>CM076577.1:734806600-735406600 GCA_034641835.2 Pinus albicaulis | reverse complement strand
GAAAGTGGTGTGTTCATTAATTTAATAATAATTGTTTATAGAATGTTAAATCTCAAAAGGAAAATGTCCTCGACATTCTTAGTGGTTGGTGGAAGAAATTTCTACAGACGTCTGGTTAGTTTATTAGGTGTTAAATAGTAACATCCAGCTCAGTGATAGAATAAAACTAAATAAGGCCACAATGTATCTGTGTTCATTCCATGTACATATATTTTAGTGGAATATTTGAGAAATCGCATTTTAGTGGTGATAAACACATGGTTGAAATTTCCTTCAGAATGCATTACATTCCAGATAGAATGCTACCAATACAATGTTAGAAGACCTAGAGGAGAAAATTTTAAATTCAAATTTATGACAGTCCATACACAATGCTGGTTTATATTATCGTGACAAGGTTACAACTATTTTAACCATCAATGCAAATGATTCATGATTGAAGAAAATGATTAATGGAATGTAGATGGAAATGGAATTACTATAAAACCCAAAATTAAAATAATAAGAAGAATAATTCACACACTCATGAATATTATTTTCGTAGTTGTTCACATCTCAATCTCTAATTACGATTTGCTTCATAATATTTATAAAGGACATGCTTTAACAATATTAAAATTATTTCCTTAGTGTCTAATTGTGATTCATAGAGTCTCTAAATGTGCTCTGCATAATATTACAAGTCTATGGATAAGATTTCTCACATTTCAATGTTCAATTGTGCTTCCCTCCTCAGAATCTAGTTATGTTTTGTATATATTGTTCAATATCTTAACCTACTGGTCATTTAGAAAGTGTCAATATAATATGAAAATGTGTAAATAGATATAGTTGTGATACTATCATTCAAGCTAAATCTAATTTTCAAAATTTCTATATCCAGGAGTTAGCATAATATTTTACATATATATTATTTCTCAAACAATCATGTCATTTGGTGAATTGAGTCTGCTAGAAGAAAACATGTAGGTCAAAAATACATGAGTTCATTTTTTTTAATATAAGAACTGAATGAGCTATTCAAAAAAATTTCCATCACATAACATAGATGATTTATAATACCATACAATGTACTCATAAGATCTAGCGACACAAGTACATCCCAATATCTGCAACTTAGGAGTATGCAGAGACTATACATCGTGACTACCCCTCACTTTTCAAGCATCTATGATGCCCATTTTGACTTATATAACTACCTATGCTAAGACTCTATTTGTAGTTTCATGTTATTTTATTTATTAATGGTATGTAATATTTTTTCATTTTAATTGGACAGATGAAACTACTTATATTAATCATTAGATAGATTAGGTTTTTTTGATTAAAATATTTGATGTATGAATTATTTGATGTATGATTTACTTGATTAGGATTTATCTAGTGTATAACATATCATAGTTATTGTTGTTGGAAGTATGACTTAAGAGTATGTGATTTATCTAATGAAGGACTTATCAAAATTGTGATCTATCTAATGCAATATTTACTTCGAGTATATTTTATGAAGTGAAAAATTCAGACATGGATGTTAGACTCCATAACATAAGGATTAAAATCACTTCACTATATATGTTTTCTGGGTGTGTATATGCATGAATGAGAACTAACCTACAAATTGGAAAGAACTATATGATAACCAAAATCTACGCCTCCGATGGGAAATATTGACATATCCGACAAGGGATAGTATCGTTTACATTTTTCGATTACATTTGGTATCTACTTGATCTGCACTATTATGAAATGGGTAAAGTGTAAATGATCCAAGTGACAATACTACCTAACTTGAGTATTCGATGACAACTATCCCACCAGCTTTTTAGTGTGGTCAATATTAGGGTATTTACCCTTGTTTTGAGGAGGGGTGGAGGCATTTCCCACCGTGCAACCTCCAAACCTAGAATCGTGGCAGGGAAGTGATGGACAAGCTCCCCTAGTGATGACGGTTTCCATTTACCTGCTAGGTAAGTTAGGTCGATATAGTTGATGCTTCTACCATATTGGTTTTATTAGTGATTAGATTGTTATAGCCGATGCCATAGTATATTGCAACAAATGATTGATGGGATGGGAGAGGAAGTAGGTTAGGAAGGATAAGAGGTTATAGGTTATATTGGAGACTCTTGGTCGGAGGTAGTATCATTTCTTGACTTAATTTGACTATTATATCTCTCTCTATTTTGTTATGCCTTATTTTAAGACTCCTTGTGTCATTTTCACTCTAACTTCGGGATGAATTTTTCTGAAGGAGGGTGTATGTAATGCCCCACTTGATCCTATAAGGAAATTTTTTATTAATATTTAATTCATTTGAAAATTATGACCTATAGTTTTTGAGTAATATCTTCACTTGTAAAATTGTAATTTTATTTTATTTTTACCTATATGACTTTTATTATTTGTTATTTAATTTCTAATATGTATTCTAAAATCTAATCTTAGATAAGGTATGGTATTCCCTCATTTATTTATAAAATCAAATATCTAGATTTTGTATACTCAATATATTTTCTCAATTCAACTTGTAGATAAGGTATGGTCTTCCCTCATTTATTTATAAATAAAATATCTCGATTTTATACACCCATTATGTCTTCTCAAATCTACATTTGGATAAGGATCGTCTTCTCCCAATTTTTTTTGAATAAAATATCTATATTCCTATCTATGTTTGGATAAGATATGACAACAAATTCAAGGTTAATAAATTAAAAGGATGAGGTGGTAGTCATGTAATTAATGGTAAGTTCTTAAGGTCGATAAGAGGAAGAGTGATAAAATGGGAGGATGAGAGGAGAGAGAGAGATCCATCGTATTTTTTTGGTATTGGGGGATCCTTGGTATTCATTTGGCATTGGAGGAATTTATTTTGGAGGAGAAATGTGGAGGAGGAGAAGGGAGATAATCGACATAAATTGAGAGGAATCAAACTTAGATCTATGGGAGGGTGTTGATTCCACCATGGACACAATATAGCTGGTTGGACTTGGGCTTGGTGGGCTAGGGAGCCTGTGGAGCTTCTGTGGGCTAGGAAATCAATCCTAGTTGGCTGGGAGGTAAATCCAGTCGTGTAACACAGGAGGAGCATATCAATATAAATAAAAGGGAATCTCAACCAAGCTATTGATATAGGTTCTCACATAGCATGGAGGTAAATCGAATCAAGTAACACACCAAGAAAATCTCAATACAAATCAAAGGGAATCTCAACCAAGCTATTGATATAGGTATTAGTCGATTATTGATTGCTCTTGTAAATTATTAGAATTGAAATTTCTTACTTTACGAGTTACAAATAAATTTTACTCGCATTTTATCATGAATAAATTTAAATATATAAATAGATTATTTTCCTACTTAGTGTTTAAATTAAAAGGATAATTCTAGGTTTAGTTAAAAGATCTCGGATTCAGGTTCTCACATGAAATAAGAGATATATATAACAAGAAGTGACTCAACCATAGGTTTATTTTCCTTAGTAAGAGAGACATAAAATATCTCCCATGCATATATGCCAATGGTTACTAGTCACCACATTGTAAAACCTACATATGAGGCTAAAGTTCCATATCTTTAGGAATGGTACACTAAGTAGTTACCATACATCAGTTATCATAAAATCACCTCTATATGGTTGCCTATTCCTCCCTTCATATATCCTTTAGAACTGGCACGTTTCACCCTAAAACCTACATATGAGGCTATAGTTCCATATCTCTAGCAATGGCGCACTCATATTGTTCAATGTTAAATTAATGAGTTAAAAATGGATAAATCAACCTTTAATATCAAGAGAAGTACCATAAAACTATAGGGTTTCTATTGTACAAATTTCAAATTAGATTCATATTTGTTTCCAAAACATCAACTAAGAGATATAGATACCATCAAGTAACTAAACCATAGATGTATTTGCCTCAATCAGAGAGACATAAAAGATATCCCATGTAGATGTGCCAATTGTTTATAGTTACCACACCCTAAAACCTAAATATGAGGCTAAAATTCCATATCTTTAGGAATGGTGGATTTAGTAGTTACCGCACATCAATTATAATAAATCACCTCTAGATGGTAGCACATTCCTCCCTTCATAAATCCTTGAGAATTGTCATGTTGCACTCGAAAGCCTACATATGAGGCTTAAGTTTTATATCTCTAGGAATGGCACACTCAACCTGAGGTACCCTCCCACCTAGGTTTTTTTACTTCTTTCTATTTCCATAATAAAAGTTGCACTAGTAATTTTCAGACCAAGGCATGTTTTTTCTAGTTAAGACAGAAAATAGAATGCCTTAAATGTCTGATCTAATTCAATTCAAACATATTACAGGTAGAGTAACCAATTTTTATTTCTAGTATAGTGAGTTGGAAAAGTATTTTTCTTCCAGTCGTTGATTCAAGCCCTCACCATGGGCAATCATAGTGTAGAAAGTCCTCTAGGAGTAAACACAAAGTCATTTTCCAAGATGAAGTTATGAATTAAGAAACATTGTCATCCAGAAATTCAATTTTTACAATGGTCGGTGTTTCAAAATATGTATTTCACCCTTTCCAACCTTAAATTCAAATTTTGTGGTAATGGAAGTACCAATATTTTCTCTTTGCAACTTTAACTATGATCTAGTTTCTCAATGTTTAGTAGAAATATTAGGAGGGGTGTGCCAAAACATATATTATCCTCGCATGTGAGCCATTAGTTTTTTCCTCTATTCCTTATTATGTGAGCGGAGCATGAACACATATATTGATCCATCTAGGGATTTATAGGGCACCATCAATATTTGGATCATGGAAGAAAACATTTGAATGATAAAATATGACACCACCCATGCTTCATGCAGATGTAGAATTTGTGGGTGAGAAATTTCTCATACATGTACCCATTAACGGAACTATAGGAAATAGTGGAATGGGAAATGCCCTAACTGTGCATCCATTGATGGCACTCAAGGAAAATAAGGAAATTCCCCAATTGCATACTCATTGAGGGCATCTAGAGGTAAATATGGAATGGGAAATGGGAATTCCATTACGCTAAATTGGATTTCATTTTATCGCTAAGCAAGATTAAAGGTGTGGAATGGGAAATGTAAATTCCCAGAAGAAAACTGAATTTCATTACTAAGAATAAATAAAAGTGTTATGTCGCTATAGAGACCAAAGAGAATAAATAAGCATTTTTTCTCTATGTCACTCTTTTCAGGGCTAATTTTCACAAACATTACAGTTTTTTAGTCTCCTCCTACAATGGAATTAAAGATATTTCATAATTTTAATTTTAAGTATCATCAAGGTTATAATAACAAAAGAATTAAATAATGACCACCCATAAGGAAAAATAACATGAAGACAAAAGGTATTAGAATGGAACCTAAAGAATATTGGAGCAAATTTCTAAATCTTGGAATTCCTAAAATCACCAAAAGTAACAGCCATGTCATTATTAAATCTGATTTCGCAAAGAGAAAACATATGCAAAAGGAAATGACAAATGAAAAATAATGAAATTCTACCCAAGGAGAAGTATTTACATCGTATCCATTGGATAAGTATTTACTTTATAGCCTTTGCAGGACCCAGAGAATTTCTTCCCATTTACAATTATTTGCATTGTAGCCATTGCATTAAAGAAAGAGGTTCGCCAATTATTTTTTGTATGAATTTATAAATTAGAAGAGAGAAATTGATGCAGGGGCATTAGGTTCAGAAAATAATTTGTATTTTAATAGACATAGGGGTATTGTGTTTTCAAGAGAATATTGATTTTTTTATGTAATTATTAATGTTTTTGAGTGACATTTAGAATAGATATTGAGAGAAATCTGTAAATGTTCCCGAATGATTGCAGAACATGAGAGAATTAGGATAGTTTAGATTTCATAGGGAATGAGAAATTTGAGAATTGATTGTAAATCTTAAGTTAGAATTAGTTTCATGATTTTATGGGATTAAAGAGGATTCTTAGGGATAAAGGATATATTTTAGGAATTTGAGGATTTTGAGGAATTTGTTGAGATAATAGAGGGTCTGGAACTAGAATTGGTTTGAGAATAAATTGTATAAATTGTAAAGAATTAAAGTTAGAAAGACAGTAGACAATAGATAGTAGAAAGAGGCAGAGTAGGTTTTAACAAGAAATGGGTTTGTTGTTGTAAGCCTACGGGAAAATTGACAGAAAGGCCATTTATCAGAAAATAAAGCCTGAGGGAAGAAGAAACCTGTGTAAATACTGATTTATATATAATTGTTTTTTGAGTTATTGATTGTGTGCATTTATTATTGAGTTTCAATGAAGGAATGAATGAACAGGTGTGATAAAACACTATAATAGGGATTGGAGATGGTATTCTGTATACCATTGCAAAATTTGATGTAAATGTCAAGAAAGGGTTATAATTAAGATTGAGTTGAGGTACAATAAGGGTTTCTATATATATTTGGGAATATTGATTGGGTTTACATTTGTTAAATTCAGTCATCTATCACTGAAAGGATCGATGACACAAAACAGAAACTGAGTCTTCAATTCAGCATTTAGATACATTGGCTATATGTGTATCAAAAATATATCTGATTGAATCATGATTGAGATTAGGATTGGAACAAAACGAGGAGTAGAGGAGTGATTTTGGAAAGCTCCAAAGGGTTTCACATGGATTCTAAATGATAACTGTGAACCTAAATGAACCTGCGGAAAGAAGAAATTTTAATTGATGGCACAAATAAAGGAAGTTTAAGCAAAAATGAATGAAATTTTGTACGATCGTTGGGTAATGAGATCAATGGATGAGATCAAAGAAAATAGACGAAAAATATTCATTCGCGTAATTTAAAGCCAAAGAGAGGATGGAACTGTGAGTCAATGGCGATGGAACAGTGAAAGGTGGTTTTGAGAAGAACTAATGGTTTTTACATAGCACTAAGGTGGTAAGCGGTAATCATTGAAACGAACGCGATAGAGTTCATCGAGTGACACATTGCATAGACGGTAATTCAATACCTCCTATTTCACGTGAGTATAGGGAGATAAGTTATTGGGGTTAATTCTATGCAATAATCGTCCAATCAATGGTGGCAAGGATCTGACAGTGTTCGTGTTAGAAGTTGTGTAGGAGTTAACAAGTGAAAAGGTATGTTAAAAGGCATGCATATTTAGTGATGCGTCAGCTGTCAGATGTATGGAGTGTTAAGATATATAAGGGATGTCTTATAATGCAGAAGGAAGATAAGTGAAAAGGAAAGCCGTGGGCCATATGTCATGAGCCTCGATATATGTGCAAAGCCGTGAATTAGCGGAAAGGGTAAGTTATAAATTATTAATTTATAACATAAGGTTTAAGCTTCGAAAATATTTGGATATGCAGTTGAAATAAATGTGGGCCGAAATTAAATGGGTTTATTCCAATGTCGAATATATAATGAAATGAAAAACTGTGGTGAGAATATTAATGCATGTAGTGCTTTGGGTTTTACCCAGAGTCGCACTTTCAAATAAATGGAATGTTCACGTGGGTTCGAATATATGGTGAATTGGTATGCTGTGGCCCGATGATTTGTTTTGGGTTCTAACCAAAGTTTGAAGTCGCATATGAAGTTTATATGCAAAGTCGAACCTTTGTATGGAATGAATGTTAAGTGAAAGGTCACCATATATATGATGATTGGGAAAATGCTTATTTAACCAAGATATATATGTAGTGATTCCCATTTGATGAAGTGGGTTTTATAATATGGTTTTAACCATCAAATGAAAAGGGAAAAGCTTTCACATTGAGGTTTCCCAATATGGGAATTATTTTGGTTTAAAAATGAACCATGCATATTTTATATGCATCTTAAGGTGAGAATATGGGTTTTGTAGCCTTTGGCTACATCAATTGGTATCAGAGAAGGAAACAACTCTTTGAAGGTTCAAGTTTTTTTAATTGAATTGAATGCATATGTGATGGAGAAATTAAAAAGAGATTAGATTTTGAATCTGATAGAGATACAGTGCAGATGAGAGGTGAAACAAGATCACACAGAGATCTTGAAGGTGAGTTGATGAGTGTTATTTTAACTCTGGTTTGAAGATTATGTTTGCAGAATTCAGGTTGCAGGCAGTTAAAGGAAATCTCAACAAAAGAAGATCGCAAATTTAAGAGTAGTGATGAAGGAATACAATAGAGGATTCTAAGTGGAAAAAGAATGTGGCAGAACCTTGAAGAATTCCAACAGATCTTGGATAAAAAAGTACAGTTGTGATCTTAAAAGGTGTAGATGATTTGAAGCCTAGAAGGAGCAGAGAGGAATGCTCAAGAGGTTCCAGAAGATAGAGAACCAGTGGTTGCCAAAATACCAAGTCAAGAGGAAGGATTGGTGAAGTAAGTTGTAACAAGGAGGACTTTTTATTGTAGAGGCTTTTGTACAACTCATCGTGAATGAGTGAAGAAACTCCTGAAGATAGAGATGGATAAGAAGATGACTATTGATAGTCATATAAGAGATAGCAGAGGTTCAGAGCGAGACCACAACAAAAGAAAGGAGAAATAAGATGCCAAGGCAAATGGCATAAGGAAGCAGTTGATTGATAAAGAATATGACAAATAGTTAGCTGAGATAAGAGAAAAATTCAATAAATTGAAAATGATGATAGAAGAAATCCATATAATTGGTTGGCTCATGAATAAGAAAGTGAAGTGGCAGAGGCTACAATAGAAGAGAGAAAATCAAGTGAAAATGCAGTTAGCAGAAGCACTAAGAAAGCTTGAATAGAGGATGAATGTGAAATTGGGATGTGAAGAAATTAGAGAAGCTGAGTTGAAAATGGAAGTTTCCATTTGTCAAAAAAAACAGAGTGAAGTTATGGGTACAGATGAAGGCTGGAGATCTGTGAAATATCTTACGAATCATGGTGAAAATTTAAGACAACAAGAATTTTACCTTGCTGAAGAGGAGATTATTGATGATTTCCTCAGTTGTTGAACAAGTTCAGATCAGTTGGAGGATGTAAATCCTTGTATTTTTGAATCTAATAATTGTGATTTGATTACAAGTTTTGCAGAAGAGGATGAGCAATCTTTTGAAGCTGTCAAAAGTATGGGAGAGTATCTTTCAGAAGATAAATACTCTGTAGCAGAAAGTAATGATGAAGAATGTCTCTTGAATGAGGGAAGCAGTGATACATTTATGTTTAAAGCCGTTACAACACAGGAAAAATTTCTTGTGAAAGAAGGAGAAGAGATTCAGTCTCAAGAACTGATATGTGAAGAAACAGTTGAGACTGTTGAATCTTGTAATTTTCAAACTGAAAATTTGTGTATAAATGTAGGGATTGTAAGTGATGATGAAATACTTCAAAAATGCCAAAAATAAATTGCATTGCTGGAATATTTGTTGGAAAACTTAGAGTATGATAGGGAGATTGCAAAATGCAGGGTTCACTACAGTGGACAACAACATAGAGACATCATGAGAACAAATGATGTGGAAGAAAGAATTGTTGATAGTCCAGAAAATTCTTCAAATGATTCTTTAAAGAGAATGAATCAGCATACTGGTGTGCTGATAGAAGAGGAAATTTCAGAGCAGCATACTGAAATGTTACCAAAGGAAAGAAAGGCATTAAGGGCTTATGGTTTTTATTTTAATAATTGTTTTGTGAGTGCAGGTTTTGTTGTAGATGTTGGAGAAAATTTGACACAGTTGAACAGTCAAATAAAGAAGAAGGAAGAAAATTCTGTGGAAGTCTTTAATCCATGGAATAAATAAATTAAATTGCTGGAAATTATGTTGAAGAATCAGGAAGAGAAATCTCAATTTCAATATTAGGAAATGCAAAATGTGAAGATGCAAAAGAAAGAAGATAATAGTAAAGAGTACAATATGTACTAGTCCAATGAGTTGCTGAAGGGAGAACACAAAGAAATTGTCATAAGTGACGATCTGGAAGAAGTTGGTAATTGCAATAAATAAGAGGGTAAGGATGACAGGGTGGTAGTAAGAATAAAAGATCAGCAATCAAGAGATGAAAGAAATCAGCAATCATAAGATTTATTGGACAGAGAAATTGAACTGGTAAGAAGGATAATGATGAAATTATCGCAGAGGAAGATATCAACAAGAAAGAAAAGAAGCAGAAGCAGCAAAAGGAAGACAATAACATACTGTGAAAGTAAAACCAATGGAGAAAAGAAGCATAAAATGTGGAAGCCTAGAGAAAATCAACAAACAATAGCATAAATAGATGATAAATTAGAGAAAAAAGTATGGGATCTAGGAAGACAAGGACTAAAAGAACATGATCAGGAGATCAAGATTATTTTTAACCTTGGGAGTTTGATGCAGGGGCATTAGGTTCAGAAAATAATTCGTATTTTAATAGACATAATGGTCTTGTGTTTTCAAGAGAATATTGGTTTCTTATGTAATTATTAATATTTTTGACTGACATTTAGAATAGATATTGAGAGAAATTTGTAAATGTTCCTGAATGATTGGAGAACATGAGAGAATTAGGATAGTTTAGATTTCATATGGAACGAGAGATTTGAGAATTGATTGTAAATCTTAAGTTAGAATTAGTTTCATGATTTTATGGGATTAAAGAGGACCCTGAGGGATAAAGGATATATTTTAGGACTTTGAGGATTTTGAGGAATTTTTTGAGATAATAGAGGAGATGGAACTACAATTGGTTTTAGAATCAATTATATAAATTGTAAAGCCTTAAAGGAAGAAATACAGTAGATAGTATATAGTATAAAGACGAGGATTAAGGTTTTAACAAATAGGGGGTTTGTTGTTGTAAGCCTACGAGCAAATTGACAGAAAGGAAATTTATCATAAAATCAGGCCTGAGGGAAGAAAAAAACTATGTAAATATTGATTTATATATAATTTTTTTCTGAGTTATTGATTGTGTGCATTGATTATTGAGTTTCAATGAAGGAATGAATGAACAGGTGTGATAAAACTCTGTAATAGAGATTGGAGATGGTATTTTGTATACCATTGGAAAATTTGATGTAAATGTCGAGAAAGGGTTATAATTAAGACTAAGTTGAGGTACAATAAGCATTTGTATATATATTTGAGAATATTGATTGAGATTACATTTGTTAAATCCAGTCATCGATCACTGAAAGGTTCGATGACACAGAACATAAACTGAGTTTTCAATTCAAAATTTGGATATATCGGCTATATGTGTATCAGAAATATATCTGATTGAATCATGATTCATATTAGGATTAGAACAAAAGGAGGAGCAAAGGAGTGATTTTGGAAACCTCCAAAGGGTTTCGCACGGCTTTTAAATGATAACTGTGAACCTGAATGAACCTACAGAAAGAATAAATTTGAATTGATGGCACAAATAAAGGAAGTTTAAGTGAAAAAGAATGAAAGTTTGTACGATCATTGGGCAACGAGATCAATGGATGAGATCAAAGAAAATAGACAGGAAAGATGTAGTGGCGTAGTTTAAAGTCAAAGAAAGGATGGAACTGTGAGTCAACGACATTGGAACAATGAAAGGTGGTTTTGAAAACAACTAATGGTTTTCACATAGCACTAAGGTGGTAAGCGGTAATCATTGAAACGAATGCGATAGCATTCATCAAGTGACACGTTGCATAGACGGTAATTCAATACTACCTATTTTGCGTGAGTTTGGGGAGATAAGTTATCGGGGTTAATTCTATGTGATAATAGTCCCATGAATGGTGGCAAGGATCTGACGGTGTTCACGTTAGAAGCTGTGAAGGAGTTAATGAGTGAAAAGTTTTGTTAAAAGACATGCATCTTTAGTGATGCATCAGCTGTCAGATGAATGGAGCATTAAGATCTACATGGGATGTCTTATAATGCGGAAGGCAGATAAGTGAAAAGGAAATCTATGGGCCATATGTGATTAGCCTCGATATATGTGCAAGGCCTCGAATTAGCGGAAAGGGTAAGTTATAAAGTATTACTTTATAACATAAGGTTTAAGCTTCGAAAATAGTTGGATATGCAGTGGAAATAAATGTGGGCTGAAATTATATGGTTTAATCCAAAGTCGAATATATAATGAAATGATAAGCTATGGGGAGAATATTAATGTATGCAGTGCTTTGGGTTTTACCTAAAGTTTCACTTTCAAATAAATGTAATTTTTGTGTGGGTTCGAATATATGGTGAATTGGTATGCTGTGGCCAGATGATTTTCTTTGGGTTTTAACCAAAGTTTGAAGTCGCATATGAAGTTTATATGCAAAGTCAAACCTTTGTATGGAATGAATGTTAAGTGAAAGGTCACCATATATATGATGGTTGGGAAAATGGTTATTTAACCAAGGTATATATGTAGTGATTCCCATTTGATGAAGTGGGTTTTATAATATGGTTTTAACCATCAGATGAAAAGGGAAAATCTTCCGCATTGAGGTTACCCAATATGGGAATTATTTTTGTTTACAAAAGAACCATGCATATTTTATGTGCATCTTAAGATGAGAATATGGGTTTTGCAGCCTTTGGCTGCATCAGAAATAAAAACCAATAAGAGATTGAAAGAACTTAAAAAATAAATGGAGGTCACATGGATAAAGTTGATGGAATTGGAGTTGGTAGTTTTAGATCATTACAATTGCATCGAAGAGAATCATGACATGATTGAAGAAGTGTGAAACAAGCTGGAAGTCCACATTTAGGAAGATATCATTCCATTTTTTACTAGACTAAATATATAACCATGGCTCTCTATGCTCACAGAATTTTGTTGAAATTGTGTTAGCTATATTTTATTAACCTATGCTTGTGTCTATCTAAATAGATATTATATTGATAACCCAAAAATGAGGAATTTTGGATTGTCTATAGTTTGTAGTAACTAGCAACAATTAATCTCTTCGAATGAAAATAAAATTCTTCTCCATATGTTGGGGAGTCTCTCCCAGTAAATTTGTGGAGAACCTGAAATACTATGCAGAACCTTTATAAATATACCCTTAAAATTAGGATCAACCGAAATAATCTAATGTGGGGGTTCCACTAGAACAACATTTTCCCCGCAACAAGGACAAGATCAAGCCATCATGTGTGTTTTGTGCATTTAAAGAGATGGATAGGCAGGTTTATCCTTACGAGAACAAGGAACCTTAAAATCTAACCATAATTGGTGAGTGCAAGAATTTTTGAAATGTTATCATGAGTGGAGCCTTTTTCCAGAAGATATTGTCCATTTACATTACAATATATACAACATGCAGTTAACATTCCATCAATGTTAGCATACACACTTGATGGTATCAGTCCTTAAAATGGTATAAAAAAATGAGTTTATATATTCACATACGAGACAATCACAAGATGTAAAAAATATGACATTTTTATCAAAATCCTCAACCAGGAATATTCTACATTTCTTGTTAATGTGCTTGGAACTAGGTAGGAATCAGAGACGAACATTGCAATGAAGGGACCACAAAGCATGGTAACCTTTAAGTGGATGTTAGAAACCATGGGGAAGGATGTATCACATCAAATTGTGGGGCAAGAAGCACACCAATATGATTAAAATAAGTAAATTTCATGGATTAACATAAAATTGAAACTAACCTTGTAAAAAACACCAAAGAACTCATCCCTCATCATGTTACATTCCACGTAATAACCCAAACCTTGAACCAAATGAATACACACCTGTAACAATTTGGGTCCATTCTAGTCATCCATTACATCCCAACATAAACTGCATGTTACATTCAACGTAATAACCCGAACCTTGAACCAAATGAATACACACCTGTAACAATTTGGGTCCATTCTAGTCATCCATTACATCCCAACATAAACTACACTGAGAATCATTTATTAATAATATTATGTCACATTTTTGTGGTTTGGGGCTTAAACAAAAGCTAGAGGAATTACAAATACAAAACAATGAGTTTTTTTCTTCAATAGATTTACATACAATTTTATATCCATAATATCTTTCGATATTCTATCCATAATGTATTGGGCTAGATTTGAGCATTTTCAAAACAAAAATAACCAATGTTTGGGGTGCAGGAGCAATCTCCTCCTCAATGGATTTGAAGGATGAACATGAAGCAAGAAAAGGGCCCAAAAATACAAGAGATATAGCAAACACCATTATCATTTCCATGACCTGGATCACACACATTGTGAGAATACCAAAGGCTCCTCCATTGAAAAATGGCTTCATTGTATTCCACGTCTTTCTAGTCTTGGGCTTCTCCCATACCATCTCTCTGAAGCACTCAAACACCCGATTGATTTGAAACTGCCCTCTTCCCTATTATGGAGGTCACTACTAATTATGACAAAAAAACGCACAAGAAAAATGCATCTATATATGCTTAGTCAACAAGAAAGAATAAGAATGTGAAGAGATATGATTGCCACTGTGCTGAAAACCATTCTTTGATCAAACTAATATTTTATAAGACCCTTTATTTTTACAGTGCAACAGGGAATGGGTAGTTTTGCCCCCAACAAACAACAAAATTAGCACACGGGCATGTGAAGGCTTTGTAAAGGAATTATAAAAAAACCAAAATCATTCTCATAACTATTAAGTATTAGGGTATTATCGTTGTACCCGCCTAAAAAAAAATTGTAAATAAGGTTTGTGATATTTTGATATGTGGTAAAGTTTCTGGAGGTTCATCATATTTTTTCAACACAGTCTCACTACATTACTAGACAAACTACATTTGTAAATTTGATTCATATACCATAATACACTTATATCACACATATTAATATTAATTATTAAATATTAATATTATTGTTAAATATTAAATATTATTATTAATATTAATTATTATATGTTATTATTAATTTTAATATTTAGTATTAAATCAAAACTCTTTCAGATTGATTATATTAGTTTTTAGATTAACTTGTTTTATTTTTCGGATGTGTTTCAAACCCCTACTGAGGTTCATAATTATTTTCCTCGTGATGAACCTCAGTAGGAGTTAGAAATGCATTGATCTAAAAACTAGTGCGATCTATCCAAAATAGTTTTTCTTGATAATAATGAATCACATAAGTCTCCACTCTAAGAAATATCTATTAATATTAATATTAATATTATCTATATCAATAAATTTATGTACATGTATCTTAGTGTAAAAAGTAAAGCCATTAGTTACATTAAAATATTTTTAATAATTTAAATATATAAAAATTTAATAAATCCAAAATACTCATATTTAAATGAAATAAAATGGTAAGAAAAATATCACACGTAATAATCATCCTCCTTAACTATGTCACACACTTTGAATTCACTAGTAGTCACATCATTAAAAATTGCTCCAAGTGTTGTCACACAAAACTTGAAACATTAGTGCAGGTTGAATGTTGCCAATTTCATTTCAAGAACATGTTTCTAGGAGATCATTTTAGAGTTGAAGAAATATCATAAAACATTAAATAACACATTATAATCTATTATATCCATGACTACTATCTTCTCTATCCAACCCTAACCCTGATATGAAAATTTACATTGAAACCCCAACCCTTTTTCTCAACACCTATAAAAATAATATCATAAACTTTATACGATTCTCCTTAGGCCCTCACAAGTGCATGAGGAAAAATGTTTTGGGTCCTCTCACTTATGACCACATAGAAAATTTTGACAAACACTTATGATCCATGAGAAAAGATTATAACATTTGTTCAATTTATTTGCAAGTCGTCACTCCTTTTCAACTTTCCCTGCAGTTTCACTATTTTTTCTCCAATTACTTTCCCTCTCTTCTCATTTAAGCCTTTCATATGTATATCTCACATGACTTATTAATTCCATTTGAGACCATTACATTTGTAAGCTACGATTGAGAGTGATTGGATTTCAACATGGACCATGTATTAAGTCTTAAGTTCACTGAATTAGTGTAGGTATGTTTGTAAGGGATTAATACATTACAAATGTATATAATTTCATTATTGGAATTTTGTTAATTTTTTAATTAGTTAAACTCTAATATGCCATTTTCCTTAAAAATTTCCACCCCTAAACCAACAACATCCAGTTAACCATATGTAGACATTCAGACATATGAATGTTTTGGTAGTAAACATCTAACCCCTCCAAACTTTCCACTCTTAAACTAAAAATTTACAATTAACCATACATAGATTAGAGTTTTCATACATGAGATAGGGATGAGAGGTGAATGATTTAGAAATGGAAGGATAGACAAAATTCTCGAAATTATGTGACTCCGTGAGGATTAAAGGAGATTGGAAAAATACAACCCCATAGAGACCTGTGTGACTTTGATTCTTTGAAACCAGAGCATGCTAGACGAAAGAGAAGAAAGACACAGAAGAGAGAGTACCTAGTAACCCAGAACTAAGGACAATCCAAGTCGATCCAATAAATATGTTAATATAATGTCTTAAGCGATAAATAAGGGTGGCCAACCTAAGAGGAAGAATGGTGATACCAAAGAAAAGAGAACTTCCAATTCCTTCAGAACAAAATTTCCAACCCAAAAGCACTAGTTATTTCATATCCCATTAGTGAAAATTGACCACTAACACTAACTACAACACTATCTCATGGACATAAAACTTTGAGGTCATGGAGTAGTCCTTATTGGTGAACTGGCCTTCCCAATTGAAATTCTAGCCGATAGGGTCAAGGTGAATGAATACTAGTGGTAGAGAGATTATCAAAGTAAGAAAAAAAAAGAATCATATAAAAGCACCATAAATAAAAGAAAAATTATCTAAACATATCCTCGAAACTTATCAAATATCCTCCTTTTTTATTGAATTCTACTCCTCCTTTTTTATTTACTTCTACTCCTCCTTTGTTATTTACAATTGAATATTCCCCCCTGATGTTGATTTCTTGATGATATTCATTCTTCAAAAGACAATGCTTTGTCTTTAATATGGGGAGATATGGTCTTCTTAAAGGATGTGATCCATTCTTCAATGTGAGGGAGATCACTCTGATGATGAATTTTTCCTTCTTTCTTTCTTGCTTCGTTTGGTTGATGATTGTAGAATGTGTAAGATTCCAAAAAATGCTTCAGGAGTAGAATAATTCTTTGAATGGAGGTAAGGTCTTTGATTTTTTCTTATTCTTCCAAGAGTTTCTTCCTTCAATATTATGTTTAGATGATAGTATACTTAGGATGATAAGGATAGTTCTCCTTGATTCTTCTTAGTGTGTTTGATACTTATGTGCCCTTCTTCTTGATGATTTCTTTCCTTTTTTTTTTTCACCTTTCCTCTAATACCGTCTTGAGAAATCAAGGGAAAATAGATTAGGTGATTTATCTTGCATTGATAACTACTTTTGATGTTATTTTACTTTTAACTCGATGTACTTTTCATTCGTTTCTTATTTCACTTCATTATTATTGTGTTCTTTATCATCAAATGGATACCAAACAATAAACATCAATGAGACAAAAGGGCATAGATGAATATAATATAGTTTTTCCTCGGATGAATAATTTTTTCAACCATAGGACTACCTTTTTCACTTAAAATAGAGATTCAGAAATAAAGAGTGGCATTTCAATTTTTTAGAGAAGAATAAACCATAGAATACATATATCTACATAGATACACACACACACACACACACAGATATATATATATATATATATATATATATATATATATATATATATATATATATATATATATATATATATATATATATATATATATATATATATATAACTAACTACGTTGATAGTGTAGGATCTTTAATAAATGATTTTTTGTTAAAGAATATATAACAATTTTACCAATATCGTCTGCACTATTTAAGAAATGAATTTTATTGTGTCCTCAATTTATTTTTAACAAATTATATAAATAAAATTATATAGTCTAGAAGAAAAATAAAAATAAAAAAATTGTTTATAGCATTAGATGGTTTTGCATTATTTATTATTTATTAATTACATCGAAATGAGATAATAATAATTATTATTATTTTCATATTTCATACTTCTGCGATATATATTTTATAGTGATGTAGTTTCTAGATCCATCACATTAATTAAATTATTTTATCGATGTTTCGAACCATCTACTGAGGCTCATTATCAATATGTGGAGAAGTGATAAGCAATGATCTCGGGAAAGTTGAATAAGTAGGTAACGATTGCTCAAGAAAAGTTTGAGAGGACAAGGTTTTTAAATTAAATAAGTTATAAAGTTAATGATGAATATTTATGTATTAATTTTAAATTTAAATATGGTTAATTTCAAATTATTTTTAATATTAATTATGGAAGAGTCCCTGCAACATTTTAGGAAGGCAATATTAACCTTTATCTTAGAAATTAATGATCTATATTGCTCTAAAGTACGAATATATTTTGTTGTATCCCTTCCATATAGGTGTGTAATTTAATATTTGAGACCTCTGCGATCTATATTTTGTAGTGATCTATTTTTTGCATCGATCACATTAAGTAATGTCTTACATCCATGTTTTGAACCATCTACTGAGGTTCATTATCAAGAGATAGAGAAGTGAGGAAACTTGATCTTAAGAAAGTCAAATAAATAGGTTCTTGGCGAAGAAAAGTTTGAGCTAGCAAGTTTTTTAAATTAAGTAAGTTACAAAGTTAATGAAAAATATTTATATATTAATTTTAATTTTAAATAAGGTCGAATTCATTTTTGTTTTTAATATTAATAATGGAAGAGTCCTTGCAACGTTTTAGAAAAGAGAGATCATCCTTTCTCTTAACAATTAATGATGTTTATCACTCTAAAGTATGAATATCTTTTGTTGTATCCCTTCCGTATAGGTGTGTAATTTCAGATTTTAGACTTATGAAATCTACATTTTGTAGTGATATAGTTACTAGATCCATTGCATTAAGTAAAGTATTTTATTGATGTTTCAAATCATCTACTGATGTTCATTATCAAGATATAGAGAAGTGAGAAAAATTTATGTTAGGAAAGTCGAATAAATAGGTAAAGGTTGTTGTGATCATATTAAGTAAATAATTTGTTATTATTATTATCATCATCATCATTATTATTATTATTATTATTATTATTATTATTATTATTAACATTTTTTATTAATTTTTTATGAGATTACATCAAGAGATATTATTTTCAAAATTCAAAATGCATCTCTTCCAAAGGATTTGTTCTCCATAAATTATAAACAAAATAACACCAATAATGACACTGATAGAAAGAACACAAAACCATGAGACCATATATGAATGGTCTTAGTTACCCAAAACTGAGCATATATTGAAATAAAAACCACTCACATCATTATCCAATCACATTATTTGGACCTTGAGCATTGTTGCCACCCTGGCATGGGTAGTGGAAGGCATGAATATGATATTCAATTTGTACCATGCACCCTAAATGTCATCCATCTAGTACTGGAGCCTATTTTTCCTCTATGGTGGAAGTATTTTCAATCAAGGATATGTCATTGGTTGCATTGGATCTCATTAAAAAATTTGATGAAATTGTTTCTATCGTTGTATTTGTCACAAGCTAGTTGATAAACTATCACTTGGACTTGATGAGCTCGAGCTTCCACGAAATAAAATGTGGGTGGTAAATCCACCTAGCCAAGGGAAAAACCATGTGACTTCTCTAATTCTCCCTCTTCATTAGTCTGAATAATTTTAGGCTTGGCGCCTTTCCCTCTAAGGCCCCCACAATAGTTAGTCATACCTCTTTGTCATTGCATATGATTCTCATTCAAAAATCCTTTTTGGCCCTAGTAACTGTACCTTGAAAAAAAAAATTCTTCCCACTCTCCAGCAACGTTTAGACCATCCCACCCTTTGTAGAAGAATTCCAATCTCCCCACTCATATCTTTCTTAACATTCTAATAGCCAAAATTTATCCCATGCCCACTCCCGGAATCAATACAAAATTCTACGCACGTTATCCTAACAGACTGGAATCGAGAATATAAAAATGTCACTTTTGAAATACCACACCACACCACAAATACACAAGCCTTAATTAAGAGTGTTGTTGAGTTATAACATCCAACCACTGAAACCATAGGTCTCTAAAGTTGGCCCCTAACCCCCCCCCCCCCCCCCTCTATCTCATATTACCCTTGAATGACAAAAGAACCACCACCCCTTAACTCTTTGTTGAGATATGTGAATTAAAATATTTACAAACATAAATGCACAGGTAGAATGGGTGAGATTACCAGCAAGGCCACAAATATAAGAAAAAAATCATATTCACAAGTTCATAAAATAACTATACAAACAAAGTATCCCACATACCTAACAGAACATAGGATATAAGCAAGGGAATTATCCAGAAAAGGACATGAAACGAGGCTCTAACTGCCATTTCAAAGAGAAACCAAAATCGTAAGAGGATCCTTTCACTGTAAAACATCACTAGAGAAACTACTCTCACCAAGAATATCACAACAAAGGGATGCTTTGAGCTTGTTTCTCAAATTACATTTTTCATTACCAATGGATTCCACACTCTGCCATTCTTCCTCTTGCCACCCTCAAGCAAGCATACCCAAAGATAAAGGTACAATATTGGCTCTCCTATGAGGATTATTGTAACTCCTCTGCGAGGAATTCCCCCTACAAACCAAACCGTCAACTCCCAATGCCAAAAAATGAAAATAAGCTCCATTACCACCTTTGTTATAATCCAAGTCACCTTGATAAGATTCACTTTCAGAGCACCAAGCTCTACATGTTGAACACCCTTATGTCTCATGGATGCAACATGGAGTGGATTTCAATGCTTGTGTCTTGAGCCTCATTGCTAATGTTTTCCACCCCAAACAAGTAATATTTATCATTACCTACCATTGTTTCTAATGTACCAAGTATTATGGGTCTATAGAAGGTGGCTAATGAGAGGTGAATTCCTGGTTTGACTCTTGTACGCCCTAGCTGGCTTAAAAATTGGCTACTTTATCTCCCCTTATGGGTGTGTGAGAGCTAATTACATAGGGGAAGGATAACATTAAATCCCTTATTCTATTCACTCAATTCTCCAATATCTAACTCTTCACCACTTTGGATTTGGGGTTGCAATTAATCATTCCATAGAACCATGCATAGAGACCCAAGCTATTTCCCTCCACATCTTTGAGGCACTTCAAGGAAAATACCCTCTAGTGGAGGTTATAAAGGAGGTTTTTAGTGCTATAAAATTGGACAAGATTATCAAAAAAATATTTTCTACAACATCTATTTTTGGTAACGGAGGGCTTGATGGAGTTTTTAATGGAACTTCAACACAAATAAAAAAACTAGGGGGGCATGAGGTTTTTACGAATGTATTTCTTATCAGTGAGAACTTCATCTGTGAATGCACTAGTACTATAAACATAACAAGCACTGAGATGGAAAACAAATTTTGGAAGCCTCGAGGAATTTAGCAACGTCCCGGTGTGTGTCACCAAGAAATATCCACCAGGCCGATAAAAGGTGAATGCACCAGCACTTTTAAGGTGTAAAAATGCATGGGGTCATTAAGGTGTAAAAATTCACCTGGTCGTTAAGTTGTAAAAACACACTAGCATGTTGAAGGAAAACCATAGTAGTGCATGAAACGCCTATCCACCTAGGTCGTCGTCGTCGATAAAGCACACTGGGTGTTTGAATTGGTATTGGTACTTTGCATGGTGCTCATAGGTCATAGAAACACACAGGTGTGTATTATAATACACACATACCAGTGCACAATATCATACACACACACCTGTTTTCATTTTCTATTTTTTAGAAACATCAACCTGTGACAGAGAACTTATTGTGATTTTTTGAAATTCATTATTCACCAAAATTTGATACATATCTTATAAGAATATTCATATATATTAAATTTTTATTAGTGCCTTTGAATGTGATGTTTTGATGAATTTTTTATGTCATATCATGAGATTTTGCATCTCTTCATTATAATATTTAATCATCTATATATTTAATCAATGGTGTACATTTCATGGTGAAAATGGAGAATGCAATAGAATAAATTGAAAGGTATATATACATCTATGTGTGTGTGTGTGAATAAGACACTCTTTGTCATACAAAATGGGATAGTTACTGATATCCCTTTGTCTTTCAATTGGGACACTCTATCCATTACATTAAGCAAAATGTCCGATTTCACAGACAAATATTTCAAAAAATACAACTCCTTTCTTTGATATCCAAACATATTGCACATCATTCATCATTGGAACCGGTGTCACTGCTCTAGCTACTTTAGTGACTTGGGTTATTTAGAGGAATGTTTTGTTCATTATGTTGATTGTTTTCTTCTTCTTCAAGTTCCATTTATAAATATAAACATAAAGTGTAATTAATGTATCTACATTGGTGAGAATAATGAAAATTGCAATATTAAATAATATACATAAATTTAAATCAAAAATAAATGTACCATAGAAATAATTTAGACATGAACTTTACTTATTCTTTCAAAACTAAATTTCATGCCTTCTTCCAAAAATTCATTTGTTGGCATAGTTCCACACATTGTTTCCTGCAAGTTTTATACCCCATAAAAAATCATAGATTTAATATAAAAAAAAATTGTTCCATTAATTATAGACAGAGCTAAGTAAAAGAAGAGAGATACTTACAAATTCCACAATTAATTTATGATATGACAACATATATTGACAACCCAATTTTAAACCAATGTGTATCAATTATTCTGATGGTTCTTCATTGTATATTAGCACCTATTTGAAGATATTCAATAACGATTGTTGTAAAAAACCTTAAAATATACAAAAATTAAATCTAGTTAAGTTGTTATAAGGAAGCAACAATTACTCACAAACTTAGATATCAACCCTTTTCTTTGTTGTGGTAACATTTTATGTGTAGTGTGATCACTCCGCTAGATTCTGAAGGCTGAAGAACGAATCCCAACAGAAGTAACCACAAAACAAGCTTTTAACTTGGTAGCTAGACCTACCAAGTCGAAGAGGGATCTCTCCACAAAAAATAGGCTAGGAGGCTGAAAGGATTATGACTTTAGGCTAGGTGTGAGTTTATGGGTTTTTATAATAGATTTTGGTTGGGCTTCTGGATGAAAGTATGGTCAAAGGAGCTAGGTCAAGGAAAATGAGTTAGGGTTGTAGAAATTCAATGGGGAAAGGTAGTCATAAGGCTTAGCACTTGAACATTATTGTGATGAGATGGTTTTCAGACTGATGAGAAGCTAGGAAGAGCATGGGATATGTATTCTTCCTAAACAAAGGAAATGGAAAAATTATAATATCTTTCCCTAAATAGAGCATGAGCAGGCATTTGTTCTGCCTATTAACTTGAAAGAGATTATAGAACATATATTTCATGAACATGAAGACAACACATTTTAACATAATAAACTCAGGGAAAAAAATGATAAACATCATACCACATGTATCCCAAAAAATAGTTGCAACTCTTCTTTATTAACTGTCCAAAAATGAGTAAAATAGTCCCTGATCAATGAGATAACATCCAAATTGATTCCAACCCTTGCTTAGTTTGAAGAAAGGGACTAAATAGACTTTAAAACAAAATTCAATCATCCTCATGGGCTAATCCATGAGGTGAGGAAGAGATCCAAAATATTATGAACTGAAATCTGAAGTGTAGGATGGTCTAAGTGACTCATTTATAATTACATTCAAACTGATTCATTTGACTTAAGGATAACTTTTTCCTAATGAATATACCCCTAGGTTACTTATCCACGACATAATTACAATTACCTTGTTCAATGGCATAGGTAAAATGATCAATTTATGAAACAAAGTAAAAAATTACAATGAAAACCCAAAAATATCAGCAAATGGTGATATGTGCCATTTTTCTGTCATATGCACCCTCATTACGTCATATGCGCCCTCTCTGTTGAAGATTTATTTTGAATGACTTGTAGCTGTCTAAATTAGTACCAATACAACTTGTTGGAAAACCCTTCAAGTCTTCATTCTGATTATGCCTCTAGTTTTCAAAATGAAGTTGATTTGACCCCTCAAAATTTCATTCTCCCAATACTACTTTGTGCACAGTGCCTAGGCCAAAATAGGGGCAAAAATGTGATTTTTGGCTAGTTTTTTTCCTCTGTCATCTGTCAAATCTACAAATCAAGGCTGGAAAAGTGATTTCGAGAATTAATTTGTCCTTTTAAATCTATTTGTGGTCTCATTTTCCTAAAAAAGGTGCCCCAAACATTTGCATAGCACCTAGGGTGTTGCGCATATGACCTAATTTCTAATATGTGCTTGTTCAAAAAAACACAAATTTTGTAAAAATGTTTCAAAATGCATAAAAATTGGTGGAGAGAGTGATGGTGAGGTTGATAGGCTTGGATTGAAGCCTTTGCAAGTATGTCTAACTTTATTTTCTCCTCCATCATGGTCAAAGCCTCAACCTTTGCATTGGCTCTTTTGAGCTTGGCCATTGCAATTTTCTCCTTTTGAACATGATGCTTGAAATTTCTTCTCACTAGGTCATTGTCTTTGTTAGCCTTTTCCAAAATTTTCTCCAAATGTTGATTGTCTCTATCAAGCCATGTCTCCCTATTTTCATTGATCACAATTGAAGTTGCTCATATAGGTTTAGTTGATCAACAAGCTCAACCTATTGTTGTTTCTCTAGAGATAGAGCTCTTTTCAACCCTCTAGTTCCACATCTCATTCTTGGTGCTTGTTCATATTTTTCCTCAAGAAACCCATAGTTTTCAGGTGTCTCATATATCATAACGTTTACCGTTTCCTCCTCCCTTTGAGCAGTGATAGACTTAACCTCCTAAATCACCTGTTTAGTCTTAAATTTCTTATTTTCCTCCTCAATGAAGTTTATGACATACTTAGCCCTATCAATATTATTTTGGAGCTCTCTAATATGATTATCCTTACCTTTGATGACTGTAATAGTGATTTTATCATCTTCGTCCTCATCTAGGTCAACAAGCTCAAAATCATGCACAATCTCATGGATGTTCTCCTCATAACTAACCTTTGGTTTAATTTATGCCTCTGTCACCTCCTTTTTGCCTTTGTCCACCTATGTTTTTGATGTAGAAGGCATGGCACCTTCCACTATGTGTGGAGAAAACACATGCATGTGGCCTCTCTAGTAGGTTTTTGGCAATGGCTCAACCTCAAACATACTAGCCCTCTTAGGCTCACTGACCTCAATCCTACTGGGTGATCCAATCTCAGTATGAAATGGATATGAAGGGGTTGAAATGGGTGAAAGGGTGTGATATGATGGAGATGATGGTGATATGGACTGTGATGGAGGGATGGAAGTGGATGGCTGAGATGATGAGGGCACATTTTGTGCATGTTGAGTAGATGGCTCTCTGAATAAATCATTAGCTATGAAGCGACTCCATGCAATGTTTAGTTGATTGAGATGATAAAGGACTATGATTTTGATAATGGAATGATGAAAAAGACTTCTCCTTTGATTTTCATACTCCATTTTTTGGACAATAAATGCAATCTTATAAATGCTCTGGAAAAGGTAGTATGGTATGTTAAGCATCCTTACCATAGTGAAATGCATTAAGAGGCAGATATGTTAAGTATAAAGTCTTCAAAATTTATCTTCACATAAAACGTATTTCATGATTATCTTCATCATTGGTGCATATATCTCCTGGAGGTAAGAAAAATAAAAGAACCTTTTTTTCTCATTCTTTTATCTTCATTTTAGGAGAGGCTCAAAGTATTGTTCCTCCAAGTCACTCTTTTTTAACAACTCCTCCCAAAAATTTGGGATCCCAGTTGTAGCTGAAATGATAACACTTGATATATTAAAGGAGAAACCAACTAAAGCAACTTGGTTTTCATGGAGTCTAGATATGAAAAGTCTAGTCAACATGGCATGGTGTTGGACCCTCTGAATTTTCTCGCTAAACTCATAACAGCAAACATTTTTTAATCATGTTACAACCATTGGATAAGTGAAGTTTTCCCTAGTGCTGGTATGTTCAAGTATGGGTATTCTTCCCCCTTTATATGGCCTCCTCACCTCTGTTTCATTTCCCTTACTGTATGACCTGTTTAATTTCTCTTCTACCATGGTGTTTTTATCAAAACCCTAGGGAAGTGTGATGATGTGGAATATGGTTTTAGGAATAAGGAATGGGAATGGGAAAATTAAGGAGATGGTTCTAGGGATGTATAAAATGGGGGAGGGGATAAGGAGTGGTAGTATGATGGGATTTAGGATGGGGATTTCTGGATTGGGAGCCTAGGTAAATGTAGCACCTAGGGCTCAAGGTATTAGGATAAAGGGTTTAGGGGAAAGTGAACTATCTAATACAAGGTTTTGGGAATGAGTATTTTTCAATGTAGGAAGGGTATGAAGTTGTAGGAGAGTGAAAATTAGGAATTGTGAGTGTAACAGGTAAATAATAGCATTTTAAATGATTTTAAACACCAAATCTTAAGAAAATTTCACAATACCAACAAATCAACTTGAAGGAAGAGAGGATTGATGGAACACACCTTTACTCACTTGCTGGAGCTCGAAAAAACGTTTTTTGAAGTTTTGGAGGAAAATTTGGTGATATTTGAAGAAATTATGGCCTTTCTGGACATATGTGTAGTAACTTAAGGCTATGTGCCCTTGATTAAGACTCTGATCCTGCACAGAAGGTTGTACCCAGCGCCTAATGGATTTGTGCCCTATCTAAAGGATATCCACCCTCTACTCTTTTTTTTGCTAGTTTCACCCAGAAACTCGAAAGTTTTCTCTCTTGGAATATTTGCTTGGTGTTTGGAGGAGAAAAATGAGTTTGAAATGATTTCAGGAAGTCTTTAATACTTGAGTGAATTTCAATTTATATTAAAAACCCAATTTTCTGATGTTTCATTTCACCTTTGAAAACATTGTTGATTATCCTTTTTCTTTGATTTTTCTTCTTTGCAAGATGATTTTGCTAGATTTTGGCACTTTTCACTTTGAATTTTCTTATATTTAGTTTGTCATATGAATTTTGAGTTGGGATTTTGGGAAAAAACTTATTACATATAACGAGCATAAAATTACGTAAAAATTAAAAATAAATTACATATTTTTTTACACTTTGGTATGAAATTCATACTCTGAAACCATAATTAGAACCTTTCAAAATTGTATTTACATTTTGATTAATCCTCTACAGATGATTGAGAAAGTATTATTTGATTCACTCTCACAAATTTTCAATCCTTATCGAGATGAAATGGTGTGTTATGAACCTTGAAAAATGAAACGTAGTTGACCTAATGGGACCTTGAATGACCTGAATCCATGGTTGAATTTGAATGACATAATGGCATAGTGATATGAGCTTTTAAGATTGTCTTATGCTCTTCAAGGGATGAAGGCGGGTTAGAAAATGTGAATTTTTGAGGGAGATTTAGGTTTTATGACTAGGGAGACCATTAGTGAATCAATGTTTTGCATGACCTAGTGGAATGATAAGAAATTTCTAAGTGGGAATCCTAAAATGATATGAAAAGATGATTTATTTTACTGGTGGCAGAATTAAAATTATGACACCATCAGCCTTATTGGGGATTATATCTCTGAAAGAGGTGTCAAGAACCACAGAACTCTAGATTTTGAAAATATGTGCCTCTTCCATTGTGCCAATATGGTCAAAAACTCAAACGGAAAAACATGACTAAATGCTGACAACTCAAATGAAATAGACTGACTCAAGACAAACTCAAATAACTGAAACTTGACTCAATACCGACTAAAAATAAAATACCTACGAAACTTATTGATGAAATCATATCACCAAGACTTGAGGGCTTCAAATCCTGATGACAACCACCTATCTGTTGAAAGCATATGTACACAGGTGATATCAAAATGCTAGTGTAACCAATCAAGAAAATTCCTCCTTATTTGATTCTCCCAATCAGATTCTTTAGACAAAAATAAAAATTTACAATTTGGTAGTAAAAAACATAGCTGAAAATGATCTCCATCACCACTGAATAATGCGATAATTACATTCACTACTGACCTCAACAAGAGTTTGTTCCTAGTCATCAAAAAATTATGAACAAGAAGGTGCCAAAATGTTATCAATCCGCCATATTCCCAAGGCTTATGAAGGAGTCTCAATAGAGGTAACCACAGACCAAGATTTTAACGTTGTAGCTAGCCCTGTCAATTTGGAGGGGGTTCTCTCCACAAAATATAGCCTAGGAGGATAAATGGATTAGGATTTTGGGGTAGGTGTGAGTTCACGGGATTTGATAAATGATTTTGGTTGGGCTGCTGGATGAAAGTACAGTCAATGGATCTAGGTCAGGGAAAATGAGATAGTGTTGTAGAAATTAAATGGGGAAAGGGAGGCATAAGGCTTATCACTTTAAAATTATTGTGATGAGATGGTTTTAATACTAATGAGAAGCTAGGAATAGCACGGGAGATGTATTCTTCCTAAATAGAGGAAAATGGACAAATTATGATATCTTTCCGTAAAGAGAGCATGAGCAAGAATGTGTTCTTCCTATCAACATGAAAGAGATTATACAATAGAGATGTAATGAACATGAAGACAACACATTCTAACATATGAAACTGAAGGAAAAATAATTATAAACATCATACCACATGTATCCCAAAAAGTAGCTACAACTCTCCTTGATTAACTGGTAAACACTAAGTACAATGGTCCTTAATCAATGAGATAACATGCAAACTCATTCCAACCCTTGCTTAGTGTGAAGAAAGGGACGAAATAGAAATAAAAAAAGCATTCACTCATCGTCAAGGGTCGAATCCATGAGGTGAGAAAGAGATACACAAAACTCTAAACTGAGAGCTGAACTGCAGGATGGTCCAAGTGACTCATTCCTAATTACATTAAAACTGATTCATTTGACTTAAGGATAACTTTTACCTAATGAATATACCCCCAGGAAACTTATCCAAAACATAATCACAATTACCATGTGTAGTGGCATAGGTAAAAAGATCAATTTATGAGATAAATTAAAAAATTATAGTGAAAACCAAAAATATAAGCAAATGATCATATGCGCCATTTTTTTTCATATGTGCCCTCCCTTTTCAAGGCCGATTTTGACTGACTTGTAGGTGTTCAAATGAGGCCCAAGATGGCTTTTTGGAAAACCATTCAAGTATTCTTTCTAAACATGCCTCTAATTTTGAAAATGAAGCTAATTTTAATCCTCAAAATTTCATTCTCCCAATACTTCTCTATGTGCATCGCCTAGGCCAAAATAGGGGTAGGAATGTGATTTTTAGCTAGTTTTTTTCACTTTTCACCTATCAAATCTACAAATCAGGGTTGTAAAAGTGGTTTTCTAGAATGAATTTATCCTTAGGAATCCATTGGTGGTATCCTTTTCCTCAAAACATGCCCCAAACATTTTCTCAAGGCCTAGGGTGTGCTGCACATATGACCTAATTTCTAATATGTGCTTATTCAGAAAAACTCAAAAAAACATAGATTTTGAAAAAATGTTTCGAAATGCAACAAAATTGGTGGTGAGAGTGTTAGTGAGGTGTCTAGGCTTGGAGTGAAGCCTGTGCAAGTATGTCTAACCTTATTTTCTACTACAACATGGTTAAATCCTCGACCTTTGCATTGGCTCTCTTGAGCTTGGCCATTGCAATTTTCACCTTTTGAGCATGACGCTTTACCTTCCTTCTCAGAAGGTCATTGTCTTTGTTACACTTTGCAAGATTTCTCTCCAAATTCTGATTAGATCTACCAATCCATGGCTCCCTATTTTCATTGATCACCATTGCAAGTTGCTCATTTAGGGTTAGCTGAGCAACAAGCTCAACCTCTTTTTGTTTTTCTAGAGCTAGAGCTATTTTCAGCCCTATAGTTCTAGGTATCTCTTTTGGTGCCTATTCATCTTGTTCATCAATCAACCCATACTTTTCAAGTGTCTCATATAGCATAACTTTGGTCTTTTCTTCCTCCCTTTGAGGAGTGATATACTTAACCTCATCAATGACCTATTTAGTCTTCAATTTCTTATTCTCTCGCTCAAGGATTTTTATGACATACTTGGCCCTGTCACGATTAGTTTGGAGCTCTTTAATATTTTTATCCTTACCCTTGATCACTGCAATAGTGATTTTTTCATCTCCATCCTCATCTAGGTCAACAAGCTCAAAATTATGCTCAGTCTCATGGAGGTTCTCCTCATGTCTAACCTCTACTTGAATTTTTTCGTTTGTCACCTTCTTTTTTTCTTTTTCCACTAGTTTTTTTGATGTATAAGGCATGGACCCTTCCAATATGTGTGGAGAAAACACATGCCTCTGGCCTCTCTAGTAGGTTTTTGGAAATGGCTCAACCTCAACCATACTAGCCCGCTAAGGCTCACTGACCTCAATCATGTTGAGTGATCCAATATCAATATGAAATAGAGATGAACAAGCTGAAATGGGTTAAGGAGTGTGATATGATGGAGATGAAGGTGATATGGGCTGATGTGGAGTTATGGAAGTGGATGGTTTAGATGAAGAAGGAACATTTTGTGCATTCTAAGTAGATGGCCCTCTGAATATATCATTGGATATGAAGCTACAACATTCAATGTTCAGTTGATTGAGATGATAGAGGACTATGATTTTGATAAGGAAATGATGAAAAATACTTCTCATTTAATATTTATACTCCCATTTCTGGACAATAAATGCCATCTTATCTATGCCCTAGAAAATGTAGTAGGGTATGTTAAGCATCCTTACCCTAGTGAAATGCATTAAAAGGTGGATATGATAAGTATAAAGTATTCAAAATATACCTTTGCATGAAAATTATTTCATGATTATCTTCATCATTGGTGCATATATGTCCTAGAGGTAATGAAAAGTAAAGAACCTCTTTTTCTCATTATTGTATCTTGGTTTTAGGAAAGGCTCAAAGTATTGTTCCTCCAAATCACTCTTTTTGAACCACTTCTTCCCAATATTTGTGATCCCAATGGCAAATGAAATGATAGAAGTTGATATAGGCGACACGAGCTAAAGTAACATGGTTGTCATGGATTCTAGATATGAAAAGTCTGGTCAACATGGCATGGCATTGGACCCTCTGAATTTTCTCACATAACTCATAACATCCAACATGTTTGAATCATGTCACATAAATTGGAGAAGCCAAGAGTTCCATAGTGCTAGTAGATTCAAGTCTGAGTATTCTTCCCCCTTCATGTGGCCTCTTCACATTTGTTTCATCTCCCTCAATATATGATATGTTTTCTTCCTATTCTGCCATGGTGTTTTTATCAAAACCCTAGGTAAGCGTGGTGATGTGGAATATTGTTTTATGAAAGAGGAATTGGAAAGGGAAAATGAAGGAGATGATTCTAGGGATGTATCAAATGGGGGAGGGGATAAGGAGTGGTAGTATAATGGGATTTGGGGATTGGGAGCCTAGGTAAATGTAGCAACTAGGGCTTAGGGCAGTCGAATAAAAGGTTTATGGGAAAGGGAATTATGTAATACAGGGTTTTGGTAAAGGGTATTTTTCAATGTAGGAAGGGTATGAAGGTGCAAGGGAGTTCAAATTAGGAATTGTGAGTGTAAGGGCGAAATGTTAGGGTTTTAAATGATTTTAAACACCAAATCCTAAAAAAATTTCACAATACCAACAAATGAACTTAAAGGAGGAGAGAATTGATGGAAGAAACCTTTACTCAGTTGCCAGAGGTCGAAAATAAATTTGCTGAAGTTTTGGATGAAAATTGGGTGAATTTTGAAGAAATTCTGGCCTTTTTGGACATATGTGCAGCGCCTTAAGGATGTTCACCCTCACTTAAGACTATGCTCCCTCATAGAAGGTTGTGGGAAATGCCTAAAGGATTTGTGCCCTCTCTGAAGGATATGCACCCTCTGCTCTTCCTTTTGCTAATTTTTCCCAGAAACTCGAAATTTCGCTCTCTTTATGTGTTCACTTGTCGTTTGTAGGAGACAAGTGAGTTTGAAATGATGTCAATAAGTATTTAATACTTGAGTGAATTTGAATTTAGATTAGAAACCCACTTTTTTAATGTTTCATTTCACCTTTTGAAAACATTAATGATTACCCTTTTTCTTTTATTTTTCTTCTTTACAGGACGATGTTGTTGGATTTTGGCACTGTTCACTTTAACTTTGCTTGTCTTAAGTTTGTCATATGAAATTTTAGTTCGAATATTGGGACAAAAATTATTACATATAATGAGCATAAAATTACATTAAAATAAATATAAATTACATCTATTTTTTTAAATAAAATTACACTTTGGTATGAAAACCATGCTCTAAAACCATAATTAAAATCTTTAAAAATCATATTTAAATGTTGATAAATCCTCTTTAGATGATTGAGAAAGTATTATTTGAGTCACTCTAACACCTTTTCTGACCTTATTGAGATGAAATGGTGTGTTATGAACCTTGAAAAATGAAACCTAGTTGACCTAATGGGACCTTGAATGACTTGCCTCCATGCCTGACTTTGGTTGACGTAATGACATTGTGAAATGAGCTTTTAAGATTGTTTTATGCTCAGCAAGACATGAATGTGGGTCAAAAAATGTGAAATTTTGCCTAATACTAGGGTTTTATGACTAGGGCTACCATCAGTGAATCAATTTTTTTCATGACCTAGTGGAACAATAAAACATTTCTGAGTGGGACTCCTAAAATGTTATTAAAAGAGAATTTTGATCACTGATGGCAGAATGCTAATTCTGACTCTAACATGCTAAATGGGTTCCTTTTTATTAATTTTTTTGCAAGAAAATTTTTGAAAATTAATATTTAATGCTAAATTCTTTATTTATTGTACCTAATCAAAAAATTTAATGAGTACATATTACATTTGAAGCATGTTGTTGTTGAGATCGCTCCTTGTGCAATTCAATTATGTGCATTTCTTTGACTATATTCTTGTACACATTTTTTGACATTACTACTGGCATATTTTTTATTTCAAGTTTTTCATCCTTTGATATTTTCATAATCTTCCTGAAAAAGTAACATCGCAACAAACTATGTAATTTTATATTTATATATGAAAACTACATACAAAAAAAGTGATATCTATAAATGATTTATTTGTAGTAATTTTCGAGGCCTTGAAAGTCACTGCAACAACATGGGGGATGACCACCTAGTCCAGACCTTAAAGCAGTTCCTTTGCCATTTGGAATAGTGGCTCTGACTAGTTTAACTAGGTCTAGTTACCTTCTCTCAATCTCCATTGGCTTAAAATATGACTCGTTTCTACCAATGGAAAGGAGACATTAGATCATTTCTCTTGCCGATAAGACAAGAAAGTGATCCTTAAGCTAATTTGGGCTTAAACAAGCCACAATTAAAGTTTTATCTCTTTGGGAAGAGGACTTCTGTTAATGTATAATTAAATCTAAATGAAAAATTATTCTAAAATGTAAAAAAAAAGGAAATTTGTCCTAATCCTATCTGAATTAAGAAAATATAGATCTAACCCAACTAAGAGCAAGATAATTTAAATGATTGAGATTTAAATATGTATGGCTTATAATGAATATCAAATTAACAAAGTCGTTCAATTAAATGACATTATGAATACCAAAAATATCCTATATAGACACCTCTTAACTGAAATAATCAATCAAAAACACTGAGGAGGAAGTTCTCAAAATGAAATTAAGCATTCAATGAGTAACTTGAATAATTGAATAAAAATATGTGGAAAAAGTTCATAACATATCACTATTCAATAAATCAATTTTATAAGATAGATTTCTGGTTAAATAGTTACTCATAAATCAGAATTCAACCCATAAGAGTAGAGATAAATAATAACATAAAATTGAGGGAAATTACCGATATCAAAAAATGTGCACAAATATGGAAGTGAAATTACACATTCCTGTTATCATAAAATGAAGCTAGCATTTAAAATAATAGTATTATAAATACCAATTTATTAAGGCAATTTCTCGAGCTGCGGTCTCTAACAGTCTTTTACAATGCCTAAACTTCCTCTTTCAAAAGTAGAGCTACAATAGTGCAAACTCTGTTCATTATACATAACTCAGAATGTAAAAGAAAAACCTCAATAATCCCTAGATCTGAGATTCCTCACCTCCCACCTTCAACTCTAAATTCTTGTTACAGAAGTTCTTTTATAATTCAATAATTTTAGAGGAGAGAAGCTTCTATTACCTTTTTCAATCTACTATTTATAATATTTGCAAAAGAATTCTTAACAAGAAAGTTTGTTGAAGAAGAAATATTCTCAATCAAATTCTATTTTCTCACAATTTCATTCTTCAATTTTTGTAGCATTCTCATTCATTGATATCTTGTTCTTCTCATCTCTTCAACTATTTGCCTGAAAAAAAAAAGAGAAGCAAAATTAAAATGTAAAAAGAAAATGAAAATGCTAAATCTGGATTTAAAATAAATCCAATCAAAACTTAATTAAATAAATTATTTAAAATGAAATATAATATTTCTATATATTCTTGTGATGATCTAATTTCTCAATTATATCATTGATGAATGGATCTTCTCTTAGAAGAATCTATGGGCAAATTAAAATGCAGAAAAAAAAACTCAGAATATATATATATATATTTTTTTAAATTTGGAGCTCGATTTCTACTGAATTTTATACCCAATAAACGATAATTATGGGAATGAAAAAACTTTATAGATGTTCTCTATGATTTTATCTTTCTAGTGAGCTGTTCTGGGCCTCATTTGGCCAAGTAAAACTTCATTTATGAGCTTCCAAAGTTTGTATATTAAAATTGCCAGAATTCTGGAATTTGTGTTGCTTGGGCTAAAAATCAAAATTTTTTAATTAAATTCTAATCCTAAATTAGATTATGGGCTTTCATTAATTAGTTATAATTAAATGGAATTATATTATTAATCTAACTTAGAATAAATTAATAATAAAAAATAATTAAACTAATTTAATAGTTTATTTATTAACTCGTTAAAATATTAAAATATTATATCAATATTATAATTTAAATTATATTAAAATCATAATAAAAATATTATAATTAAAATATAATACTAATTATAATATTATATAATATAATTATTTTAATTAATAATTCAAAAAAAATCACACAATGTGAGAGAGAGAGGAGTGGAGGAAGAGTGTGGAGTGAGAGTATGGAGTGATAAGGGAGGAGGAGAGGTGAATGATGTGAGGGTGAGGTCACAGAAGAATAAGGAGGACCATGAACCTTATATTAAAATGTTAACCTGCCGCATAAGAACCCATATCACATATCGCATTTTATGACCAATTGCGGTTTTTTGAAATGTTAACTTATATTTTGTGGGATACAAACATGCGAAGTGATAGAGGGTGAGGTATTAATAGTGGGAAGTTTACAGAGGGATAAGGAGCATGAATAAAACCTTATGTTAAAAAACTTTAACCCTTCGTATAAACCAAATTGCATCGGAGTTTCGGCATTTTAAAACTAAATTTCTTTGAGGTGCTTCATGAATTTTTCTTGATACGCGATATGACATATCACATCACAAGTTTTTGAATATTGTTTTTTTTTTTATCTAAAACATTGCGATCTATGATGTCCAATGTATCACATCACATTTTCGGCGTTTAAAATTTATCGCAATTTCTTTTAAATATGCATGGTTAAAATTTTTGCGATGAGACATTTTACGATGTGAAAACGTGAGGGTGTGGCACAGAAAATAAGTGGGAAGGTGAAGTGCATTCCACGTGGATTAACCATCCTACAATTCAAACTTTGACCACTTTGCAATTTTGGAGTTTTGGGGTTGACAATTTGTTGTTTTTTTTTAAATAACAAATTGAACTAAATTACTGATGTCCCGAAATGCGTTTTAGCCCATTTTACAATTTGGTCAGGTCATTTTATAGGACAATTAGTGAAAAATGAAAGAAATAGTAAAAATGAACTAATATTCAATATTTGCAATGAATGACTATTTTAACTACGAGAATTAAAATATTGGTACATTTTATACATTTTTTAACCTAAGCGAGGAAATGATCAAACTTCAAAGTAGTGTTATTTACAAACCAGTTGACCAAATGGAGCAAAACAAGTATCATTGGAAATCTTGTGAAAAAAAAAATTCATTAAAGCAATCAAAATAAAATTCCGAGGAAGATGAATAATGAAAAAAAAATGTAGCATAATTAACTTAATGAAAATCATAAAAGGTGTTTAGCAAAAAATTTTGTATAAAGGGTCCCCATTATTGGAAATATATAAGTAAAAAATGGGGGGTTGTGTTTTACCACAACAATGGCGACATGCAGGAGAAGAAACCCGTTATCTCTGATTAAGGATAATGAACTTAAATTTACCCAAAGATTAAAAATAATGGAAATCATGAAATCATCTAAAAGTAAAACATTCCCATAGGTCCCACATAAATATATTAAGCAATATGATTTTGTAAAGATAAGTACCTAAAACTGACTCGAGTAAAAGTAATGAATCCAAATTTAGGGAAATTTATTTTCTAAACATTCCTCATGTGAAAAATAGAAGAAGGTAGAGGCAAGAGTTTTCTAATAAAGAATATATCCATTTTAAGATTGTCTCTGACATTATTTTGCTACCAGCGATCCTGAACGTTACCCTGACAAAGTTGTCTTTTATGCCATATGAGCTTAGTGCTGCTGCCAGCGAGCATACATAGCCCCGACGGGTTTACTTGTATTTCATATGCTTCTTCTTTTAATCACCCTTTTGATAAGAACATTTGCAAGTTTTTTATTTATGATGTATTTGAGTGAATGAGGTGTGATGGAAAATAGAGATTTATGTTTAATGGACATAATACTTTTATAATGTTTACTCCAAATTATTTCCCTGCCATTATCAGTCAGAGGCTTTTATGTTGAGGGGTGGAAGAGATTCATTGTGTTAAACTCAAATTAGTTATTTCCTTGAAAAATTAAACTCAATCACTTTGAAAGGATGTGTGTTCCTCCATGAAAAATATTTAAAGTAATATGGCTTTATGGTCCCATAAAGATATGCCTTTAATGAGAAATGAATTTCACTTCAATGGATAGAGTAAAATATTTCTCATGTATGTCAACAACTGTAAGGTAAGAAAAATTTCTTTCATATGAGTCATGGCAAAGTGACCAAAATCAAATCAAACTTAAAAGTAGAAGGAAAATAATTCCTAAACTAAAGTAAGAAAATAAATCAGCGAATAAAAAATGAAGAAAGAAAAAACTAAATGGAAAATTTTAAAAGATAAACTCCAACAAGGCTTATATAAATGTTTTTAACAAAGGATATAAAAGAAAATAAGCATATGTACGCTCATTTATATGTTGAGATTTAATTTTTTTTATCTTGCAAAGTTATAATAATTGAGTCTCTCAAAATGTAGAGGGTGAATAATAGTGATGATAGATAATATGTTGAATGAGAAGTTTTTTTCTATTGCAAATTTTCCTTCTTCTAAAGAAAAAACCCTACACAAACCATCTTAACTATTTTCTAATAAAAGTAATGCTTAAAGAAATAGAATAAAGGTTCAGAAACTCCCCAATTTAGTTGATTTGTTGAAAATAATTAATGTTTATTTTAGGAATCTCACAGGGAAAAAAAAATGAACTTTGAAAATTGATCTAGTAGAGGTGTGAAAGGTTTCTGAAGAACTATAGAAACAGAGTTCAACATCAGCAAAAAATAAAACAAAAATAAAGAGATGGAAATAAAGGAAATTGGGCACATGAAACTTACGATTGCAGAATTGCATTTAATCTTACCTGATGAAGACGATTTCTGGAATGCAATTTCACTTCTTTTTTTAATTATAATTAAAAGCATAAAGAAGTTTTATTAAGTATAATGTAAAAAAAGAAGTTAACTAAAAGAAAGCATATCATTATTTATTAAGTATAAAGTAAAAAAAGAAGTTAAATAAAAGAAAGCATTGTTTCATGTTCAAGGAATCAGGAATAAATCAAATCCATTAGAAGTGAGGATGAAAATATGATTCTTTATGAATTGCAATGATGAATGTTGTCTTTACTTCTTCCATTCTAAATCCATATCAGCCCCAAAATATTAAATTTGACTCAAAATCCTGAATAATTTAACAATATATGAATAGGATTTGAATCTTTTTATGATAGGTATGGAGTGAAATTCAAAATAGAAGAGAAACAATATGAATTAATCATCCTATAGGTTAGTGCCTTGCCAAATGTTTCACATTGTGAGATTATTTTCCATGCATAATTTAAAAATCATGACTTCCATCTTTGTCAATGCGATTGAATTTTTATAATAATTAATAGACAATGGTGGAGAGTCATATGTCGGTATCTATCGCATTGGAAGATATTAAGAAAAACCTTTATTTGAGTTTTGCGATGCGAGATAATAGTTGCAATGGAAAATTCATGATATGAGCATATCCATTGGGAAACTGTGATGGAGAGGATGCAATATTGAAGAATAGTTATTTCAAAAATGTGATAAATGACTGATGCAGCATGACTACAATATCAGAATATACGTGCAACACTTTCTTTTTACAACCCACAAAAATTTTGACCAATCAAGCATGGTTTCAATTCATGCCTTTTATTACTTACCTTCCCACATATTTCTCAACTTAACACTTGCAATTTTGTGATTTCACAATTGGCAACGAAATGTACACTGTTCGTCGCAAATTTTAATGTTTAACAATAAATGTATTACTTATTTCGTACGATATGTGATATGTGTAGCATTGCGTCATGATCTCCTTACCTTATCCTTTATCGCACCACAACTAATATAACTTACCGGTAATATCACTTACTGGATGAGGTCTTAACAATAACCACTAAAATCACTTATATGTGGAACCTTGTTGGGTCGGATTTAAACTCCACCGTTGATCTTATTCAGATCTAACAGTCCTCATTTATCGCTTAATATTCTCCTTCAAATCACATTTCAAACAAGTTATTATGTGTTTATATTCCAATTGAGAATGGAACCGATATTTTTAATATATACATTTAATCTCATATGGGGTCTAGGACATCGAGAATTTTTAAACCTATGCCCCCACCATTATTTTTATTGAATGGACGAAATATTTTTATGAACTTGATATAAATTTTATATCAGGTCCAGAATTGTGTCGTCATCGCAATATTTGGAGAAATCAACTATCATATATATGAAATGCGAAATGTGATATACTACGAATAATTTTGTGAGAGAAATGGTAAAAAATAACATCGGGTACTGCGTCAGCAATTTTTATGAATAAATGCTAAGAGTCACTTGTAATGGAATATTGTGATACAAATAGTTGTGATATGGATGATGCGATATCAGGCGAAAATATCATCAGAGATCTAAGGGAATGATAATATCAAGGGATTAGAGATATTTGGTGTATGCTCATTTCAGAGCCTCTGATATGTGAATTTTGATATATGATGAGACATATGTGGGGCCGATGATTTCTTAAAGTATTCAATTGAAAAATAAAGTGAGTGATTTAAATTTTCTTTAAAATAAATAATCCTTTAATATTTTAATTAATTATTAAAATATCTTATTGCAAAGTAATTTTATCATAATTTTCTTATAAAGAAAGTTATGAAATATAATGATATGATATGATTCCTCAAAAAAATAATTAAAACTTATCAATATTTAAATGAATAGAAGTAAAATTAAATAACCCTCAAATTTTAGATGAAATCATAAATACTTCCCTAAACGTGTTACAGATTTGAAAATATCTAGCTTCTTTCTTACCTCTGATATACACAATCAAATTAATGAAAACCTGCAAACAAAAAAAAAAATAGAAATAAGAAACAACCTTTGAAATTAAAATAAACAATAGATGATGATGAACCTATAAACACATACCTCGAATAATTTGGATTATATGTTTACCTCCTGAATCTTCAAGTTCTCCCAAGTTCTCTCAAAATTTCTAGAAGTTCAACATCACCTTCTTATTTTAGTCTAAAATTCTAGGTAATGAATTTTCTGAAATTGCATCTTTTCCAAAATTACATCAGAATAAACTAGTGGTAAAAATAAGATCTTAGAATTACTTGTGAATCAAAAAATGTCAAGTGGTAGAAAATCCTTAGAATTTCTTCATGTATGATCAATGTTACGAATTGTGAAAAACAAGAAAATTGAAGGCTTGACAAATAAGTATGATCTAATAATTCAAGAACTTCTAAAATGCTCTAGGCTGCTTTTGAAATGGGATGCCCAAAAGAAACTGGATTCATTACTTGTTTTATTTAAAATCTGAAATAATGAAGTAAATGAAAACAAAAAATAAAATTAATGTATTTCTATTTCTAACTCAGTGAAGGAAACATGACTAGGTATATTCATACTTCTAATAAACCATGTAAGAAGTTTAATTCCTGTATATATGTACATGTCAAACATTAGTAAAAAAATTTCTAATATAAATAAACTAAGAAAACTAAATCTAAAAGCAATATGTATCTTTCTTGTTAGTAGATTATTCACCATTACCTTCTCTTGAAATGCCCTTTCCAACTGAATTTAAATTGTATCATAGAAATATGGATGAATTTCCATTATTGAGTGGGAGAGGTTTAAAAGAGAAGAGCAAAAGCCAGGTTGTAGAAATGATCCTTCAGAAACAATGGCCTGTGTGATTTTTTAGTGTTATGTTGAAGTGCTAAATTATTAACGATCTTCCGTGTAGGAAAATTTTCCAAATGTCTTTCAGAATGATTAATGAAAAACAAATGAAAGTGTGATAGATCCAACAAAATATTATTAATTGAATTATATTGCTGGTCATAAAGTAACAATACATTCTCTTGTTGGCACTGCTCTTGAGAAGTAAGAAGTAATTGATAAGGAATAAACATCAATTGAAATTGGAAGTTTAATAATTCTTGATGTTTACAATTATAATTTGAAACTTCATTTTTCCATTGAGTTAATGCATTAATTGAGAGTTAAAAATTGAGTTGCTCAATATGCCATCACAAACTATTTAAAAATATAATATTAAAATTAGAAAATAAATCTGAAGTTAAAAATAAATGATGAAATAACAACAAAATTGAATCATAATTTACACCACTGTTACAATTATTGTTACAACAGAATCGGGACAATCTTAAAGCAATTTCCTCTTCACAAGAATTGGGTATAATAATGCAATTAGAATGATTTTTGATACCCACTTGTGAATTAGAGGGAGGGTAATGACTTTGAATGGGAATGCGAGCTTGATCCTCATAAAAATCATAGATTGGTGTAACACCACCAATTCATGTGATTGCATTTTAAAGTTAGATACTTGAACTTTACATCCTAAGGGGAGTGGACCCCAAAGGATAATTATTTTGTGAATGTAATTAAACATTTAATTGAGGAAATGAATAAATTATTGTGGTGCAGATTGACCAAAAATGAGATAATGAGATCACTTGCTAAATCTGTGAGGATGGATGAGGCAAATATTTCCCCACAACCTTTCAAAAATCCTTGAAAGACAGTAAGTTTTAAATTTAGATTTTTGAGGAAAAATCTGAATTTCCCCAATGATGAGGAAAGTAGTTGTGAAGAGGTAAAAAGCTGGAAAAGCTGAGGAAAAGCATAAAATAGCTTTAAAGAATCCCTAAATTGGGAAGCCTAGGAAAACAGGAAGAAAAGCATCCTGAGATTCTGGACGGAGAATTAGAAACATGCTTTGGGGAGAAATAGCTTAAATAAGCTGCTCTTGTACAGATTAGGGGTTAATCTACTGCAGGAGGTGATCTTAGCTCGGGGGTGAGTTCTGGGAGACAGAAGAACTCTAAGGTTGGGAGGTTGGTCTACTGCACGAGTGGTATGTCTCTGAGAAAAATTGTCTTCTTGTTTATTATGGTATGAATTGGCTACATATAAAAACAAAATTTGTCTCTAAGATATTACATTTTATTAGTCTACATTTAACAGAATGTAATCACCAGGCAGTAACCTGATCATTCTGTATAGTTGTAGAGGAAAGTCCTGTAAATTAGAATTCCACAGAATGTTTAAACCCAGGGTTGGTTTAAATCTGAGGAAACCTTGTTCTTTCAGGAAACATTTTGAAATTGTTTTTAATCTGCTTCTGTTTCCTAGCATAAATTTTATCACAGTTACCATAGAGAGAAATGGAAGTCACTATACTATACACAGTAGCATTTATGTAACCACTATTTCTCTTGACTATGAGGAAAAAGGAAATGAGTTCAAATCCCATTACCAACTCTTCAGAACCAGCTACCATCAGACACATAGGTAGATAAGAGCTGTAGCTAGATACAAGAAAGTGAGAAGAAACTGGATAATAGAAATATGCCTGTATAACTTTGGAAAATAGGAAAACATAATTTCTAGACTTTCATACATATTAACCCTCTGTTTATAAATGAGAATGGTCTCATAGATTTCCAGCAAGCTTTTAATATGTCTAGACAGATAGGTATAAAACAAGTTTAATGTAACCAGGAGCAGAGGCAACTGTAATTATGATACAAGTACCAGAGTGGAGATTTCTAACCACATAAAAGAGTGAACGAAGTACATCAGAAGAATAGATAAACATCACATATAACTACCTGTAAATTCTGATGCATGCAATTAAGAAATCTGGAATTTCATTAGCATTACCGGAAAAAAAATATGGTTCAGACGAGCAAATTAAACAAAGCCAAATGCCATGGTATGAAATCATATGTACTATTCATACAGTCCATGTACATTTAAACTGTGGCAGAGTATATTAAAATTGACCTAAGACAATAGGGAGTACATATCTGTCCAAAATTATCAAAATACATGTTGAGCCTATCAGGTTGGGGTATATAACTCACAACCCCTATCTTAACAGAACAAATTTAAACGAGCACCATCCAAGAGTGACAACGATAACAAGAAGAAAACAAAAACCTTGACTCGGAGAGAGTCTCGTTCCTCAAGGAACACTACGCAACATCACAAGAGAACAATGTTTCGACGCCCACGAGACAACGCATCAGGAGAGGGGAAGTAACCCCATAAGTATACCGACCTGGATGGCCAAGAGACCGATGTTAGCATCCATACGATTGAAAGGGTTACTATCTACCGTCATAAGTACACAAAAGCCCTCCAGATTACCTGTAGAAAACAAATGCAACCCAAAATGCGAATTAGTCATTTGCGCCATCGTGGAGAAATAAGCGAATGAATAAAATAATTTCGGTATTAAAACCATTACCTGTGAAACGCAAATCTCAGACGTGTCGAGTCCTGAAATCGAACATTGAACAGAGAGGGATTAATACAAATTACCCTCGAGTATAACATGATGAAATCAACAATTATATGCGGAGATGGCACGAATAAGAACCCACCTCATAAGGCTCCATGGAACAGGAGACGTCCGCCTGAGGAGATGCGACGCATGCTACACAAGAGGTATAAAACAAATCAGTCTCAATTTATAATATAACCAGAGAAGGGTCGATGATAACCCTAAAGATAGAAACCAACCACACCTTGCGCTGAACGTATACCTTGAAAATCGAAAAAAAAAACAGATGCATTCACCTTACTGATGATTGAATATATATATTCAGAGCAGGCGTATGGCCTTTACAAACTACTTTATGAATCATTCAAACCTGCAATAGAAATAAAATGCACGTGGAGGTAATTACCTGACAGCGTGTTGGTGAACTAGAGGCGCCATACTTCTTCTCTGCAATGGAGAATCGAAACCCTCGGCAGAAGTGGAATGGTGCAGACGCAGAGGAGCACCACAAACTGATGAACGCGGAAAACCGACTTAACTCTACACTCAGAGCTTATATAAGTCTTCGATAAACCACCTAAACCCTAACTGGAATCGATCGCCATCATCCACTTGGTAGAATCGGAGAAGTTAAGCCATGGATCGATGGGTAGCAGTGGAGAGTTAATACCGTCGTATAAAATTAATGGGTGTAGATCCGAATTGAATTCCATATGTCCTATGCAAGTATCGGCGTGGGTGTTGTACACCACGTAGGATGAGCATGCCAGCGACGTGGATTCACCATGTAAGCAACGAAAGGTCATACAAAACCATACAACACTCATTTAATTATCACAACGCCTGACGTGGATAAAAATCTTACCGCGACAATGCACAGAGAAAACCAAAATCTGGAGTGATGATACGCTCCACATGCAAAATGATCCCAATGCCCAGTACCATATATTAAATCGATTTAAAATCTTATGTACCATGATGGGTGATCATATCAACCCTGGCGTATATACATGTTAATGCCAAACGCATGGAAAAAGTCCATTCATAATAATATGCACATCGAATTATATGAAAAATCGATAACCCCAAAGGCTATAACCATATACATAGCGTAAACATCGTAACGATGGCTAGTGGAAGGGTCGAAGGTGCCCTTGGGCAACGACTCATACAAATAATTTTATATAATATATGTTCATGGTCCATATGGTTTACGTGTAGATTCAATAATTTCATAAATGGGATATGTGACCATTAAGTTAAAGGAGAGTGGCGAGGTTATGCGAGACCTGTGTAAAGAATAGAGTCCTATAAAACATCTCCCTAATTGGAATAAAAACAACATAAGGTGATAGATAGTGGTAGAGGGTGTTATTGCAACATGATGTGATGAAAACTATCATAGCGAAAAGATTGAATTGTCATAATAAACCTAGGCTCAAAAGCCTGCATTCGTGAAGATTTTTTTTTTTTTTTGGGTGAAATTGGAGGTGTGACAAATGGTATCAGAGCCCAAGTTATAAAACTGGGCTGGTGACATTGTGCTCATGATTGCTGTGTACTCACTGTGTAATTTTATTTGCCGTAGCAAAAGTTTTATTTTTGTTGTTGTGTTTTTTCTGTTCACTGACCTGTGCTATGTAGTGTACAGTGAGGTGATATAATGGAAGAAGGTGGCGAAATTTATGTTGATCTGCGTGGTGAACCAGATCCCAATGCGGCCATGATGGCTATGTTGCGAAATTTGCAACAAGAATTGGCTGAGATAAAAATCCAGAATGACAGATTGTCATTAGCCAGTGAGGAGCAGGAAAAGCTCATCAGGGAATTAACCTCACGGAACAGCCAAGAAGGGGAAGGTTCTGGAAAGAGGAAAACTGATGAATCTGATGAGGAAGATGCCATTCGACATCAGAATAAGCAGAAAAAGGAATTACAAGGGGAATTCTGAAAAATCAAACCCCCCTCCTATGACGGGGAGAAGGAGGAAGATGCGGAAGCCTGGTTGCTGAATATGATTAAGTATTTCCAGGTTTATGAATATGAAAGCAATTTCAAGGCCAGATTAGCTGTCTACCAGCTACAAGGTAAGGCTACCTTGTGGTGGGAGGAGACAAAGATGGTGCATGCCATAGATGAAAAGACAGTTACTTGGGAGGATTTCCAGGCTAAATTTAACAATCGCTACTTGAATGAGCGTTACTATGATGACAAAGCAAAATAATTTCATGAGCTTAGATTGGGACAGCTCACTATCGATGAGTTTGTTACTAAATTCACCAATCTATTAAGATATGTACCTTACATAAGGGAAGAAAAGGCAAAGGTACAGAGGTTTCTGAATTGTTTTCCTATGGTATACAAAGAGAAAATTGAGTTTGACAACCCAAAAACAATGGATGAAGCTATTAGAAAAGCTAGATGGTGTTACCAACAGTTCAAAGGAAAAACTGATCAAGGAAAAAGTTGGGTAAGTAAGAATGAATTCAAAGGGAGAAAATAGAAACCAGCCTATCTGAAGAATTTTGGCAGAGATCATCAGCATAAAAGGTTTAGTAAACCCAAAGAAAGTCAAACTGCATAGTCTCAAGTGGCATCGAAACCAATAGATGGAGACAGTTAAAAGGAGGGAACAGTCAGAATGAAGGAGCCCTTGAAATATTGGGGCTGTGGAGAACCCCATCTTTTGAGGGACTGCCCTCATCAAAATATTCATATGCTCATGAGAGATCGGGAAGTGACAACAGTAAATGATATAGCTAGAAACATACCAACTATCAGTGCAGCCCTGGAAAATCGGCAAGCAGAACATCAAGCAACCATGGTGGAAATGGAGGGTAAGATTTCTGACCTACCTGTTTCTGTTCTGATTGATCCAGGTGCTTCTTTGAGTTACGTTAGTCCAAATATTGTAGAAAAATGTAACTTAAAAACTGAAAAATTTCAATAGTCATGGTTGGTATAGCTGGCCACTGGAACAAAAAGAAAGGTAACACATAAACTGCCCAGAACAGAAATCCAATTAAATGAGTTTCGAACAGAAGTGAATTTGAACATTCTACCCTTAGGGTCATATGATCTATTGATAGGAATGGATTGGCTGGAAAAGAAGAAAGCTTTGATGAATTTTTGGGATAAGACCTTGCATTGTGTAGATGAGGAAGGGAAAATTTTTATTCTCAAAGGGAAACCAAAACCTATTTCTGTAAGACAAATTTCAGCATTGCAATTAAAAAGAACAGCTAGAAAAGGATACCAATTTTATGCAGTTCATGTGGAAGAAACAGAACAGAAAACTGAAGAAGAATTACTGGATGCTGTACCAGTAATAAGATAATTCAAGGAAGTTTTTCCAAAGGAAATCCCTCATCTTCCCCCCAAAAGAGAGATTGACTTCTCAATCGATCTAGTGCCAGGAGCAACACCTGTTTCACGAGCACCTTATCGGATGAGTCCTCCTGAACTTATGGAACTGAAAATGAAATTGCAAGAACTGCTAGATAAAGGGTATATCAGACCGAGTGTGTCTCCTTGGGGAGCACCAGTGCTGTTCGTGAAAAAGAAATATGGAACTTTCACGATGTGCATTGATTATAGGCAACTGAATAAGTTGACCATTAAAAATAGATATCCTTTGCCTAGAATTGATGATCTTTTTGATCAAGTGAGAGGAGCTTCAGTATTCTCAAAAATTGACTTAAGAACTGGTTACCACCAGCTCAGAATTAAAGAGAAAGACATCAGCAAAACAGCTTTTCGAACCCGGTATGGCCACTACGAATTTGTAGTTCTACCTTTTGGTTTGACAAACGCCCCTACCACATTCATGTGCCTAATGAACAGTGTGTTAAACAAGTATTTGGATAAATTTGTCCTTGTGTTCATAGATGATATTTTAGTTTACTCAAACAGTGAAGAGGAACACAAAGAACACCTGAGGATAGTATTGCAAACTCTAAAGGAAAATTAGCTATATGCTAAATTTAGCAAATGTGAGTTCTATAAGGACAAGATTCAATACTTGGGTCATATTATTTCTGAACAAGGCCTTGCTGTTGACCCAGAGAAGATAAAGGCTATAAAAGAATAGCCAGCACCCGCTGATGTTTCAGCAGTTAGATCATTCATGGGGATTGCCGGCTATTATCGCAGATTTGTGGAGAGATTTTCTGCCATAGCACATCCCATCACTTCCTTACAGAGGAAAGGTGTCAAGTTTGAATGGACTGAAAAATGCCAAAATAGTTTTGACCAATTAAAACTGAAACTTACCACAGCCCCTATACTGAAGATTGCAGATCCTGATAAGGAATTTGTGGTATGTACAGATGCATGTAGAGAAGGATTGGGAGGAGTTCTTTTGTAGGAAAATTCAGTGATTGCCTATGAATCCAGGAAACTGAAGATACATGAACAGAATTAAAGTGCCTATGATTTAGAGTTAGCAGCTGTCATTCATGCTTTGAAAATGTGGCGGCACTATCTTCTTGGAAAAAAATTTACATTGATGACTGATCATATTAGTCTCAGATATTTCTTTTCCCAAACTGAGTTGAATGCCAGACAAGCCAGATGGCTATCCTTTTTAACCGAGTTTGACATGGATATAAAACATATTAGAGGGAAGGAGAATAAAGTTGCTGATGCATTGAGTAGAAATGCTTGTCAACATATTAATAATATTGGAAGTAGTGCTCAGATAGATGTAGAAGAATTGGTGAATAAGGCAGCAAACCAAGACCCAAATTATGAAACACTTTTGGTGAAATTACAGAAAAAGGAGAAAACTGATTTTACCCAAAACCAAAAAGGGCTGATTTGTTATAAGAATAGATTGTATATTCCCAATGTAGAGTCTCTAAAAAGAGAAATTCTAGATGAGTACCACAAACAACCTTATGCAGGACATCCAGGGTATCAGAAAATGTCAACAGCCCTGAAAAAGAAGTTGTTCTGGCCAGGAATGAAGAGAGAGGTAGCAGAATATTTAAGTAGATGCATGGAATGTCAATTAGTTAAGGTTGAACATCAGCATCCTACCGGCCTTCTGAACCCTTTGCCCATTGCAGAATGGAAGTGGGACACCGTTTCCATGGACTTCATTACAGGATTACCCAAAACCAAATACCAGCATGATTATGTAATGGTAGTAGTAGACACTTTAACCAAAGCTGCTCACTTTATACCAGTGAAATCCACCTTTGGAACAGCTCAAGTAGCAAATGTGTTCCTGAAGGAGATAGTAAGGCTCCATGGGGTTCCTAAGGTGATTGTTTCTGATAGGGATGCTAAGTTTACAGCAGCCTTTTGGAGGGGATTATTTGGAGGAATGGGCACTAAATTGAATTTTAGCACCGCCTACCACCCTCAGACTAATGGTAAAATGGAAAGAACTAATCAAATTTTGGAGGACATGCTGAGAATGTATGTGATGGATAGACCCTCAAAGTGGGAAGATTTCTTACATTTAGCTGAATTTGCCTATAATAATAGCTATCAATCCTCCATCAAAATGAGTCCGTTTGAAGCACTGTATGGAAGGAAGTTTCGTACTCCTTTGAGCTGGAGTCAGCCAGAAGACAAACTAATGTTGGGACCTGATGCTTTACAAGAAATGGAAGGAATTGTCAAGCAAATACAAAAGAACATCAAGACAGCACAAGATCGCCAGAAGAGTTATGCAGATAAGAAAAGAGTGCATAGAGAATTTAAAGTTGGGGAGCATGTATATTTGCGTATTAAACCCAAAAAGAGCACCCTTTATGCTGGGAGTTGTGCAAAATTGGCCCCTAGATACTGTGGTCCCTTTGAAGTATTATAAAGGGTGGGACCAGTGGCTTACAAGCTGGCCTTACCACCCCATGTTAGAGTTCATGATGTATTTCATGTTTCATTGCTAAAAAGATATGTGCATGATGCGTCTCACATATTTGATTGGAATGTTGTACAGGTGGAACCAGAAGGGGAGTTTCTACCAGAACCGCTTCAAATATTGGAGAGGGAAGAAATTGAATTGAGAAGCAGGACGGTAGTAAGAGTAAAGGTGCACTGGAAGCACTTTACTGCTGAAGAAGCTACCTAGGAATGAGAGACTGAAATGATGGAAAAATATCCATTTTTATTTGCAAAATAAACTCTAGTAGTTGAATAACAACACCGAGGATGGTGTTTATTTTCAGAGGGGGAATATGTAACACCCCCAATTCATGTGATTTCATTTTAAAGTTAGATACTTGAACTTTACATCCTAAGGGGAGTGGACCCCAAAGGATAATTATTTTGTGAATGTAATTAAACATTTAATTGAGGAAATGAATAAAGTATTGTGGTGCAAATTGACCAAAAATGAGATTATGAGATCACTTGCTAAATCTGCGAGGATGGATGAGGCAAATATTTCCTCACAATCTTCCAAAAATCCTTGAAAGATAGTAAGTTTTAAATTTAGATTTTCAGGAAAAATCTGAATTTCCCCAATGTTGAGGAGAGTATTTGGGAAGAGGTAAAAAGCTGGAAAAGCTGAGGAAAAGCATAAAACAACTTTAAAGAATCCCTAAATTGGGAAGCCTAGGCAAACAGGAAGAAAAGCATCCTGAGATTCTGGACGCAGAATTAGAAACATGCTTTGGGGAACAATAGCTTAAATAAGCTGCTCTTGTACAGATTTGGGGTTAATCTGCTGCAGGAGGTGATCTTAGCTTGGGGGTGAGTTCTGGGAGACAGAAGAACTCTAAGGTTGGGTGGTTGGTCTACTGCACGAGTGGTATGTCTCTGAGAAAAATTGTCTTCTTGTTTATTATGGTAGGAATTGGCTACATATAAAAATAAAATTTGTCTCTAGGATATTACATTTTATTAGTCTACATTTAATAGAATGTAATCACCAGGCAGTAACTTGATCACTCTGTATAGTTGTAGAGGAAAATCCTGTAAATTTGAATTCCACAGAATGTTTAAACCCAGGGTTGGTTTAAATATGAGGAAACCTTGTTCTTTCAGGAAACATTGTGAAATTGTTTTTAATCTGCTTCTGTTTCCTAGCATAAATTTTATCACAGCTACCATAGAGAGAAATGGAAGTCACTATAGTATACACAGTAGCATTTATGTAACCACTATTTCCCTTGACTATGAGGAAAAAGGAAATGAGTTCAAATCCCATTACCAGCTCTTTAGAACCAGCTACCATCAGACACATAGGTAGATAAGAGCTGTAACTAGATACAAGAAAGTGAGAAGAAACTGGAGAATAGAAATATGCCTGTATAACTTTGGAAAATAGGAAAACACAATTTCTAGACTTTCATACATATTAACCATTTGTCTATAAATGAGAATGGTCTCATAGATTTCCAGCAAGCTTTTCATATGTCTACATAGATAGGTATAAAACAAGTTCAATGTAACCAGGAGCAGAGGCAACTGTAATTATGATACAAGTACCAGAGTGGAGATTTCTAACCACATAAAAGAGTGAACGAAGTACATCAGAAGAATAGATAAACATCACATATAACTACCTGTAAATTCTGATGCATGCAATTAAGAAATCTGGAATTTCATTAGCATTACCGGAAAACAAATATGGTTCAGACGAGCAAATTAAACAAAGCCAAATGCCATGGTATGAAATCATATGCACTATTCATACATTCCATGTACATTTAAACTGTCGCAGAGTATATTAAAATCAACCTAAGACAATTGGGAGTACATATCTGTCCAAAATTATCGAAATACATGCTGAGCCTATCAGGCTGGGGTATATAACTCACAACCCCTATCTCAACAGAACAAATTTAAACGAGCGCCATCCAAGAGTGACAACGATAACAAGAAGAAAACAAAAACCCCGACTCGGAGAGAGTCTCGTTCCTCAAGGAACACTGCACAAAATCACAAGAGAACAATGTTTCGACACCCACGAGACAACGCATCAGGAGAGGGGAATTAACCCCATAGGTATACCGACCTGGACGGCTAAGAGACCGATGTTAGCATCCATATGATTGAAAGGGTTACTATCTACCGTCATAAGTACGCAAGAGCCCTCCGGATTACCTATAGAAAACAAATGCGACCCAAAATGCGAATTAGTCATTTGCGCCATCGTGGAGAAATAAGCGAATGAATAAAATAATTTCAGTATTAAAACCATTACCTGTGAAATGCAAATATCAGATGCATCGAGCCCTGAAATCGAACATTGAACAGAGAGGGATTAATACAAATTACCCTCGGGTATAACACGACGAAATCAACAATTATATGCGGAGATGGCACGAATAAGAACCCACCTCATAAGGCTCCATGGAACAGGAGACGTCCGCCTGAGGAGATGCGACGCATGCTACACAAGAGGTATAAAACAAATCAGTCTCAATTTATAATATAACTAGAGAAGGGTCGACGATAACCCTGAAGATAGAAACCAACCACACCTTACACTGAACGTATACCTTGAAAATCGAAAAAAAAACCAGATGCATTCACCTTACTGATGATTGAATATATATATTCAGAGTAGGCGTATGGCCTTTACAAACTACTTTCTGAATCATTCAAACCTGCAATAGAAATAAAATGCTCGTGGAGGTAATTACCTGACAGCGTGTTGGTGAACTAGAGGCACCATACTTCTTCTCTGCAACGGAGAATCGAAACCCTCGGTAGAAGTGGAATGGTGCAGACGCAGAGGAGCACCACAAACTGATGAACGCGGAAAACCGACTTAACTCTACACTCATAGCTTATATAAGTCTTCGATAAACCACCTGAACCCTAACTCGAATCGATCGCCATCGTCCACTTGGTAGAATCGGAGAAGTTAAGCCATGGATCGATGGGTAGCTGTGGAGAGTTAATACCGTCGTATAAAATTAATGGGTGTAGATCTGAATTGAATTCCATATGTCATGTGCAAGTATCGGTGTGGGTGTTGTACACCACGTAGGCTGAGCATGCCAGCGATGTGGATTCACCATGTAAGAAACGAAAGGGCATACAAAACCATACAACACTCATTTAATTATCACAACGCCTGACGTGGATAAAAATCTCACCGCGACAATGCACAGAGAAAACCCAAATCTGGAGTGATGATACGCTCTACGTGCAGAATGATCCCAATGCCCAGTACCATATATTAAATCGATTTAAAATCTTATGTACCATGATGGATGATCATATCAACCCTGGCGTATATACATGTTAATGCCAAACACATGGAAAAATTCCATTCATAATAATATGCACATCGAATTATATGAAAAATCGATAACCCGAAAGGCTATAACCATATACATAGTGTAAACATCGTAACGATGGCTAGTGGAAGGGTCGAAAGTGCCCTTGGGAAACGACTCATACAAATCATTTTATATAATATATGCTCATGGTCCATATGGTTTACGTGTAGATTCAATAATTTCATAAATGGGATATGTGACCATTAAGTTAAAGGAGAGTGGCGAGGTTATGTGAGACCTGTGTAAAGAATAGAGTCCTATAAAGCATCTCCCTAATTGGAATAAAAACAACATAAGGTGAGAGATAGTGGTAGAGGGTGTTATTGCAACATTATGTGATGAAAACTATCATAGTGAAAAGATTGAATTGTCATAATAAACCTAGGCTCAAAAGCCTGCATTCGCGAAGAATTTTTTTATTTTTTTTGGGTGAAATTGGAGGTGTGACAATTGGAATGGTTTCTTGAATTCTGAAATCATAAGTATGATTGTTTTTTTGAAAATGAGAGTTATTTGAAACAATTTTTGAATTATATTGTTCTTCATTTTCACATGTGATTCGACTTTGATCATGAGGATTCAATTGTAAAGAATAAAAATCAATATCCTCAATGACAAAGTAGCTACGATAAATGACCTCACAAAATTCATTAGAATTACCTTTGATCTTATTCAATGTATGAAGACAAGAAGGAATATTGAGATCATGTTTATAATGGCAGAACAATGATCATTAATTAATTCTCTATCCTAATAAAAATGAATTGGAAATTCATCTAGATCAGTCTCTCTATTTTCTAAAATATCTTTAATGTGAAGAGAGGATAAATTGTTACTAGAAAAATTATCAGGATAAAGGGAAAAATGCGAATATTCATTTGAAAATATCTCTATTTGAGAACTCTAGTGCATTTTCTTCATTGCAAATTTCATATTTAAGATCACTTACCTGGATACTTGTGCTTTCTTGAAGAATGTTTCTTTGTTGATCTGAATTTGGAATTTTTTCATCATGAAAGAATTCAGAAATTTATACAACAGATTTTGTATTATTGAAAAAATTTAGTCCCTGCTGGTATTTTAAAGCAGTATTTTCAAATTTTAAAGCAGTATTTTCTTCAAGAGTATTGCTAATATCTTCCTCCAGTTGATTAGTAAATTTTGCAAAGCTTTATAATTGAGATTCATAGACATGTGAAGGTGCACCTTGACCATTATCAATATTGTAGGATGTGCATAGTAATTGAAGGAATGGATTATATAAAATAGAGGCCTCTTAATCATATTTTGTTTGTACCTCCATATTGGAATTCTTTCTTATTTCAATGAAATTAGAAGGAGATTGATCAAATTTTTAAATATTTTCACATGGATTATGAATGGAAGGAAGAGAGAAAATGTGTTCAAACCAATCTAATAATTCTTCTTCCGAAGGTTTATCTTCAATTTTAAAGTTAAACAATTTAAACGAAACCTGATGCTAAAATCAATTAAAGACTCACCTTCAAACCTTTGTAGATCATCAAAATCATCACATACCTGTTCGTAGATATATCCATCAAATTTACAAAGGAAGATTGTAATAAATTATTTCCAAGTGTGGATTGAGGCATCTGGAAGTGTCTGACACCAGTTTCCGGCTTTTGCCAAATATATAAGAGTAAAAATCCTCCATAAAATATCTTCATCAATTTCATGAAAAGTAGAATTTGAAAATTTTTGAATGAATTGTATAATAGGAGTAAATGCAGAAGTATTCCTCTTACCTTTAAACTTTACCTGAGAAAAGAGTCTTACTATTTCTGGTGGAGTATTGGAAGATGCACGTCCAAAAATACAACTCCAAATTTGAAGTTTAATAGGAGCCATTGTAATAAAAATAAAATGTTAGAATACAAAGACTCCAAAGGAAAACAAGTCTTAGGCCCTCCTTCTAGCACCAAAATGCTGAGGCCTCAAAATTTTCTGCAACAACATGGGGTATGACCACTAGGTCTAGACCTTAAAACAGTTCCTTTTCCATTTGGAATAGTGGGTATGACTCGTTTAAATAGGTCTAATTACCTTCTCTCAATCTCCATTGGCTTGAAATATGACTTTTGTCTCCCAATAGGAAAGAGACATCAGATCATTTTTGTTGCTGATCTGACAAGAAAGTGATCCTTAAGCTAATTTGGGCTTATCCAAGCCGCAATTAAAGTTTTTCCTCTTTGGGAAGATGACTTCTGATAATCTAGAATTAAATATAAATGAAAAATTATTCTAAAATGAAAAAAAAAGGAAATATGTCCTAACCCTATCTCAATTACGCAGATATAGATCTAACCCAACTGAGAGAAATATAATTTAAATAATTGAGATTTAAATATGTCTGGCTTATAATGAATATCGAATTAATGAAGTAGTTTAATTCACTAACATTATGAATACCAAACAAATCCTATCTAGAGACCTCTTAACTGAAACAATCAATCAAAAGTACTCAGGAATAAGTTTTCAAAATGATATTTATCATTCAATCAGTAACTCGAAAAATTAAAAAATAATGTGTGGAAGAAATTCACAACATATCACTATTTAATAGATCAATCTTATAAGAAATATTTCTGAGTAAATAATTACTCAGAAATCGGAATTTAGCCCATAAGAGTAGAGATAAATAATAACATAAAATTGTGTCAAATTACCCATATCGACAAAAGTGCACAAATATGGAATTAAATTGATACATTCATGTTATCATAAAATGAAACCAAAATTTAAAATAATAGTATTATAAATACCAATTTATTAATTCCATCTCTCCAACTCCAATCTTTAACAGTATTTTACAATGCCTGAACTTCTATTTCAAAACCAGAGCTACAATAGTGCAAACTCTTTTAAGTATACATAACCCACAATGTAAAATAAAAACCTCAATAACCCCTATATCTGAGATTCCTCTCCTCCCAACTACAACTCTAAATTCTTATTACATAAGTGCTTTTATAATTCCAGAATTGCAGAGGAGAGAAGCCTCTATTACATTTTTCAATCTGCTATTTATAATATTTTCAAAAGAATTCTTAACAAGAAAGCTTGTTGAAGAACAAATTTTCTCCATCAAATTTTCTTTGCTAAAAATTCCATTCTTCAATTTTTGTAGCATTCTCATTGATTGAGATATTTTTCTCCTCATCTCTTAAATTGTTTTCCTTCAAAAAACAAATCAAAAACAAAATTAAAATGTAAAAATAAAATGAAAATGCCAAATCTGGATTTAAAATAAATCCAATCAAAACTTAATTACATAAATAATTGAAAATAAAACCTAATATTTATATTGATGCCTTTTATGATATAATTGGTCAAGGATATCATTGACGAATGGATCTACTCTTAGGAGAAGCTATCGAAAAATTAAAATGCAGAAAATAAAACTCCGAAAATTGATTTTTTATTTTTTATTTTTAATTAAGAGCTTCATATTCTGCTGAATTTTAGACCCAGTAAATGATCAAATATGGAAATAAAACAACTTTATAAATGTTCTATATGATTTTATATTTCTAATGAGTCATATTGGGCCCCATTTGGCCAAGTAAAAATTCATTTATGAGCTCACAAAGTTTTTCTATTAAAATTCCCAAAATTCTGGAACCTCTCTGTAATATTCCCAAAAGGGGAAGCAACAATATATGAACAAAAAACTGGAAATACCAGTGTAAATAAACACATCAATGGTTTATATCAATATGGAGCCATAGAATTATGTATAATAATATAAAATCAATACAAAATAGTGAGGCACAAATCATATGAAATGAGGGAACATGCCTCCCATAAACAATCACTCCATAATATGAGCTACTTCAAAATAAAAAATGTTAGAGAGCTACTAAACGACACTCATAATAGACACAAATACAACTACAGATCATACAATGATATAAAAATACTGATATAGGAAACAATATATACTACACATACAGATCTGGGTAATAGCTCAACCTTGCAAGACAACCCAGGAGGATTTCCAAAAAATGCACACAATGTGCCAATGTAAGTTCTAGCCCTAGGGCTGAAGATATGCTGCAAAAATATAAATGAGGATATATGGCTGAAGCTGATGTATAAACCTACAACTCTTCTCCAATAGATCCTCTGGATGAAAGAATGGCTCCTCCACCGAAGAAATCACCTCCAAAAACAACCACTGCAACCACCCTACAACTCCTCCCTAAAATAACGTAGATCTGGACTGAAACTGCGCTATAGGGGATAAAAACCCCTTATCCTGATGTGAAATATGTAAATATATCCCAAGGGTCTTCTCTATATGCCTTCCAATGGATGGAAAGCTTCCTACACTACAAAATTATCTCTAAAGACACCCAGTATAATTCTCCACTGTTGCACTCTGCAACATAGCACAATACTATGCAGAAACTGTGATGATGAAGAAATTTGTAGCTTGGGCTTAAACAGGAGTGTGTAAATAAATTTCAATACTCCTCTAAGAGGCCTCTCAATGATATATATTGGATTCCCTCTTGGGAACAACCTGTGCTAAACAACACTGCAATCTTAGCTAAACAGTTGAAGAGAGAAACAATTCTAAACAGACCATATACAAAATAATAATCTCAAACATAACCCCATATGGCTGCCATCCTCTTCCTTATATAAGTTATGAGCTTTCTTACCCTTGGCCCCCCTCAATTAGGTCACTACCTCCATGCAATAAATCTCCCTCCAAAACTATGTTGTCCCTCCATTAATGCCACTCCTCCATAACAGTGTTGTTTGATTTCGTCAAAGTTGACCCATTCGTCATGCTCCAACACCTTTTCACACCAAAGAGACTTCAATATAGCTCTTAGACGACCTCCATTCACATTGGGAGTGTCTTTTATTCCTACTAAGGAGATGTATGGGCCTACATACCCTCTTATTCCTCTATCTAAGAGAAAATTCAAAATTTAATATTCAAACTAGCTATGTGCTAATTTAAGAATATTACCATCCTCCCCTCCCAAATGTTGCTTGTCCTCAAGAAACTGCAAGGATATAATAGAAGATCCACTCCTCTTCCTCTTATAGCATCCTCATATGATAATTTCCTCCAATGAACAAGGTGATGTCTCATCAATAAGTCTCCAAGTTGCTCCTCCAAAGTGTATGAGTATGCCTTTGGTGAAAAATCCAAATGGCTCTCATCATGAACAAGTGGAATATACATGGAAGAAACTATATGTGGTCTAGAGGCCTTCTTGAGGCATGGAATATGAAATATATTGGGAGCTATCATTCCCATGTGAAGCCTCCATCCCCAAGCTATAATCCACAAAAAGTGAGTCACCCCCCAACATGGCAATTCATGAAACATCTCCTCCACCTTAGGCTCTTGAAAATAAGGTGGGCTTCATGGTTGAATATGATGGATGAGATTGTCCAGCCCACATTGTCTCTCTCTCCACTTGTGATAAGTGTAGAGCTGTTGCTGAATTTGGGCTACACTAGTGTTGCCTTCATGAAGAAAAAAGGCAATTGGATCCTCAAAGACCCACTCTTTGGTTCCTACCCAGATCATCCCATATGAAATAAATGTGAAATTATTATCATATGGAAACGAAATGAGAGTGGTACTAAAGGTTTTACATAGTGCTGGATGGTACCAACAATCTCTCAAGTAGTCACAACATAGTTTTTCTAACTTTTGTTTCAGAAAATAACATGGCAAGTTGTTTCTTGACAATTTTCTAGTTGTGTATGTCCTCACATCTACTAGTAAATAGTAAATGTCTTTGTGTATCAACTGATCATATAGAAAATAATAAAACACTTGCTAAAATCCATACAAGAAATGGTTTTCTCCATCATATATGTTGGCCCAAAATTGACCATGAAGCCCAAAGAGAGGCTTTCCCTGTTGTGGAGCAATGCACTGTATAGAAATGGTAAGAGAATGTAAATACTGTGTTAGATAAACAATAAATGAAAAAACATGATTTTTACCATGTATTGAGAGTAATATGATAATAATATCCATGAATAAGTGCTCCATAGTGGTATGAGGCACTCCCATGAAGAGGAACGAACCATGTGCTTCATGAAGTTGTTTCTTCTTATGCTTGGAAATCCAAGTCAAGAAGATCATATCATGGTAATAGATGTCTCCATCCACTACTCCATCAATATCACCTCCTAATTTCTCATCAAGTGCATCATATTTGAAGTGATCCTAGGAACACCCCATCAACAAACCCAGGCTCCCAAGTGACAACATTGTTGGCATTTGTAATAAGGCTCTGGACATCACATGCCTCCATTACTTGACATGCCAAATGTCAAAGTCATCTACCATAATGTTGCGATATATGGGATATTCCTTCTCAAGTGGAAGTTCCTCCTGGTCCTCCAAGGATAATAAATATCCCCTTTGCAGCCTAGTAGTTCCATCACCTACTCCTGTAACATCATGCAAAGTATGGGAGAAAATCAACCCATACTCTCGCAAGAACCTCCAAAGCGATAACAACTCTTGTTGCTCCCCCACGCCATTACCATATAAACTATGGAGCAACAACATGATGGTTGATATGAAAAATATGATATCATCCCAATATACCCAAACTCTTTGCTGCCATATGATGCAAGTGCCATGCCAAGTTCCCTCTCCCAAGATACTCTTTGAAATAGAATGTGGTACATAATAAACAAACTCTTTCAAGAGTAGCGAACGCAACCTTGCCTCCTCCTACCCTGTGTCATAGATATGCAAGTGGCTTTCCAGCCTCTTGCTCATCAACATCACCCATCCAAACAATGGTGAGTGTTTATCATCAGGCTCAAAATTGGCATCCCTCCAAGGAAGAATACCATCCTCTGAAATCAAATTTCTATCTTTGCAATTCATGGGATATTGAAATGAAATATCAGGGAGATCTCCAAATGAATACCACTCCTCAATGACCAATTTTATCCCATAAGGATCCAAATATACTAAAGGAAAAATCTTCTCATTGAGAAATGAAGTGCTCATCAAGAAAGATCCATCATAAAAATGGAAGATAAGATGTCTCTCATCAACCATATTCCTATCCCTTGCTACACATGTAGAATGGTCATTGGAATTCCTCAATAAATTTTGGGCCCCCAACTCATTACTACAGCTCAATGATAGCGCTTCTAATCTCCATGATGGTGCATATGTTGTCTGAATATTATGATCAATGTTGAACACATAGTTCTGCATTTCCCTAGGACAATGTTCACTCCATCCTCCAAAATTATACACTCTAGCCCCAAGAGTTGTGTGCAGCTCAATAATGACATACTATGGTGACTGTATATCTCCTCCTTGAAAAAATCAAGGCTGCTCAGCACAACAATATTTTGCTCCTCCAAATAAGCAATGTGCTTTGACCCTATGTCATGCAATGGCACATTCCAAAATTCTCCATAAGATGTGCAGAAATAACCAGAAATTAAAATATGTGCATACCTTGGTAAACCTTGGGAACATCTTGTACTACTACAAGGGTTTCTTTCTTTGGTGTGATGGCTTCCCCAACTACAGATGATGATGGATGCTTGTAACACCCCTAGTTTCATGTTTTTAAAGTTATACATTTGAACTTAAATCCAAAGGGGGTGGACCCCAATGGATAATTATGGTATGGATGTAATTAATTATTTAATTGTGAAAAATAAATAAAACATTTATGTGCATATTGACCAAATGAGAATTTTGAGATCACTTGCCAAATCCATGAGGTATGGAAAGAGGCTAAGACTTTCCCCAAAAATCTTTCAAAAATCCTTGAAAGAATTTATTTCTAATTTAGATTTTTGAGGAAAAATATAGATTTCCCCAATGAGGTGGAGAGTAGTTGGGAAGAGGTAAAAAGCTAGAAAAGCATAAATCAGCTTTAAAAGTCCCTAAATAAGGGAAGCCTAGGAAAACAGGAATAAAAGCATCCTATAATTCTGGACACAGAATTAGAAACAGGCTTTGGGGAGCATAAGCTTAAATAAGCTACTCCAGAACAGATTGGGGTTGGTCCGTTCTAGGAGATGATCTCAGCTCGGGCGTGAGTTCTGGAGACAGAGGAAGTCGAAGGTTGGGAGGACTGGTCAATTTCAGAAGTGGTATGCCTAAAATGTTTATGAATGGTTGAATTACTTGTTATTGTGTAGTGTGATTAATGAATATAGATGTTAGTTTATTTTAAATGTTGAAACTGGTATTCCATACATTTATAGAACTGGTTAGAAGAGCTTAATCCTCTCAATTTTGTGTAGTCGTAGGAGTAGTATTTAAGGGAAAAATCAACCAGAAGTTCTAAACCTACTAAGGGTTTAAATCTGGAGATTTATTCTAGTCCCCTAATTTATTATAGTGTGTTGTGGCCAGAAACAACCCCCCTATTATTTAGTATTAGTGATAATACTAAATAAGTGGGGACCCTTAGTCAAAAAATACAAAAAAGTTAATTAGTGCTTGTTTTCCTTTTTTCAAAAAACTTACTATCATAAACTTAGGGAAATTCCTTAGAAAATCTTTAAAAAGACTTAAGTTTTATGATAGTATTGAATAAAATCATTCTTTAAAGAATATCACATCGCAATAGGATAATGAATGCCTCTTTACGAGCGCAATTTTAAAAAGTATGAGGAGAAAATATGCGTTAAAAGAAAATTCATCGCATCGCAAGTTTCAGATATAATATTTTATGCTGAGAAACTTCAAAACACTGATGTGTGATAACATATATCGCAAATCGCATTTCGCAGAAAATACTCTAACAGATGTTTGTCATATGTTCTATTTTGTTATTTTGCGATATTGCGATTTCGTGATATGGCAATCTCACAATGATATGATACTGTGCTATGGAAATTTTTAGAGATTACGATGTGCGATATTGTGATATTGTGATTTCGCGATATTGCGATTTTGCGATATTGTGAAGAAAATCACAGATTGCCTTATCACAGACTTTTCAGGCTCGTTGTACGAAAAATCTCTCCATAAATCAAGACTCTGTTATGCGCTTTAATGTTTAATCAATGAATTGATTGTCACTCATTAATGAAAAATGGTTTCGTTTTGATTAAAGAGTTATTTCACGTAAGATGGTATATTTTACATGCCGTCAACATTTAAAACTATCCCGTCACCTTTCTCATATCATTATTTTCACTTAATTCGTAAACTGGAGGAGCGAAGAACATAGGACTATACAAAGCGATATTCAAAGTATTCTGGCAAAGAAAGACAAAGCTCCGAGTTATGAAAGTAAAGAGATGGCTTCCTTGTACACAGAAACTGCCTGTAACAAAGACACTGGTATCACTACTTGGGATGGTATGCATAATCTTCTTGAAGAAGAAAACCCCAGAGTAATGGAGGTTTTGGCTACTGCAGGATCAAGTGGTTCTTCTGAAGCATATTTTATAGAGTTAGCTTGTTCATTTTTGCACCGGATAGCAGCAAGACCTCAAATTATTCCATATACAAACATGGTGAAATGGGTGCTGGATAGCACTGATATTACAGACAGACAGTTCAAGACTCAGGGGAAAGAGCTCATTGGATCATTCACTCCAGCAGATTTAAGACTTATGTATCATTTTCTGGAGCCATGGGCAAATTACAACAAACATTTTATGGAGAATTTTGGTAAGGAAAATGCAAACCTAGTGAAATGCACCAAGGAATGGTCTAGAAGAGATGAACCACTGAAGAAAGATAAACACGGTATGTACAGTACTCGTTCTCTCACTTCTCCGTATTGTTTCGCTGCTGCTATGCTATGTAGGCTTTTTTGAAAGCCTGACATTAATAAGTTTTCACCTGAATGGCTACCATTGTTAAATGTTGTTGTTAATGCTAGCATTGTTGATTGGGCTAATACTTTGTCTGATAACTTAGCCACGGCTATTTTCAATTATCAGTCTAAACGAACTATCTCTCAGAGTATTTATCCTCCTTTTTACTTAGCTACTTATGTAATGGATTCAGTCTGCTTTGTTTCTAAGTTTCCTTTAATGGGTTGGAAATGGACAATTCATGATCCCTTTCCCATTCATGTTTATCACAAAGAATTGTGGGAATCAAAGTTCATTCCCCATTTTTTCAATATTTTCCATGGCATTATGTTGCCACTGTACAGAATGTTGTATAATAAGGATGCTCCAAGATTTTCTCTTGAAGCAGAAGTAGACATGCTCCTTGTCGCAAGATGGTTTGGAGAAGAATTATTTACCTATGTCAGGGTTTTTGGAAGTTCTACTTCCCCTCAGGTTCTACCATTATATGTTCCTGACAAACTCCTGGCCCGAGAGATTGGGTATCAAACCTGCGGGGAGGGAGGTTTGACCAAAGAATTGAAGGATAAGAAGAAGGTCATCTCGCCACAATTTCATGTGGCCTGTGGAGCATTTTCATTATTTGATGTTGGTCATGCATTTAAGGAAGTAAAAAATATTACATGTTTACAATTATTCAAGTTTTCAAGAAGGCTATTCAACTCGTATTTCACCACTACAGTCAAGGTGAGAATATTTTCTAAAGAAGATTATTTGTTTGATGATATGTTTCAAGGAAAATGCACATTTAAGGAGATTTTACATTCAGCTCAAACACAGTTTTCTCCAGAATAATTCCAAGAGTTTAAGATGTATAGAGAAAGGAGGTTGACCACTATTCCTTTGGATAATTTTCATTTGGAACCCTTAAGGGAACCAACTCCTAGTGTTATTCTAAGTGAGAGTTCAGCTTCAGACAAATCTAAGTCAAAATCAGGAATAGAAACTTTTGAACGTTCTAAAAAGTCTAATAATGACCAGGATAAAAGTTAAGGGTCAGTAAAGGATATTGCCGAACCAAAAGAACTTTCACAGCAACAAATTTCAACCACTGCACAGTTAAATATTCCTCCTCTCATTGTACAGCAAGCATCCATCAGAACTGAATTGGATAATGAATGGGAAACATTTAATGAATTGATTAATGTTGAAGGACAGAACACACAGACTCTTGTAAGTAATGTATAGACAGTAAAAGTTTTAGTTACAGGAATAAGTGGCAATGTCACAGAAACAAAACATATTCCCATTACTCCATCCTCTGAGCTGATGCTCAAAATAGAGGAAATTCCTCCTCTGGATATATTCTATATTCCAAAACATAAAGAAGTAGTAAGAAAACGAAGGAAGAAGAGGAAACTAGAAAGTGTAATCTCTACTGATGCAGAACAATTGGATGTTTTATGGAAAGATACTACTACTAATCCAACTGAAAATCTTACTAAATTATCTCAGATTACAGGAGCATATGCCTCTGCAGCCATCAAAAAAGCATCTGAGGTAAGGAAATTATTGAATGAAAAAGAAGATCAAATATAGGTTCTGCAACAACAATTACAACATGCCAATGCTAACAGTGAATCACAGATACAATTTGAAAAATTACAGCAAGAGTTTCAACAAATGAAAGTTGGATATCAGAATAATTTGGCTAAGAAAGAGAAACAAATACAGATTATGCAAGAGATACACACAGATGAACCCAAGATCACAGAATTTATTACAGAGTCTGTTTCCTTCAATAATCAACTACTGCAACAACAAGATATATTATGCCAGAAAATCTCACAATGGAACTCTTTTTGTGAATAAAGTGATAAAATCACTAATCATGTCGTAGAATTATGACATGATTATGATTTAACTAATGAAAGAGTAATTTATTATTTGGCATGGAAAAATATAGAGGAAGGAAAAAGAGCAGGAGTACGAATCATCAATGACAGTCATAAAGAAATACTCTTCAATAATTGGGATGCACAGATCAAAATTGCGGAACAAGCAGTGGAAGAAGCAGCTACAGCAGCAAGAAATATAACTGATTGTGTAAATGAAATTTTTCACAAGGCTAATTTGATTTCGGAAACTATTCCAGGATACCTACCACAAGCACAACACTTGCAGACAGAATGGAAGTAGAAAGCTGAAGAAAAAGCAGAATTGATTAAAGAATTGACAAAGTTAAATTGGGATTCTTACTGGACATTTCTGGTAAAACCATACAGCTAATGCATGGCTCTCAATTGTATCATTAATTTTGCCGAGAAGATAGTGCCAGCACTTGCCGATGTTGTTTTCACAGGGCAATTAAAATCTGAAGTCCTCCAGCCTGTTCTTCTCAAATCGATGTTGAATGCTTGCAAATTCAAAGATCAGATTCATAAGTAGTTAGTTGATAGTTTTAAATTTTAGATTTAGTATTAGTTTTACTTTATTTTTTCCTATAAAAAGGACAGTCATTTAAACCGTATCCTAAATTTTTGTAATAAGTTATTTTTAGATTTAGTTAGTAGTATTTAAACCCTTCTCATGCATTTAGAGAAGGGTCCTGAAATTTGTCAAAAATTTGTCCTCAGAACATGCACTTTTGCACCCTCAGAGGAGGTTTTGATAAATTAATGGAACAGGATTTATTGATATCTTCGTTTAATATCTGCTACTAATGTTGCACTTATGTACTCTTAGTGGATGTTGGATTAAGAAGAGATAAGTCATTATTGCTTCTAGCTCATGAGTACAACTAGTTATAAATGGTACTTTTATCTCTTAACTATTTCTGCCCCTGTGTTAAAGTGATATTCATGTTCAGTTATTTATATATTGATTTTTTAATGCTTGAGTTATCATTTGGCACTTTTTTACGGTGATAACTATTTATTTATGCTTAATGTATGAATAGCTTATTATGCGATATCTTTTTCACAACTGTTTCATCTAACTTTTTATATGAAATGGATTATCTTTATTGAATTCTTTTCTTATAACAGTTGAATGATATTTATTACCAATTGTTATTCAAAATCATTTTAGATCACATAAATAGAAATATTACATCCCAGGTTAGTTTAGAATTAGATATTTCTGTTTAAATTCGAATACAATTTGCATGTTATTAGATTAGAAATAGGATAAAAGCATTTCACTTAGGAACTTTAGGAAAGAAATATCAATTCTCAAAACACACACACACATATTGGGAAACTGTTCCCATCATACCCAGTCGGACCCACTACACCAAACGGAAAAGGAATTGCTAACCAAGGTCCGAACCGGGTGGGTGTCCCCCTTGTTGTAAGACCCGATTTTCGGGGCCTCAACATATTTGGCGCTAGAAGGAGGGCCCGAACCATGAATGGAAAGTAAGATAAAATCTAAATACCATTCTGAGAGTAAGTCTCCCTCACCATCTTCCCCGACTTCTCCATCACACACAAAGATTTTAAATCTAGAGCCAGAAGTCGAAAGAACAATAGCCATTTCCACAAACCCTGACTTTTTAGAAGAATCTGCTATTGAACCTCCTGAAGTTGAATTTTTGATTCATAAACTTCAGTGATTTTTAATATCAACTCTAAGATCTGATAAATCTCAAGGCAGTGTGACTTCACAATATAATCTTTCTCATCCTCTTACCAGATTACAGAGCGAAAAGCTTGGCATTCAACCAACTGAGTTGCCTCTACCTACAAGGAAGAGAGTAAGGAAATAACCTAAAGGGTCTGATAGCAAGACTCTTTCATCATCGTCATCCATCTCAACCTCTTCACCGCGAAGTCAACCATCCACCCCTCCACTTCAGACCATTTTCCATCAGTTCACTCAAACTTCCACATCTCATTCTCAAACATCTGGAATCGTAATATTCTCATCTTCCCAATCACAAAGATCATCTTCTGCACTTTCCTCTATTAGTAGTTCAAAGATGGCCAAAATTCCATGGAATAATCTAGGGGCAGTCTTAATGCCTGCGCCCTTGATTCAATTACCAGCCCATCCTGAAAAATGGCTGCCTAAGTTTAATGCTGAAGTAGGCATGTTAGCAGAAGAACATATAAACAACTATATGTTGTCCATAAATCTCAATGGATTTATTAATGAATATGTTTTTGTCTGACTTTTTCCCTATACCCTACAAGGAGCAGCTGGATCATGGTATTTCTCATTACCATCTGGATCCATCACTAGTTGGGATACTTTCCAAGATCAATTTTTGACTAAATTTGGTGATGACAGGTCTACAACAACATTGATCAATGATCTGTCTAATCTTAGGGCTGAATCAAGAGAACCTATCAAGGATTTTAATTCACGTTTTAACAAACTGTTAAATAAAATTCCTACTAATTCTAATCCTAGTGAAGAAGTGCGAAGTGAATGGTACATTTCTACTTTACCATCAAACATAGAAATCTTCATTGATAGGGCTAACAAAACAACTTTAGCAGAAAATATGAAGGAAGAAATAGCGGTAGAGAAACGTATCATAGCCCTAGAAAAGAAAAACACGATAGAGGAATGAAAATCCAAGAAAGTTACTTTTAAGGAATATCCCAAGAAAAAATAATCGAAATATCCATTTGATTTAGAAGGATTGCAAAAAATTTTGAAAACCATGTCTAACGAAATGGTTGACATTAAGAAACAAGTGGAAGACACATCTTCTAAAAAGTCTTTCAAGCCTTTTAGAAGAAATCCTTCAACTGATCCAAAGCCACCAAATGCTATTACTAATGCTGAATCAGAAGAAGAAGAAGAGGAAACTGCTACTAAAGAAACTACTGATGAAGAAGAATTTGTAGAAGTACAAGGTATGTGGGATTTCACAGTCCCAGATGAGGAAGATCAAGAAGCATCTATGGTTAGCACTCGAAGTAGAAATCAACTTGATCCTCCTCAACCTACTCCTAATCCAAAGAGCGCAAGGTCAATGACTAAGGATAAAGTTGCACCCAAGAAAACAACATCAAAATCAATTCAAACCAGCCCAGTCCAAACATATTCATCAAATCCATCTAAAACATTGATTGTCTCAGATGAAATGGAGTATAATATCATAGAAGATATGAAGAAGACTAGGGCTAACATCACTTTTTATGAATTGAGCAAATTAAAACACCAGCAAAAGGTACTTTTGAAAGAATTACATGCTGTACCAGAAAAACCTTTTCCTGATCCTGTAATCTCTCAAGATTCCAACGAGATGGGAAGACCTCCAACTAATGCGATTAGCAAAGTTGATCTAGAAAATATCGCTTTAATTGGAGGAAGGTAGAGATCTCATACTCCTCCATTTCTTCTTACTTATGAAGTTTTCAATAAAAATTTGCATAATTGTTTAGCGGATTCTGGAGCTTCATCTAATATCCTACCAAAACCAATATGTGCAAAGTGGAACATTCAACCACAAAAGTCTATTGTGCGCATAGTCTAGCTAGATCGATCACAAGTTGAAGTGATTGGCGAATTAAACCAGGTTACCATAAGGCTGTCATCGAATCCAAAGGTATGTCAAGTTATTGATATTTTAGTTGCATATATTCCATAATTTTATGGCTTAATTCTCAGCAGAGATTGGTCAGAAAAAATTCATGGATACTTTGCAACTGATTGGTCCCACATGTGGCTTCCTTATAATGGTAAACCAAATCAGATAAAGGTTGAACGAGAAAAGCATTAGAAATACATCATAACAGAATTGGAAGGAGAAAATGAACCGGTTGCATACATCAATAATATTATTGGCAATTATTCAGTTGATTCTTTCTTAGGAAATTTCAATGCTCATACTTCACCTTACTTAGAACATTCTGTTTTATCTCAGATAGAAATTTTTTCTCAAACAGATAGTTCTAAATGTATTAATTTTGTAGATACTCCTATAAATAAATCTTTATTTTGGAAGTTATTTTTGATGGTTCTAATTCTAGTGAAGGAGCAGGACTGGGTGCGTGTTGGTTAGTCCAGAGGGAAACAAAATTATGTTAAATTGCAGACTCGAATTTGATTTCACTAATAATACCGCAGAATACGAGGCTTTAGTCCAAGGATTATACAAATCAATCGGATTAGACATCAAATATCTACAAGTTTTCGGAGATTTTGAAATTGTAATGAAACAGGTACGCAATACTATACATTGTTTATCAGGTCATTTAAAGCATTATCAATCTTTAGTTCAAGATCTAACTGAACATTTTATAGCATTTAATATTTCATCAATTCCTAGAATCCAGAATGCTAGTGCAGACCTCCTAGCTAATCTAGCTTCCAAGCTCATTCCTTCAGAAGACTTTAGTCCTGATCGATTTTCAATCGAATTAATCTTTAGACCCTCGATTCCTGATAACATTACCAATTGGAGGATGTTTAATGATGATCCTAATATTGTAAGCTTCCTCACATCTGAAGGATCTTACACTAATCAAATAATTGATGAAGATCAACATGACAAACAATTGCAACAAGATAGAACTAATAATGTTATGCCAAAGTCAGTAGTCAAGTTAGAATACCTTTATGATTTGAAAGATCGATTCAAAAGATCTACTAATTCAAAATTACAAAATTCAAATTTGAATTATGAATTAGTAAATCTAGGAACTGATACCAAACCACAGAATATCAACCTAGGCCTTGGTCTAGCTCCTGAAGAAAAATTAGCATATGTTCATCTTTTGAAACAATATAAAAGTGTCTTTGCTTGGAATTACGATGAAATAAAAAATTATGACACTTCTATCATCCAACATACTATCCCAACGATAAATGATGAAAAACCTGTCCAACAAAAGCTGAGAAAGATCCATCCCAATCTAGAAAATCAGATTAAGTCTGAACTCAATAAGTTATTGAAAGCCAAGATTATTTTTCTTGTCCGACATTCTAAATGGGTTTCCAATATGTTTCCTGTTAGAAAGAAGAATGGAGACATTAGAATTTTCATTGAATTTTGAAACCTTAACAAAGCCTGCCAAAAAGATAAATATCCTTTGCCTCCTATGGAGAAAATATTACAGGTAGTTGCAGGATCAAAATTAATGTCTTTCTTAGATGGTTTCTATGGCTACAACCAAGTATTGGTCCATCCTGATGATCAATTGAAAACTACATTCAGAACCAAATGGGGCACTTATGCATATCAAAAGATGCCTTTTGGTCTTATCAATGCTGGTGCCACATTTCAGAGAGCCATGGACATTTCTTTTAAGGGATTAGTTAACAAATCAGTGGTAATCTATTTGGATGATTTAACTGTATATTCAAAAAAACAAAGTAATCATCTTAGAGATTTGAAGAAGATCTTCCAACGTTGTCAAAAGTATGGAATTTCACTTAACCCAAAAAAATCCTTTTTTGCATTAAATGAAGGAAAAATTCTTGGATTCACAGTGTCAAAATCTGGAATTCATATTGATCCTTATAGAATCAAGGAGATTTCTGAAATATCTTTCCCTCACAACAAGAAAGCTATGCAATCTTTCCTTGGTGAGATTAATTTTGTAAAGAGATTTGTCCCAAATTTTTCAAGAATTGTGTCTCCTTTACAAGCAATGATTAAAAATAATTCAAACTTCAAATGGGGCCAAAATTAATATGAGGCATTCAATCTGATCAAACAAGAAATTTGTAATGCTCCATCTTTAGCAACTCCAAATTTTTTCTGATCCTTTTATTTTGTATACATTTGCCTCTGATAAATCTTACGCTGTGATACTCACTCAAGAAAATCAAGACAAAGCAGAAGCCCCAATTGATTTTCTCAGTTCAAATTTACAGGGAGTTGAGTTGAATTATTCAGATGTAGAGAAGAAAGCTTATGCTGTTTTCAAAGCAATTAAATATTTCAGACCCTTTCTACTTAAAACCCATACAAAAATCATAGTACCGTTTCCAGCGGTAAGAAATCTTTTAGTACAGAAAGATGTGCGTGAGAAAAGAGCCAATTGGGTTACTGCCTTACAATAATATGATATAGAAATCAAACCATAAAATATCGTAAGAGGTCAAGGCTTTTGCAAAATACTAGCTGGAGCATCGCTTATTTCTGAAAAATCATCTGAAGAGATACAAATGTCTGAGGTAAGCCTAAACGATGTTGAATCATTATATGCTGATATCATATTTTATCTGAAGAATGGATATGCTCCTCCAAATCTCGATTATACCAAGAAAAGAGCTCTAAGGTTGAAGGCTAAGCAATATCAGCTTGTGAATGATGTTATTTTTAGAATGAATTATGATTCTTTTCTCCTTAGATGTCTGGAGAAATCTGAAGCTGAAAAAGTCTTGCAGGAACTTCATGATGGGCCAGCAGGTGGAGATTATGCTGGAGACACTACTACACATAAAATCCTTCGTGCAGGCTATTACTGGACCACATTGTTTAAAGACTCACATAACTACGTCAGGAAATTTCAAGTTTGTCAAACAACTGCTGGAAGACAAAAGAAACCATCATTGCCGTTACAACTAGTCAACATTGAATAACCTTTTGATCAATGGGGATTGGAAATAATAGGTGAGATCGTTCCTCACTCCTCTAAGAAACATAGGTATATCATTACAGCAACTGATTATTTTACTAAATGGGTAGAAGAAATACTCTCAAGACTGCTAATGTTGAAAATATCATCGAATTCATAGATCAGTTCATAATCACCAGGTTTGGTTTACCTTCTGCTTTAATGTTTGATAATGCATCATATTTTTCTGGTAATTCTATGACTGAATTCGCACTCAAGAGAGGTTTCAAACATAAATACTCTGCCAATTATTATCCACAGGGAAATGGATTAGTTGAATCCACAAATAAAAACTTAATCAGAATCATTAAGCGAACCATTGATCAAAATCATAAAAATTGGCATAAGTCTTTAATATATGCTTTATGGCCAGATCGGATAACACAGAAAGCTTCCATTGGCACTTCTCCCTTTAATTTGGTTTATGGGAAAGAAGTGGTTCTTCCAACTCATCTAGCAATTCCTTCTTTGGCCTTAGTTCAATACATTGATGAAATACCAACTTCTTCTTTACAACAAAGACAGCTAGAAATAATTAAGCTAGAAGAAATTCTTAGTCAAAGCTTCTTTTGATTCAAACATGATATCCAGGAAGGACCTTCAGGTTGGAGATCTAGTTTTAAAAGGGGACAAGGCTCATGAGGAAAAAGGGAAACATACAAAATTTCAACGAATGTGGCTTGGTCCTTTCCAAATTACAAAAATCATAGGTCCATCTACTTTTATGTTGTTGGATTTAACAGGAAAAGGTGAGTCTTTACCTATTAATGGATAGATCCTCAAAAAATATTTTCCATAGGAGATTATTCTTCTATTTTGTATATTAGTTTTCTTTACTTTCGTAATAAAACCAGTTGTTAATGGTTACATTTGGAATTCACGAAAAAGATACAAATTCTCTTTTAGATTTTGTTTTTTCACTTGTATAAATATAATTCTTTTAGAAAATTGATCATTATTATTTAAAGATACATTTAAAAGCTTTAGCCTAGAAATGATATTAATTTCAACTTTGTAAATTTCGATAAAAAATGACTTCTAGCAGGAAAATGTTTTATATCAGTCTAATGAAAGGTATCAATAACAAAATGAAGATTCTCTGTAGAAAATTTCTTTCCAAAAAACTCTACCATTGTTGTCGAGAGCTATCTTAAGGAAACAATGACTTACTCCCCACCTAGAAAATTATAATGTTCAGGGAATAATCCAATGATACACTTTTTAACTTAAAGAGTAAGAGGTCTCATCACAAGCCGACTTATCATGATCATATATATTATAGCTTTTCCAATACTGCATACCATAACAGGGCAATGACTCAAGATTATTGCAATCAAAAGACAAGGGGTCTCATCAAGAGCCAGCTTGTTCAACAAAGTTATAAATCAAGTGAATGGCATTGTCATAAATTGGCTACCAAACCAAGACATTTTTCTTTAAGGATAAAAAAGAAAAATAAAAGCAATAAGTGTGAATATGGATTTCTCTTTGAAAATTGTATATTTCTCTAAGTAGGACACAGGATCATTGCTGGGTAACAGGTAACCCTGTCGAGGCTATAGATGCCTGCTGGCAGCAATGGCTCTACCTATGACAAATGAGCATATATATAACTGATTTACAGATAAGTCTTTGTTTTTATCTTTATAAACCAAGTAATGACTGATGTAGATAGAAAGACTAGCTTAAGGAAATGAATAGTCAAAATTGAATATAGAAGAAATGAAATATAATTAATAGATAAAAGCATAATGTACTTTGTATTTTTATAATAACGTTTGATTGTCTGGAAAAATTTCTATTTTGGAAGTCTAGAAAATTCAAAAGAAAAAATAGAGATAACTGGTTCTTCCAAGTGAATCGCCATTTCTTGTAGCCAGCAAAAACCCCCCTATTATTTAGTATTAGTGATAATACTAAATAAGTGGGGACCCTTAGTCAAAAAATCCAAAAAAGTTAATTAGTGCTTGTTTTCCTTTTTTCAAAAGACTTATTATCATAAACTTAGGGAAATTCCTTAGAAAATCTTTAAAAAGACTTAATTTTTGTGATAGTATTGAATAAAATCATTCTTTGAAGAATATAGCATCACAATAGGATAATGAATGCCTCTTTACGAGCGGAATTTTAAAAAGTACGATGAGAGACTACGCGCTAAAAGAAAATTCATCGCATCGCAAGTTTCATATATCATATTTTATGCTGAGAAACCTCAAAGCACGAATGTGCGATAACATATATTGCAAATCGCATTTCGCAGAAAATACACTAACGGATGTTTGTCATATGTTCTATTCTACGATTTTGCGATATTGCGATTTCGTGATATGGCGATCTCGCAATGATATGATACTATGCTATGGAAATTTTTAGAGATTACGATCTGCGATATTTTGATACTGTGATTTCGCGATGATACAATGTGATTCTATTATGATATTAAAATTGTGATTTGTGATATTGCGAAGCAAATCGCAGATCGCCTTATAACAAACTTTTGAGGCTCGTTGTACGAAAAATCTCTTCATAAATCAAGACTCTGTTATGCGCTTTAATGTTTAATCAATGAATTGATTGTCACTCATTAATGAAAAATGGTTTCGTTTTGATTAAAGAGTTATTTCACGTAAGATGGTGTATTTTATACGCCTTCAGCATTTAAAACTATCCTGTCACCTTTCTCATATCATTATTTTCAATTAATTCGTAATCTGCAGGTCCGAAGAACAGAGGAATATACAAAGAAATATTCAGAGTATTATGGGAAAGAAATACAAAGCTCCGAGTTCCGAAAGTAAAGAGACGGCGTCCTTGTACACAGACACTGCCTGCAACAAAGACACTGGTCTCACTACTTGGGATGGTATGCATAATCTGCTTGAAGAGGAAAACCCCAGAGTAATGGAGGTTTCGGCTACTGCAGGATCAAGTGGTTCTTTTGAAGCATCTCTTACAGAGTTGGCTTGGTAATTTTTGCACTAGATAGCAGCAAGACCTAAAATTCTTACATATACAGACATGGTGAAATGGGTGCTGGATAGCACTGATATTACAGACAGACAGTTCAAGAATCAGGGGCAAGAGCTCATTGGCTCATTCACTCCAGAAGATTCAAGGCTTATGTATCATTTGCCAGAGCCACAGGCAACTTACAACAAACAGTTTATGGAGAAGTTTGCTAAGGAAAATGTAAACCTAGCGGAATGCACCAAGGAATGGTCCAGAAGAGATGAACCACTGAAGAAATATAAACACGGTATGTACAGTACTAGTTCTCTCACTTCTCCGTATTGTTTCGTTGCTACTATGCTATGTAGGCTTTTCGGAAAGCCTGACATTAATAAGTTTTCACCTGAATGGCTACCGTTGTTAAATGTTGCTGTTAATTCTACCATTGTTGATTGGGCTAATATTTTGTCTAATAAATTAGCCACAACTATTTTCAATTATCGGTCTAAACAGACTGTCTCTCAGAGGATTTATCCTCCTTTTCACTTAGCTGCTTATGTAATGGATTCAGTCTGCTTTGTTTCTAAGTTTCCTTTAATGGGTTGGAAATGGACAATTCATGATCCCCAACCCATTCATGTTTATCACAAATAATTGTGGGAATCAAAGTTCATTCCCCATTTTTACAAGATTTTCCATGGCATTATGTTGCCACTGTAAAGAATGTTGTATAATAAGGATGCTCCAAGATTTTCTCCTGAAGCAGAAGTAGACATGATCCCTATCGCAAGATGGTTTGGAGAAGAATTTTTTACCTATGTTAGGGTTTTTGGAAGTTCTAATTCTCCTCATGTTTTACAATTATATGTTCCTGACAAACTCCTGGCCCGAGAGATTGCATATCAAACCTGTGGGGAGGGAGGTTTGACCAAAGAATTGAAGGATAATAAGAAGGCTATCTGGCCACAATTTCCTATGGCCTGCGGAGCATTTTCATTATTTGATGTTGGTCATGCATTTAAGGGAGTAAAAAATATTACATGTTTACAATTATTCAAGTTTTCAAGAAGGCTATTCGACCCGTATGATGTTGTGAAGGATTTCACCACTGTAGTCAAGGTGAGAATATTTGCTAAAGAAGATGATTTGTTTGATGATATGTTTCAAGGAAAATGCACATTTAAACAGATTTTACATTTAGATCAAACACATTTTTCTCCAGAGGAATTCGAAGAGTTTAATATGTACAAAGAAAGGAGGTTGACCACTATTCCTTTGGATAATTTGCATTTGGAACCCTTAAGGGAACCAACTCCTAGTGTTAGTCTAAGTGAGAGTTTAGCTTCGGACAAATCTAAGTCAAAATCCAAAAAAGAAACTTCTGAACATTCTAAAAAGTATGATAATGACCAGGATAAAAGTGAAGGGTCAGTAAAGGATACTACCCCATCAAAAGAACTTTCTCAGCAACAGATTTCAACCACTCCACAGTTAAATCTTCCTCCTCCCATTGTACAGCAACCATCCATCAGAACTGAATTGGATAAGGAATGGGAAACATTTAATGAATTGATTAATGTTAAAGGATAGAACATACAGACTCTTGTAAGTAATGTACAGAAAGTAAAAGGTTCAGTTACAGGAATAAGTGGAAATGTCACAGAAATAGAACATATTCCCATTACTCCATCCTCTAAGATGATGCTCAAAATAGAGGAAATTCCTCCTCTGGATATATTCTATAGTCCACAACATAAACCAGTAGTAAGAAAACAAAGGAAGAAGAGGAAACTAGAAAATGTAATCTCTACTAATGCAGAACAATTGGATGTTTTATGGAAAGATCCTACCACTAATCCTACAAAAAATCTTACTAAATTATGTCAGATTACAAGAGCATATGCCTCTACAGTCATCGACAAAGCATCTAAGGTAAGGCAATTATTGAATGAAAAATAAGATCAAATACAGGTTCTGCAACAATAATTACAATAGTTCAATGCTAATAGTGAAGCACAAATACAATTTGAAAAATTACAGCAAGAGTTTCAACAAATGAAAGTTGGATATCAGGATAATTTGGCTAAGAAAGAGAAACAAATATAGATTATGCAAGAGATACACAAAGATGAACCTGCGATCACAGAATTTATTACAGAGTCTGTTTCCTTGAATAATGAACTACTACAACAACAAGATATATTGTGCCAAAAAATCTCACGATGGAACTCTTTTTGTGAAGAAAGTGATAAAATCACTAATTATGTCGTAGAATTACGACATGATTATGATTTAACTAATGAAAGAGTAATTGATTATTTGGAATGGAAAAAGACAGAGGAAGGAAAAGGAGCAGGAGCACCAATCATCAATGACAGTCATAAAGAAATACTCTTCAATAATTGGGATGCGCAGATCAAAATTGCAGAAGAAGCAGCGGAAGAAGCAGCTACATCAGCAAGCAATATGACTGATTGTGTAAATGAAAGTTTGCACAAGGATAATTTGATTTCAGAAACTATTCCAGGATACCTACCACAAGCACAGCACTTGCAGACAGAATGGAAGCAGAAAGCTGAAGAAAAAGAAGAATTGATTAAAGAATTGACAAAGTTAAAATGGGATTCTTACTCGACATTTCTGGTAAAACCACACAGCCAATGCATGGCTTTCAATTGTATCATTAATTCTGCCGAGAAGATAGCTCGAGCACTTTCCGATGCCGTTTTCATAGGGAAATTAAAATCTAAAGTCAGCCAACCTATTCTTCTCAAATCGATGCTGAATGCTTGCAAATTCAAATATCAGATTCATAAGTAGTTAGTTGATAGTTTTAAATTTTAGATTTAGTATTAGTTTTACTTTATTTTTGCCTAGAAAAAAGACGGTCATTTAAACCATATCCTACATTTTTGTAATAAGTTATTTTTAGATTTATTTAGTAGTATTTAAACCCTTCTCATGCATTTAGAGAAGGGTCATGAAATTTGTCAAAAACTTGTCCTTAGAACATGCACTTTTGCACCCTCAGAGGAGGTTTTGATAAATGAATGGAACATGATTTATTGATATCTACGTTTAATATCTTCTACTGATTTTTCACTTTTGTACTCTTAGTGGATGTTGGATTAAGAAGAGATAAGTCATTATTGCTTATAGCTCATGAGTAGAACTAGTTATAAATGGTACTTTTATCTCTTAACTATTTCTACCCTTGTGTTAAAGTGATATTCATGTTCAGTTATTTATATATTGATGTTTGAATGCTTGAGTTATCATTTGGCACTTTTGTATAGTGATAACTATTTATTTATGCTTAATGTATGAATAGCTTATTACGTGATATGCTTTTCACAACTGTTTCATCTAACTTTTTATATGAAATGGTTTATCTTTATTGAATTATTTTCTTATAAAATTTGAATGATCTTTATTACCAATTTTTATTCGAAATCATTTTAGATCGCATAAATAGAAAGATTACATCCCTGGTTAGTTTAGAATTAGATATTTTTGTTTAAATTAGAATACAATTTGCATGTTATTAGATTAGAAATAGGATAAAATCATTTCACTTAGGAACTTTAGGAAAGAAATATCAATTCTGAAAACACACACACACATATTGGGAAACTGGTCCCATCATCCCCAGTCGGACCCACTACACCAAACGGAAAAGGAACTGCTAACCAAGGTCCGGACCGAGTGGGTATCCCCCTTGTTGTAAGACCCGATTTTCGGGGCCTCAACACAGTGTAACTGTACTATGTTTTCGTAGAAGGATAAATAAAATTCTGTATGAAATAGGAAAATATAATTTGATGATGAAAAACTAGCTATGAAATTTGAGGAGCTTAAAGTTAGTGAAAACATTGCTGACATCGCGGAAATACCATATTGAAGTGCATGTAGACAAACTGTAATCATCTAAATTTAAAAAAAAAAAAAAAAAAAAAAAAAAAAATTGAACTGAGAAGTAAGAAATTCTTGGTGACAAAAAGCTTTGAAGCATCAAGGAAAGTAAACAAATAGAAATGGTAATTTAAATCATTTATAAGACTGATATGAATATGTACATTGGACAATACAAGGAAAATAATGAAATCCTGTCTAGAGACATTCTCATATCATAAAACTATATAGGATATATAGAACTAAAATTCTATGCTAATAATGAAACTCTTATAACAGAAAGATAGATGTCATTGATATGTCTCTAATGAGAAAAGTTTCTGCTAGATTTTGCTTGCTTGATAGGAAAAGAAAAATAGTCAAACAATCTATGGACACAAAAATTCTGCTGACCACATTTACATAATGGATTACAACTTAAATAAATTCCATTGGGTTACAATTAATGTAAACCATGTATCCTGGCAAAGTACTCACTTAAATTTTGTTAAGGGTTTGATTAACCTATACCCATTATTCCTAATGTACTCATAATGACAAGAAAGACTAAGCAAAGTAACCCTTGTATTTCAAGAATTAAATTAATAAGTACTGAGGTAGATATTATTAAATTTCCTAATCATACATTGAAAGGGAAACTGTATGGAATAGAATATTATACATAACTGTTAAGCCAGAAAACTGATTATTAATATAATAACTATTTGTCTAGATATTACACAAAAATAAAAAATAAATAAATCATATGTCGATCTATAGACATCATGGAAAAAAAATAGCAGAAAGAGGACTCAAGGATACTTCTCGTAGGTAAACGTAGGGTACATTAAAATTTCAACAATTAATCTGTATATATCTATCAAATGGAAATACTGAATAAACCTGGAAATAAATAATCAGTGTGTGGTGAATACGATAAACATGTAACACCTTACATACTATTATGAAATAGATACATTGTCTTAAGTGAGTTTGATAGGCCTCGTCCAAGCGTTGAAATTCCTGAGCATTAGTCTTAAGGGAAAATAGAAAAATGAAACTAGACTATATGAGAATGTGTCCATAGTTAAATGGCTTGGTTGCACTCTAAGGCCGAGAGCTGATTTTTAGACAGTCCAATTAATTACAGAGGTGCAACGGGATTTATAACACTCGATCCATAAAACAATTTGTTAAAAAAATCTTAGATGAAAAACGTAGAACGAAAGCCGACACATACATATGGGAAGGGCGAACTACTGAAATTGAAATTCTCTGCGATGAGAGGGAACCAACCTAAGTTCACAAACGAAGAAAAACGTCTTAGAGCGAAATTGTAACAAATGACAAGAGCATGGTAAGAGTGACGATTATGATGGAGAGAAGTAAATAAATCACCTTCGGTAACAAGAAACCAAAATGCAGAGTTAATAGGGCGAGAATATGCCAGTATAATTACCAATAAAATTTAATAAATTCCATATACATATCAGATTACCTTAAGAAATGTGGCGTGCGACGTTTACTAGATAAGTCCCAACCCTGAAAGGGGAAAAGAACCATGAGGATTTAGTTATGATAATTTCGAAAAAAAAAACTCATTGGGCTCATTGTAGCCAAACGCAGGAGAAAAATCGAGGACTGAATGTGAATCATCTTACTTACCTCACGGAAAAAATGCTTTAAGAACTGTGAGGAGTCCACTACAATACAAATGCGCTCAGAAGGGGGAGAAAATTACAAACATGACAGAGAATCAAAATTTCAAACTACTCCTATAGAGTAAAATCATAATCGTAATAAAAGCTATATACAATATAGGGCACTAATAAATTCAAACTAGGCATGGTGTAATAAGGAGAACAAGTTACCTATTAACCTCTCTCTTTTATGCCAACTGAGCGACTCTCTGCATCAGGCAGTTTGATGGCAAGACCGTCGATACCACCACGAAGAAACCCCGGCCACGAAACGTACAGGATCCAAATGAAGGTAGTAACAAGAGAAATTATCCATTAAGTAGAACGTGAAACCCTAACACATCCAAGCCATATAGATGGCACAATCTAAGAGAAGTGTACTTAAATTTAGGGTTAGATCAATGACAACCAGAGTTTTTAATGGCGGGCTGATAGAACTTATGTTGTTCGAGCCTAGTGAATAAATGTGAAATGACTTCCAGGTACCATTTCTCTTCTCGAGAAGGGTAGCAGACTTAACGTAGGGTTAACAATGGGTTGGTGCTCAAATATCATAGTAGATAGGTATGCAATATACATTAAAATGTAGTTCAGCATGAGAAGAAACCTCCAACAGAGTCGACACATTGAGTGCAATCGTGCTCTGTGTAAAGATTGTGGAATCATTACCAATTAATTCAAGATTGTATGTACAATCTCACACAAGCCGAACGTGATAGGTCACAGACCTTATGACATATAATCAAAGGAAATTCCATATAAAATGATTACGTGTGACAATAGAATGGGTGAACCATATATCCACATGTTCAACCTAATAGTTTAAACTAAGTTAACTATAAGATCTTCTACGTAAACTATAAGGGAGGTCGGTTTCGTTCATAACAATTCGAATGGTCAGGTGGAATGCATAATAAGTCTAAAGTAGCGGTGGGCTCATTTAGTACAAGTAAAGGTATTAGACCATAATTTTAGTATATACAACCGAATCCTAACGCAAATTTTAATTCAATGATATATGTATACTCTCATGCCTATGGTAGTAAGGAGTTAAAAAGGGCAATTCGAATTATGGTGAAAGTGTATTAAATAATACACAACAAAAAAAATCATATATCAGTTAAGGGAAGAAAATGCAACATGATTATAAGTTATTGTGAATGAGGTTGTAAAGAAGTTGAATATTAGAATGGAGGTGTCATAAGAATATAAACTATACTATTATTAGTATATGGAAAATAAATATGGACACAATATTAAAGGCTAGATATGTTGAAAAAAAAAAATTGTGGTGAAGTTGGGAGACATTACAAATGGTATCAGAGCCCATGTTTAAAAACTGGGTTGTTGTTGTGCCCACTGTGTAGAATTTTTCTCCTTGAAAAAAAAAAAAAACATTATGTTTTTTTTTTACTGATGTTGTTTTGTTGAGTGTACAGTGGTACTGGAACTGAAAAGATAATGGCTGAAGGAGATGAAATTTATGTCGATCTACATGATGAAGATAGCACGCCAGATCCCAACGCTCCTTTGATAGCTATTTTGCATGGGTTGCAACCGGAGATAGCTGAGTTAAGAAGCCAGAATGACAAGCTGTCATTAGCCAGTGCGGAGCAGGAAAAGCTCATAAGAGAACTCACTTCGTGGAATAGCCAAGAAGGCGAAGGTTCCAGAAAGAGGAAGAAAGGCAATTTCTCAGATGATTTTGAGGACGATGACACTACTAAACATCAGTCTAAATAGAGAAAGGAATTACAGGGGGAATTTCAAAATATTAAACCTCCCTCCTATGATGGAGAGAAGGAGGAAGATGTTGAGGCATGGTTGTTGAATATGATTAAGTATTTCTAGGTCTATGAATATGAGAGAAATATGAAAGCCAGACTGGTTGTCTACCAGTTGCAGGCTAAATCTACCTTGTGGTGGGAGGAGAAAAAAATTGTCCATGCCATTGATGAAAAATAGTGACTTGGGAATATTTCCAAGTCAAGTTTAAAAACCTCTATTTGAACGAGCATTATTATGATGATAAAGCAAAGGAGTTCCATGAACTCATATTGGGACAACTCACCATAGATGAGTTTGTCACCAAGTTTACAAATCTGCTAAGGTATGTTCCTTATATTCATGAAGAAGAGGCAAAGGTACAAAGGTTTTTGAACTATTTGCCTGCTGTGTAGAAGGAGAAAATAGAGTACGATAATCCAAAAACTATGGATGAAGCGGTGAGAAAAGCTAGGTTATGTTACCAGTAGTTTAAAGGCAAGGGTGAACATGGAAAAAGCTGGGTAAATAAGAGTGCATTCAAAGGGAAGAAACATAAGCTAGCTCACTTGAAGAACTTTGGAAGGGACCATCTGTGGAAGAAATTTAACAAACCCAAGGAAAGTCAAACTGCTCAGTCCCAAGTTGGTTCAAAACAAGTAGAGGAAGATAATAAGAAGGAGGGAGTAGTCAAAATGCGAGAACCGTTGAAATGTTTGGGTTGTGGAGAAACTCATCTGTTGAGGGATTTTCCACACCGAACTATTCAGATGATTATGAGGGATCGAGAAGCTACCACAGTGAATGATATAGCAAGAAATATACCTACTATCAGTGCAGCCTTAGAGATCCGAAAAGAAAAACACTAGGCTACCATGGTTGAGATGGAAGGTAAGATTGCTGACCAATCTGTTATAGTTTTAATTGATTCAGGTGCTTCTTTGAGTTACATTAGTCCACAAATTGTAGAGAAATGCAATCTCAAAACTGAAAAATTTCAGCAGTCTTGTTTGGTCTAGCTAGCCACTGTCACCAAGTGAAAAGTAACTCATAAGTTACCTCAAACATCAATTAAATTAAATGATTTTTAGACAAAAATAACTTAAACATTCTACCCTTAGGCTCATATGACTTGTTAATTGGAATGGACTGGTTGGAAAAGAGAAAGGCTATGATGAATTGTTGGGATAAAACTCTGCATTACATAGATGAGGAAGGGAAACCTTTTATCTGAAAGGAAAACCAAAACCAATTTCTGTAAGACAAATATCAGCTCTGTAGTTAAAAAGAACAACTAGGAAAGGATATCAAGTATATGTTGCACATGTCAAAAAATTAGGACAACAACCTGAAGAAAACCTGCTAGACATTCTACCAGTAGTAAGAGAGTTTAAGGAAGTTTTTCCAGATGAGATTCCTCATCTTCCCCCCAAAAGAGAGATTGACTTTTCAATCGATTTGGTGCCTGGAGCAACACCTGTTTCTAGAGCCCTTTATTGGATGATCCCCCCCCCCGAACTCATGGAACTGAAAATTCAATTGCAAGAATTGCTCGATAAAGGTTATATCAGATCGAGTGTGTCTCCTTGGGGAGCACCGGTGTTGTTTGTGAAAAAGAAGGATGGAACCTTTAGAATGTGCATTGACTATTGTCAGCTGAATAAGTTGACAATTAAAAACAAATACCCTTTGCCCAGAATTGATGATATTTTTGATCAAGTAAGAGGAGCTTCAGTATTTTCTAAGATTGATCTGAGGACTGGTTATCACCAGCTCAGAATTAAGGAGGAAGATATTAGTAAAATAGCTTTCTGAACAAGGTATGGTCACTACGAATTTGTAGTCCCACCTTTTGGTTTGAAAAATGCCCTTGCCACCTTTATGTTCTTAATGAACAGTGTTTTAAAAAAGTACTTGGATAAATTCATACTAATGTTCATAGATGATATTCTGGTTTATTCAAAAAGTGAGGAGGAGCACAAAGAACACTTAAGGATAGTTTTTCAAAATTTGAAAGAAAACCAGTTATATGCCAAATTCAGTAAATTTGAATTCTATAAAGATAAGATTCAATATTTGGGACAGATTATTTCTGAACAGGGATTGGCCCTAGACCTTGAGAAAATAAAGGCTATTAGAGATTGGCCTGTGCCCACTGATGTTTCAGCAGTAAGGTCATTTATGGGGATTGCAGGTTATTATAGGATGTTTGTGGAAAGATTTTCTGCAATAGCATATCCCATAACTTCATTACAGAGAAAAGGCACCAAATTTGAGTGGACTGAAAAATGCCAAAACAGTTTTGAACAACTAAAACAAAAACTCACTACAGCCCCTATACTAAAAATTGCAGATCCTGACAAAGAGTTTATTGTATGCACTGATGCATGTAGAGAGGGATTGGGAGGAGTTCTGTTGCAGGAAAATTCTGTTATTGCATATGAGTCTAGGAAAATTAAGACACATGAACAGAACTACAATGTATATGATTTGGAATTGGTTGTTGTAATCCATGCCTTAAAAATGTGGCGACACTATCTTCTTGGAAATAAATTTACATTGATGACTAATCATATTAGTATTAAATATTTCTTTTCCCAAACTGATTTAAATGTTCGAAAATCCAGATGGCTGTCTTTTCTGAGTGAATTTCATATGGACATAAAACATATCAAAGGGAAAGAAAAAAAAAATTCTAATGCACTAAGCAGAAATGCTTGCCAAAACATAAGCAGCATTGGGAGTAGTGCTAGTTTTGATTTAGAGGAACTATTTAAAAAGGTAGTTGATTAGGATCTAGATTATGAGAAGCTACAAGTGAAAATGTTAAAGAAAGAAATCACTGAATACACTCAAAATCAGAAAGGGTTTATCTGCTATAAAAATAGATTGTATATCCCCAATGTAGAGTCTGTGAAAAAAGAGATCCTAGATGAATATCATAAACAGCCATATTCAGGACATCCTAGATATCAGAAAATTCTAACAACTTTGAAAAGGGAGTTGTTTTGGCCAGGAATGAAAAAATATGTAGCAGAATATTTAGCTAGATGCATGGAATGTCAACTAGTTAAAGTGGAGCATCAACACCCAACTGGTATTTTAAATCCCTTGCTAATTGCAGAATGGAAATGGGACACTGTTTCTATAGATTTCATAACTGGGTTACCCAGAATCAAGTACCAGCATGAATTCGTGATGGTAGTAATAGACACCTTAAGAAAAGCTGCACACTTCATCCCTGTAAAATCTACCTTTGGGACAACCCAAGTAGTAAATGTGTTCCTAAAAGAAATAACAAGGCTACACGGGGTCCCAAAAATGATTATTTTAGATAGGTACATCAAGTTCATAGCCACCTTTTGGAAAGGTCTATTTGGGGGGCATGGGCACTAAATTGAATTTTAGTACTGCCTATCACCCTCAGACAGATGGTCAAACAAAGATAACAAATCAAATTTTGAAGGATATGTTGAGAATGTATGTGATGGATAGGCCATCAAAATGGGAAGATTGCTTGCATTTAGCTGAATTTGCTTACAAAAAAAACTATCAATCTTCCATCAAAATGAGCCCATTTGAATCACTCTATGGAAGAAAGTGTCGTACTCCTTTAATTTGGAGCCAACCTAAAGATAAGCTAGTGTTGGGGCTAGATGCTTTACAAGAGATGGAAATAATTTTCAAACAAATACAAAGAAACATCAAGACAACACAAGATCGACAGAAAAACTATGCTGATAAGAAGAGGGTGCATCGAGAGTTCAAAGTGGGTGATCATGTGTATTTGTGTATTAAACCCAAGAAGAGCACACTTTATGTTGGAAGTTGTGAAAAATTGGCCCCTAGATATTGTGGGCCTTTTGAAGTGTTAGAAAGGGTGGGACCAGTGGCTTATAAACTGGCCTTACTGCCCCATGTTAAAGTGCATGATGTGTTTCATGTTTTGTTATTAAAAATATATGTGCATGATGCTTCTCACATTGTTGATTGGAATGTGATACACGTGGAACTAGAAGGGGAGTTCATGCCAGAGCTGCTTCAAATTTTGGAGTGAGAAGAAATTGAATTGAGAAAACAAACAATGGAGAGAGTAAAAGTGTTGTGGAAGCACTTTACTACTGAAGAAGCTACATGGGAAAGAGAAGCTGATATTATGGAAAAATATCCATATCTATTCTCAAAATGAACTCTAGAAATTAGTTGATAACACCGAGGACGATGTTTGTTTTCAGAAGGGGAATATGTAACACCCCTAGTTTCATGTTTTTCAAGTTATACATTTGAACTTAAATCCATAGGGGGTGGACCCCAATGGATAATCATGGTATGGATGTAATTAATTATTTAATTGTGAAAAATAAATAAAACATTTCTGTGCATATTGACCAAATGAGAATTTCGAGATCACTTTCCAAATCCATGAGATATGGAAATAGGCTAAGAATTTCCCAAAAAATATTTCCAAAAACCTTGGAAGAATTTATTTCTAATTTAGATTTTTGAGGAAAAATCTAGATTTCCCCAATGAGGTGGAGAGTAGTTGGGAAGAGGTAAAAAGCTGGAAAAGCAGAAAGCAGCTTTAAAAGTCTCTAAATAAGGGAATCCTAGGAAAACAGGAATAAAATCATCCTTTAATTCTGGATGCAGAATTAGAAATAGGATTTGGGGAGCATAAGATTAAAAAAGCTACTTCAGAACAAATTGGGGTTGGTCTGTTCTAGGAGATGATCTCAACTCGGGGGTGAGTTTTGGAGACAGAGGAACTCTAAGGTTGGGAGGACTGGTCAATTGCAGAAGTGGTATGCCTAAAATGTTTATGAATGGTTGAATTAATTTTTATTGTGTAGTGTGATTAATGACTATAGATGTTAGTTTATTTTAAACGCTGAAACTGGTATTCCATACATTTACAGGACTGGTTAGAAGAACTTAATCCTCTCAATTATGTGTAGTTGTAGGAGTAAGATTTAAGGGAAAAATCAACCAGAAGTTCTAAACCCACTAAGGGTTTAAATCTGGAGATTTATTCTACTCCCTTAATTTATTATAGTGTAACTGTACTATGTTTCTATAGAAGAATAAATCAAATTCTCTATGAAATAGGAAAATAGAATTTGAAGATGAAAAACCAGCTATGAAATTTGAGGAGCTTAAAGTGAGTGAAAACATTGCTGACATTCCAGAAATACCTTATTGAAGTGCATGTAGAAAAACTGTAATCATCTAAGCTTTAAAAAAAAAGAAAAAGAAAATCTGAAATGAGAAGTAAGAAATTCTTGTTGACAGAAAGTTGTACAGCGTCAAGGAAAGTAAACAAATAGAAATAGTAATTTAAATCATTTATAAGACTGATATGAATATGTACATTGGACAATACAAGGCAAAGAATGAAATCATGTCTAGAGACATTCTCATATCATAAAACTATCTAGGATATATAGAACTAAAATTCTATGCTAATAATGAAACTCTTATAACAGAAAGATAGATGTCATTGATATGTCTCTAATGAGAAAAGTTTCTGCTAGATTCTACTTACTTGACAGGAAAAGAAAAATAGTCAAACAATCTATGGATACATAAATTCTGCTAACCGCATTGACATAATGGATTACAGCTTAAATAAATTCCATTTGGTTACAATGAATGTAAGCCATGTATCCTGGCAAAGTACTCACTTAAATTTTTTTAAGGGTTTGATTAACCTATACCCATTATTCCTAATTTACTTATAATGACAAGAATGACTAAGTGAAGTAACCCTTGTATTTTAGGAATTAAATTAATAAGTACTCAGGTAGATATTATTAAATTTCCTAATCATACATTGAAAGGGAACCTATACGGACTAGAATATTATACATAACTGTTAAGCCAACAAACTAATTATTAATATAATAACTAGTTGTCTGGATATTACACAAAAAAAAAAAAATTCATATGTCAATGTATCGACGTCATGAAAAAACAAATAGCAGAAAGAGGACCCAACAATACTGCTCGTAGGTAGACATGGGGTACATTAAAATTCCAACAATTAATCTGTCTATATCTATCAAATGGAAATACTGAATATACCTATAAATAAATAATCAGTGTGTGGTGAATATGATAATCATGTAAAACCCTACACACTATTATGAAATAGATACACTGTATTAAGTGAGCTCGATAGGCCTCGCCCAAGAGTTGAAATTCCTGAGCATTAGTCTTAAGGGAAAATAGTAAAATAAAACCAGACTATATGAGAACGTGTCCATAGTTAAATGGCTTGGGCGTACTCTAAGGCCAAGAGCTGATTTTCAGACAGTGCAATTAATTACAGAGGTGCAACGAGATTTATAACACCTGAGCCACAAAACAATTTGTTAAAAAAATCTCAGACGAAAAACATAGAACCAAAGCCGACCCATGCATATGGGAAGGGAGAACTACTTAAATAGAAATTCTCTACGACAAGAGGGAACCAACCTGAGTGCACAAACGAAGACAAACGTCTTAGAGAGAAATTGTAACAAATGACAAGAGAATGGTAAGAGTGATGATTATGATGGCGAGAATTAATTAAATCACCTGTGGTAATAAGAAACCAAAATGCAGAGTTAATAGAGCAAGAATAAGCTAGTATAATTACCAATAAAATTTAATAAACGCCATATACATATCAAATTACCTTGAGAAATGTGGCGTGCGACGTTCACTAGATAAGTCCCAACCCTAAAAGGGGAAATGAACCATGAGGATTTAGTTATGATAATTCCAAAAAAAAAACTCTTTCGGCTCATTGTAGCCAAACGCAGGAGAAAAATTGAGGACTAGATGTGAATCATCTTACTTACCTCATGGAAAAAATGCTTTAAGAACTGTGAGGATTCCGCTACAATACAAATGTGCTCAGAAGGGGGAGCTAATTACAAACATGACAGAGAATCAAAATTTCAAACTACTCCTATAGAGTAAAATCGTAATCGTAATAAGAGCTATATACAATATAGGGCACGAATAAATTTAAACCAGGCATGACATAATAAGGAGAACGAGTTAACTATGAACCTCTCTCCCATATGCCAACTGAGCGACTGTGTGCATCAGGCACTTTGATGTCAAGACCGTTGATACCATCACGAAGAAACCCCGGCCACGAAACGTGCAGGATCCAAATGAAGGTAGTAACAAGAGAAATTCTCCATTAAGTAAAATGTCAAACCCTAACGCATCCAAGCCATACAGATGGCACAATCTGAGAGAAGTGTATTTAAATTTAGGGTTAGATCAATGACAACCGGAGGTTTTAATGGCAGGCTAATAGAATTTATGTTGTTCGAGGCTAGTGAATAAATGTGAAATGACTTCCAGGTACCATTTCTCTTCTCGAGAAGGGTAGCAGACTTAACGTAGGGTTAACAATGGGCTGGTGCTCGAATATCATAGTAGAGAGGTACACAATAGACTTTAAAATGTAGTTCAGCATGAGACGAAACCTCCAACAGAGTTGACACATTGAGTGCAATCATGCTATGTGTAAATATTGTGGAATCATTACCAATTAATTCAAGATTGTATGTACTATCTCACATAATCCAGACGTGACAGATCGTAGACCTTATGACATATAATCAAAGGCAATTCGATATAAAATCATTACGTGTGATAATAGTATGGGTGAACCATATATTCACATGTTCAACGTAATAGTTTAAACTAATTTAACTATAAGATCTTCCACGTAAACTATAAGGGAGGTCGATTTCATTCATAACAATTCGAATGGTTAGGTGGAATGCATAATAAGTCTAAATTAGCGGTGGGCTCATTTAGTACAAGTAAAGGTATTAGACCATCGTTTTAGTATATACAACCAAATCGTAACGTAAAGTTGAATTCAATGATATATGTATACTCACATGCCTACGGTAGTAAGGAGTTAAAAAGGGAAATTTGAATTATGGTGAAAGTGTATTTAATAATACACAACAAAAACAATCATATATCAGTTAAGGGAAGCAAATACAACATGATTATAAATTATTGTGAATGAGGTTGTAAAGAATTTGAATATTAGAATGGAGATGTCATAAGAATATAAACTATACTATTATTATTATATGGAAAATAAATACGGACACAATATTAAAGGCTAGATATGTTGAAAAAAGAAAATTTGTGGTGAAGTTGGGAGACATTACAATACTCTTTTATGGCTACATCATCACTGGTACAAGTCTCTTCCTCCTCATGCATCTCTAGAATAGTTCATGGGACTCTAAATGTCAAGAGATCAAGACCACTTTGCAAAGGTGCAATTGTTCTTTCTCCTGGTGTAAGTGCTCTTGCAGCAAGTGGTGCTGAAGCCCTCTTCTACTCAGATTTATTCTTGTCAAACTACTTGATCAAAATTTCAGTAAAATATGGATATGAAATCACTTTTTCATGACTCAAATAGCCGAACCACTAAACTTTTTCTTCACCCTCAAGGTGCAGCGCTGCAATCTCAACAACTTCTCTTTCTACCACTGGATGTAGTAGGAAAAGTGCACCCAAGTTCATTCCCCAAGCTCTTCTTGTGCATATACATGACCCATCAAATGTAGATAATAGAAATCTATTGCTCCAAGGTCTTGTTTCTTCTTGGAGTTGAATGAATTATGGGAGATTTAGATTCTCCTTGAAAGCCCTTGTTTGAGATTTGTATTCTACAAGATACTCACTTAGGATATCATGATCTAAGTGTCCTCAATATCCATACCTCTTGACTTATTCTTCAAATTAAAAGGGCATAGTATGTCCCTTTGGATCTCTATGCAATACCATATCTTCCTTTTGCTGATAGGAGGTACATGGACCTTCCTCATCCGAAAAACCTAGTGTGGTTTCATGGCTTTTCTCCATTTTTCTTTGCTTGAACTCCTTGGTGAGGTCCCTCTTAGATCTGAAAAGAGATGAGATAAAACTCATTATCTCCATAATTCTAATGTCTTTCTCCTTCTTCTTAATCTCTTGGTAGCATAATGGCTCATATCCACAAGTTGAGCCAAGACTATGCTCTGATACCACTGTAATATTCCAAAATGGGGAAGCAACAATATATGAACACAAAACTGGAAATAGCAGCGTAAATAAATGAAATCTATGCTGCAACAATATAAATTAGGATATATGGTTGAATCTAATGTAGAAACCTACAACTCTTCTCCAATATATCCTCCGGATGAAAGAATGGCTCCTCCACTGAAGAAATCACCTCCAAAAACAACCACTACAACCGCTCCAAAAAAATAATGCAGATATGGACTAAAACTGCACTTTGGGGGCTAAATACCCCTTGGCCTGATGCCAAATATGTAAATAAAGCCCAAGGGGCTTCTCTATAGGCCTTCCAATGGATGGAAACCTTCCTCCACTACAAAACTATCTCTGAAGACACCCAATATAATTATCTATTGCTGCACCCTACAACACAGCACAATACTCTGCAGAAACTACGATGATGAATAAATTTGTAGCTTGGCCTTAAACATGAATGTGTAAATGCAGTTCAATACTCCTCCAAGAGGCTTCTCAATGATAGATATTGGATTCCCGCTCGGAAGCACCCTGTGCTAAACAACACTACAATCTTAGCTAAATAGCTGAATAAAGCAACAAGTCTAAACAGACCATATACAAAATAATAATCTCAAACATAACACCATATGGCTACCATCCTCTTCCTTATACAAGTTATGAGCTTTCTCACCCTTGGCCCCCCTTAATTAGGTCACTACCTTCATGCAATATATCTCCCTCCAAAACTGTGTTGTCCCATCATTAATGCCACTCCTCCATAACAACATTGTTTGATTTGGTCAAAGTCTGCCCAATCTTCATGCTCCAACCACTTTTCACACCTAAGGGTCTTCAATCCAGCTTTTAGATTACCTACATTCACACTAGGAGTGTATTTTATTCCTACTAAGGAGATTTATGGGTCTCCATACCCTCTTATTCCTCTATCTAAGAGTAAAATCAAAATTTAATATTCCAATTAGCTGTGTGCTAATTTAGGAATATTACACTCAATTTCTTGGGCTAAAAATAGAAATTTATTAATTAAATTTTAATCCTAAATTAGATTATGGTTTATAATTAATTAATTCTAATTAAATGCATTTATATTATTAATCTAATTTAGAAGAAATTAATAATAAAAAAATAATTAAACATTTAATAATTGATTTATTAATTAATTAAAATATTAAAATATTATATCAATATTATAATTTAAATTATATTATAATTTTATTAGAAATATTATAATTAGAATTTAATGTTAACTATAATATTATATAATATAATTATTTTAATTAATAATTCAAAAAAAAAGCACACCACGTGAGAGAGAGAGGAGTGGAGTGAGAGTATGGAGTGATAAGGGAGGAGGAGATGTGATTGGCATGAGGGTGAGGTCGCAGAGGGATAAGGAGGACCATGAACCTTATATTAAAATTTTAACCTCTAGCATAAGAACCCAAATCTCATATCGTATTTTATGAATGATTGTGGTTTTTTGAAATGTTAACTTATATTTTTTGCAATGCGAACATGCGAAGTGATGGAGGGTGACGTATTAACGGATCGAAGGTTACAGAGGGATAAGGAGGATGAAGAAAACCTTATGTTAAAAAACTTTAACCCTTCGTATAAACCAAATTGCATCGGAGTTTGGGCATTTTAAAACTAAGGTGCTTTGAAGTGCTTCATGATTTTTTCCCAATATGTGATATGCAATATCAGATCACAAGTTTTTTAATATTTTTCTTGTTTGATTTAAAACATTGGAATATGTGATGTTCGATGTATCACATCACATTTTCGGTGTTTAAATTTTTTTGCAATTTCTTTTAAATATGCATCGTTACAATTTTGGGATGAGACATTTTGTGATGTAAAAATGTGAGGCAGCGGCAAGGAAAATGATTCGGGAGGTGAAATGGGGTCCACAAGGATTAACCATCCTACAATATAGACAACAAACACTTTGCAATTTTGGAGTTTTTTTTTTTTTAAATAACAAATTCAAGTAAATTACCAATTTCCCGAAACACGTTTTAGCCCATTGTAGAATTTGGTCGGGTCATTTTGTAGGAACATTAGTGAAAAATGAAAGAAATAGTAAAAATGAAATAATAGTTAATATTTACAATGAATGAATATTTTAACTACGATAATTATAATATTGGTATACTTTATACATTTTTTAACCCAAGTGAGGAAATTATCAAACTTCAAAGGAGTGACATTTACAAACTGGTTGAGAAAATGGAGCGAAACGAGTATCGTTGGAAAGCTTCTGAGAAAACAAATTCAATAAAGAAATCAAAATAAAATTTTGAGGAAGATGAAAAAAGGACAAAAAAAGTAGGATAATTAACTTAATAAAAATCATAAAAAGTGTTTACCCAAAAATTTTGTAGAAAGGGTCCCCATTACTTGAAGTATATAAGTAAAAAATGGGGGGTTGTGTTTTACCACAATAATAATATATACATATATTTCTAGAAATTTTTTTTAAAGGAATATTACTTTTTCATTCCTTCTTTTTTGTTTTTGTACGTTTTTTCTATTAAAAGCATGACATGTCTCATTGAAAAATTCTATGGAAACTCTTCCATTACTTTCTATAAAATTTTCTTCTTGCATTTGATTTATTTTTGTATTGTAAGTGGAAATAAATTCTATACATTCATTCCACTAGATCCTTCAAAGTTTTGTAAAATTTCCCCCCCATTGTTAAACCCTAGCACCACTCCAAATGAGCTAAGGAGCAATTCATTTTCATTTTCATGTTCTATATTCATTTATTTTATTAGAGAAACACTTTTTTTTTTCTTTGTTTTTGGTCCTTGTCAAATATTAAACATATCTGAATTAATTTATTGTTTGAAACATACTATCTAATATTTTTAGGTATATTATTAATGAAAATTCAAAAAAGAAACTCATATTGGATTGATAGTATTTTTTCATTCACCTGATTCATCCTTCTGCGATTTTTCCATCAAGAATTTACGCTCTTTTGTTCTTATATCAGAAAGAATCGTATCCAACTTCGTCATTTTGTGGCTATTCTTGATACACACTAAACAATACATATTAGTTAAACTTAAATATAATTCAAAAATAATAATGTTTGTAAAGAATTTACAAAGAACTTTCCTTTTATTTTTCTTGATGTGCTATTAGTCCTTTTTTTACTTCAAATATTGACAGCCATTTCTTTTTCAATATAAAACCTGTACAATTCATTAATATATTTTGTAAATAAATCACATACTTTTCGGGTTAAAAAAAAAAATCAACAAAATGTTGTGTCTATCTAAATTAAATTCCCGATGTGACTTTTAGAACTTATGAATCGAAAATGGTGTGATAGGATTTTATAAACACAACGCCACTATAGTAGAAACATTACATGGTAATCTTTGTCAATAGGAGACCTGGTGGGTTATATTAATACTAGAGCATCGATTAACATAAACAAAAATTAATAAGAAATGGTCCTTATCAAACAATGTTTTCTATCAATATGCACCTTGTGCATTATACTAAAATTATGCATAGGTGCATTATTTTAAGTAGTGCACACGGATTAACAAAAGTTGTTTTTTCAGAAATCGTGCAAGGGCCGACAAGGATTGAGATATGACTCTGAAATTGGTCTTGTGGGTTAGATGTCATTCACCTATAAATATAATAATACAAAGCCTATAAATCTAAAATGAAAAGCCCTAATTGTGATTTTTTTCAGTCACATAAACAAGAATAAGCAAGGGTTTAATATAAGATGGATTTTTTTGTTATTTTTTGTTGAATTTTAATTAAATGTAAATAGGAATAGAGATTGTAAATGATTTTATTAGTAAAATACATAGTAAAATTTTAAATTTTTACTACGCATGTATTAAATCTAATAGAAACTATAAAAAAATAATTATTACAGTAAAGTTTAACATTTTTACTATACCATAGGGTTTTTGTGTGAATCACAAGATGTTTCAAATTCTGATTCCAAAAATAGTGTTGTTTGAAAGTATTTTTCTACTCCATAATGCTCTCTTGCCCCATGTATGTCTCTCATGAAAATCCATCCCTATAATTTTTTGCAAAAATAATGAAATAATGAATAGATTTTACTATTTAAAGAATTTTTTATGAAATTCGATTTCAAAAAATAATTTGCTACTCATTTTTGAGTTTACCTCTTCTTCTTCTTCTTTTTTCAGTTCAAAAAAATTAAGTTGTGCTTTTTCTTCCCGATATTCGATATGCTTGTTACGTAATAACGCTGATGCATTCGGTAATAAAACTGCACCGGTGTGGTTAACAATACATTAGCATTGATAACAATAAAGTATTTTTTAATGCACTAATATTCCTTTTAGGTGTCTACACCAAAATTTATTGTTGATTTTGGTCAAATACATGGAGAAAAAATCATAATTATATCAAATGGGAAATTCTTCGAAATCCAGCTCATTCCATTATATTTCTCAAATTCCATCATATGTTTCTCCATATCCACATTGAGACATAATTAATTTACATTATATTTATATTTTCATTATCTAATTTAATTTATTTTTTTATCCATCTCAATCAGCTGAATAAAATTAATGTATACAAATTTTTCGGCTCATGCAAATTCAGAATCAATTTCAAATGCACAAAATATTCACACAATTCCAAAATGTTGGAAGCTCTTATCAGGAGCAACATACTACAAGGCGTAGTTGGTAGATGAAAATGGACAGTGGCTTCACCCTGCCAACTGTAACATGCCATCTTCTAGCCACAATCTTGGAACAATGATGGTAATAATTGTTTGGTATAATGTAATTATTTCAACGTCAAACTAATAAATCATGCATTGATGTGATTACTAATAATATCACCAATTTGTACTAATCATGTTCAAATATATTCTAGTGATGATCAACGACCTACCTACCATCTTCCGTTTCACCCCACGACAATGTCAAATCGAAAGAGGGCTAAATTAAGAGAAAAATCGAAGAGAAATGATACTAGGAATCATTGCATCAAACACCTATTCAATTCCCACTACCTCGATATGAACCAATTAGGAATGACTACAAAAATAATAGTTATTCACAAGATGGCAATAGAGGCAATCAAATTGAGGTTGGTATGGACATTTACTTAGGAGATATGACTTCCATGGAGACAATGTTGTAAGATGCATTCTAGAATGGTGGTCTGCTAGGGGACAATTCTCATATCACTGATACCTTTTCTGAAAGCCTTAAATTTACTTCCACCACCCCTCCCTTTGCACCTGACGATTAGTCAAATTCTACCGAATTGTGGTCATCGATGTTACCCTACAACTTAAAATCAATGTTTTACTTGTCCAATGCATGTTTCTCAAAAATTTTGAGATAATTGACCATCAAGTCCCTTATATTTTGAGAAATATTGTCACACAATCAACATTACCAATGGTCAATTTCATGAATGTTAAGTATTATTGGCATTGCACATTTCATATTGTCCATAAACTATAGGTTATGCAAAGGTAATGTTCTTCCGAGTGATAATTTCATGCCCGGTAGTTGTGAAGAAGCATAATTTTTTTTGAAAATGTTGGGTGCTGAGTACATATCATATCATGCATGTCCAAATTATTTTATTCTATATGGAATATAATATGCAAACAAAGAGATATGTCCAATATGTGGCTATGATGGGTATGATAAATAAAAAATGAAGGGTAAATGATGTGGTCCTCCTTTTAAGATATTGAGGCACATGCCTATAAGCCCAAGGATTCAAAGGCTCTTTTGTTGAAAGGAATTAGATGTGTTGCAGGGATGCAATGCCTCACCAAAGAGTGACTTGGGAGTTATGTGAACCCCAACCAATTCAATATCCATGAAGCATATAGAGGATACATGGTTCAAAAAATTTGAGGATGAAGTATGTAGTATATCACTCAACATAGTCATGGATCGAGTTGACCCATATTCCCTCTAGAAAACCAACAATTATGTTTTTCTTGTAGTAGTGATCAATAAAAATATTCCCCCATGGCTGTCCATGAAGAATGAACATCTTATGTTGGCTCTCCTAGTCCCTAGTAGAAGACAAGTGAAGAAATTGGATGTATACTTACAACCACTGGTAGACTAATTGAAGGAATTATGGAATGGGGTAAATGTATACCCTGTATCAAGACCCATCACAATAGAGATGATTTTTATGTTGTATGGCATATGTTCTTAGACGACACATTATTATAAAGGGATAGGATTTTTCTATGGTAAATTACATTTTTATTGATTTTTTTATATATGTACCAATATTCTTTCCAATATTAATTTAATTTGTTGTAATTGTTCTCATCTTCATGATATTATTTAGCATGCCATGTATATTGTATACAATAATTTCACAAGTATTGTAAAAAAATGATATTATGGATGTAAATATTGTTGACCTCCATTGAGATCTAGATCGTCCAACGACCTATGAAATCCACTTTATGATTGCTCCAAGGTATTCATCCCAGAAGACCATTTGTTGGGGTTGAAATCGCATGACCATTTTAATCTTCAAAGAATACGTATAATGTAAAAAGAATCATTTTATTATTTTTTATATTAATAATTTTTATCGCATGGGATCATAAAACATAAGTAACTTTGTATATTTCATGTTTTTATAACTTTGAAATGCCATTATCCTTTGTGTGTGCATGGGTGTGTGAAACATGTCCTACCCAAAGAACTAGGATGTGCCATATCTAAACTCTCTGCATTTGTATGTTGGATCATGTCAAAGGAGATTTTCAAGAGGTAGTTGACATTTTTGTATGTTTTAGAAGGACTTTCAACGAGTTTTATGGACATTCACATTCATATTTGAATCCACCTAATAGATGAGGTTGAATTAACTAGGCTGGTTTCCTATTGTTGGATGTTATTCTTAGAGAGTTACATGAATAAATTGAAAGGTTTTGTTCGATAAAGGGAAAGGGAATCAATAAATTCGTTCTTTACAATTTTGAAGTGACACAACCATGGGTCGCATTGTACAAACAAAATAGGATGAAATGGGATAGTGACAGGAAATATTTAAGACATTTGAATGGTTGAAGTATGCCTTATCCTGAATATTTGAAAGAAAATATGCCAATTATATGCCCCAATAGTTGGGTGGTTGACCAGTTCAGAGAGAAATATGGTGCAACCATTCGTTACCCACGTGTTGAAGATGATGCACTAAATGTAGGGATTGGGTGCATAACTTTGGTAATAATCTATATATGTACATTATAACCTTAATAATGCACCTTTGAAATGTAACATATATATTTTATATATTTTAATAGTTGGGTTATTAGACACATGACACTATGATTTTTTTAACTTTTTTATAGGTGCATTTGTTCCCATTTTTGTGGGCATATGGACGCCATTTTCAAATAGAAAATGAAAATGTTGGACACATGACACAAGAATATGGCGTGCAAGTTGACTTTGATCAATCTATTCGAGCTAGCCAACTTGATCAAAACCTAGTATGAAGGACGTTATGTTACTTCTCTTCTTTTCAATGTGTTATTTTTAGGTGCAATTCTTGGGACACCTTTCCTCATAATAATGCAAAGGAATATTTTGATAGAAGGTTGATATGTATCAACTCTAGAAATATGTGGGATGAAGCTAAGGAGCCTTATGTTTTCCCCAAACACTGCAACCAGGTGTTTTTTTAGTCACATGTGTTCGATAGGTATTGGTGGTTCGTATTGATACATGAACCTAGATCAAAACATATATTTCTGAACAATAATGTTATCATGCCAAGCGAGCTAGAAGATAATGAGGGTGATGAGAACAAAGAGTTATATGATACATGTGTTATTTCGACATTTATACTATTTAAGAGGAGTTTTTATAAAGAATAGGACTTAACCTTATAATTAAGAATCTTTTTTTCCAAACATTATAACATGTACTTTGACTTAATTGGTTTTTGTTGTGTTACTGTTAATATAATTTCACTTGGTAATTTGGAATTATGTTGATCTCGAAAGCAATTAACTATATACAGTTTATTTTTATGTCAACTCATAAAATAATAAAACTACTTGATTTATTTAAATGGTTTTTCACTATATAATTACTTAAATAAATGCACTCTATTATATATATATATATATATATATATATATATATACGATATCTTCAAAATATTAAGAAATGTATTAATGTATATTGTTATTTTTGGTATGTAAGATCATAATAAAATAATGATAATTCTAAACATGCATTTATTTTCATTATTTTCTAAAATTTATTATGTTACAAAGTATCATATTATAAGATTTATTATTTTACAAATCTTTATATTCTGACAAATTTAGAATTTTACAATAATGGTAATTTAACAATATGTATGGTATACATTTTATAATTTTAGGATGATTCAATTTTACGGTAGTTATGGTTCAAATTTGACAATTAATTTACAACTTCACAATTTTACAAATTTACAAATTTTACAATTTTAATAAAATTGAATCATGAAAATACATACAATTACAATTACAATTTTACAATTTCACAATACAATTACAATTACAATTTTACAATTTTACAAATGTACAAATTTACAAATTTTACAATTTTAATAATATTGAATCATGACAATAAATACAATTACAACTTTAATAAATATCATGATTTAATATTAAAAAGAAACATCACGATCATGATAACCATCATACAAACATGATATTCTAAAATTCAAATTCAAATTCACTAACAACATCTAATGATTGTGATCATGTATACAATTGTAATATAACTGCATATAAATGTAAAATATTGAGTGGTACATCAATACTATAACTAGTGGAGGTCGGCTCAGTCGATGGTGCTTGTTAATCAGATGGATGTGCTTACTTGGGAGGAGCCTGCTGAGATGGTGTCTCCTCAGGAGGTGCCTATTGATATAGTACCTGCTTATTGGATGGTGTCTACTCAGATGGATGTGCGTGCTTAGGAGGTTCTTGCTCAGATAGTGTTTAGGAAGTACGTGCCTGTTGAGATGGTTTTGCTCAGAAGATGCCTACTCAGGACTAGATGTTTGTTGTTCATCTCTGGCACGAGGTGAAGGAGGAGGAGGTGGAGTACTAAAATTAACACTCCCCTTGTGATCATGATCATCCAATGAGATGTTATGTATCAAATCTCCATGGTGCCTATATCTCCTAACTACTAGTAGCCTGGAAGCTCCAATGATATGACGCATAAGGCTCATCATATCGCGAGGCATGTCCCTCCAAAGCTCAGTGAGCGTATGATCATCGTGGATCTCTCTGAGCGTTTCAAGGTGGATTCCCTCATTAACCACGAGTCTACATATTCGGTCGCCCAACTCCATCCTGAATCGAATGTCCGCCCTACGTTGCATACCCACGGGTATCGGCACCCTGCGAGGAGGCCTTTCACCTTAATCCACAACCTCCTCCATATCCTCATCATTTACTGGATCATCTAGTGGGGGTGGAATCATGAACCCAAAAAATGTGCCATTATATACAAAATATATAGTACACAACAATACTTACAAAATTTCATTAAAAATTTTAATAAAACAAGTTAAAGAACATGTTAGAATAGATTTTATTCTAATTAATTAAGATAATAAAAAGAAACTAGTTTAATTTAAATAAAACAATAATATTACTTGTAGCATCTAGTGGCTCATCCTATGTGAATATTATGTTGGTACACCCTCGCCAATACAAACCCGCGTAAGGAAATGACACCATCATGAACATGTGATCATAAACACTCACTAGTATCTCTAGTTCTTCACTAGAAATCCTAGTCGCATACTAGGACATGCCCCTATTGGGCATCACTCACTCGACATGTGTATTGTACCTGTATCATTGGCATACGAAGATGATTAAAAAAGGTAGGCCTCATCTTTGGAAACTTAGAAAAAAATAAACAAAACGAATCTAAATAAAAAGGGAAGGTCAACCTCCCACATGCCTGAAAACAACATCTATCTAAGGCTATAAAATATTTCTTCAAAAAAATGGAAGACCATATAACAAGATGTGTCGTCTCGAATAATAAATCAAAATAAAATGAAAGAGGGCAATTAATGCGATGCCTGTCACTGGTATAATGTCCAATGGTCATTAGTAATAGTGAGCGGCACCTAACCTCCTATGGAACAAAAGAAGCAATGCGTAGTTTTCCACCAGACACATGAAAATCTGCAAGAGAAAGTATATCATCTCTAATGTATCTCTCGGAGTACACCAACTAACTCCTTCATAAACGACGGGGACATCAAGGAACTGGGGAAAATCCTGACCTCTCCTAGATAGGCCAGTAATAAAATAAATGTCCTCCTCAGTGGGCTAGTACCACTGCTCACAAGTCACACGGAATTCCTATCGGTGCACATCCCACCTGTAGATCAATTGTCCTAATAACCGACTATGCCCCTTCACGGATGTAGCCTCCTCGCAGAACTTAAGGAGGCTTTCCTCCCTTAAGGGAAACTAGGTGGGTGGCATAATAAGGTGAGGGTACAAAATTCTCTCCCTCTCCCTTGCCTCTGACTGTTGTATCATGTTACAATTCTCATCCCTTTGATATTTTTCTTGTATTTCCTCTCTCTTTTGATGTCCATTAATTATTCACATATTAAATAAATCATCCTCCCTCATTCATGAAACATAATTTTTTTTATTAAATGATAGATTTATTTACAAATATATAAATATAATGTTTATAAATAAAAAAAACATTCGATGCACCATAAAAAATAGTCATGCACCGCTAAAACAAAAAAAATATTAGCTAGCGGTGCACTAAAAAACATATCCACCCCAGGGCATTAGTTATATGGCAACACACTGCCAGTTTGCAACAATCGACCACTGGCGATGCAGTACCAAACACACACTACCCTAGTGTGGTATGTTTAACGAATTCGTTGTTGAACATAAAGTACGGCTTATGTACATTGGTGTGCCCTGGAATACTAACGCACCGCCGTAAATAAATTGTTCATTTTAAAAAATTTAAAATTGTCGGTGCAGCTGGAAACTGACATGCACCATAGCATTTTATTGTTATTGTAGTGCACTTTATCTCAGTACCACACCAGAAAGTCCCATTAACATCCCGGTGTCGTTTCAGTTCACACTGTTTGTGGTGTGGCCTGTAAATTTACAGGGAGCACTGGGAATGGTGTGAGCCGAATGGCTTGAACGAATGTCGCGGGAATATTTTTTTTCAAAAAAATGGTGAATTTTAACTCAATTTTAAAAATTAATCCGCTAAATGCTTAATTTTGTGATAAAAAAGTAGATTACCTGTAAACTTGCATGTCAAGGAGGCATATCTGTAACAAAATCCTCAAAACCAAATCTTCCCGTCGTTTTGCAAAATTCAAACTCCACATTATGAGTAATGGATGGAAGAAATGTTGACAATGGGAGCACTGATGCCAGGGCGCCTCACATAATGAAAATTCACACTGGTTATTGAGAGCTCTAGAGCACTGTAAGAGGTAAAAATGAAATTTTTATGATGGATAATTATTTTTTAAATCAACCCTTCTTCGGTGTGCTTGATTATGAGATGCACGAGCAGGTTGTATCAATGGAGCACCACAATTATTTACAGTGCATTTCTTTCATGAGATGCATCGAGCCAGTTTTTATAGAGCACAAAATTCCTTCGTTGAATAAAAAGCATATGTTGGTGCATCATTTCACATAAACCACACTCAGTAGTTGTCATTATTAAATAACACTGAAATCCTAAGTGTTTCAGTGTACCATTTGATAGTACAGATCAATGTGCTTTATATAAAATTCATCAGTGCATTGTTTGTATGAAGTGCACTGTTGTTTTCGTAATACTTAGAAATAACTCTGCAACACTTCTTTAGCCTCTACTAGGCACCAACGCATCACATATATATCAAGTGCATCGGTGTTTGTTAAGATTAAACGCACTGCCAAAAAAACATCCACAAAAACATCCACCCACTAACCTCCTCTAGTGACCTCTGCTAAAAATAGATATTTGGGCTATTTTTATATGGGCTTCCTGAAAAGCACATGCTAGGGGGTATTTTTCCTTATAGTGAGGATTCCCCTAAAAGTTGTTGTTCTGGGGTCACCTTTCAATGCCCTACCGATGATTTGTTTTAGAAATCCCTCAGGAGGGGGAACAAAGTTGGATCAAGACTCGATCTTATCTTTAGTGGCAAACAACAGCTGGGGACCCAACCTTCCAGGAGAAAGGCTTCTTCATTTTTTAAATTAGAAACTAGCCTTTCTTGTTGAAACATAACATATTCAATGACTTCATTTATTAGAATACCCGCATGTTGAATTAAAGCCTAATATCCAACATTCTTCTGAGACATTACAATTTTCTGAACTGTATTAAATTTTGAGAATAACTATTAATTCAATGAAGATACAAACTACTTATTATCAATGAAACTCAAAACTCGAAAGATACTTGTACACAGAATATACAACTTGCAATTTTTCAATATACCATAAGGAAAACATCAAAAATCACAACATCTTGCATATTCTCAATAGACATAAGAACATTACTCTCTGACTCTCTTCTTTTTCCATGATGCCCAATTCCAAACTACAATGAACCGAACAATAAAAAATGCCATTGATATAACAACTTTATCTACACAAAGTGCTTTGATAGAATACTTCTTTGATTCCATAAATTGTAGAAAGAGCAATAGGAAAATTTGGATTTGTATAATCCTTGCAGTTATAAAACATTCAAACATATACCAATTGAGAAATGAAAGTAGTATATAAAAATGCAATGACAGTTATTGTAAAATATATAAACTATACAAATTATCCCATACAAAAACTACAAACAATTGGACAATTTTAAAATCATTCACTGTACATTTCATTCATGACATTTTCTTTTGAGACTAAACATAATACAATTTTGAAGGGTCGTAATCAATGTAACTTTAATGTTTCCTACCTCTCTCCATTCACAAAATTAAATATATTAGGGTCATTCATTGGCATATTATTTTCTCTAATAAATATTTCATTATCAAATTACCTTGCAACCCTAAATTCCTTTGGAAAACTAAAATATCAAGCTATCTACTTAATTACCAAAATGGAATAGTAGTTATCAAAAATTTTCACTTCCATAATAATCTGAATGATTTCATCAAGGATCTGTACATGCTTTCATGACTATATAATTTGACATTCAAGTCAATGTGAGTAGAGAATGAAATTCACAGGTGATATGGTCCAACATGTTCTACTAGAAAATTCATATCAATCCAAGAATAAATAACAATTTTACCATTTAGTTATGTTTATGGTAAAACAAAAAATATACAGTTGTACCATATTTTAGCATTACTTGCAAAATATAGGGTTCATATTTGGTACTATGGGACCTAATAGAAGGTATAGCCCATGGCTTAAGGTCCCCACATCTATTCACCTTGGATTTATTCTTCCCCTTAAATAAGACCTTGCAGAGGAGGTTTTTATCTACATCAAAATGCATCTTTCTTCAATAATGTTGTTAGAGGTGTTGTTATTCTTCCATAATTCTTAACAAACTTGCGATAATATCCTATTAACCCGATAAATCCTCGCATTTTTTTTATGTTTGTGGGGACTTTACATTCCTTAGTGTCTTTAATTTTGTTAGGGTCTACCTTAACACCGTCCTGAGATACAATATCACCTAAATATTCCATCGGTTGTTCTCCAAAGAAACATTTGGATTGTTCCTTTTCCAATAGTTTAATCACCTTGTCAACCTATTGAGCATGATCCTTCCAAGACATTTTTTAGATTATTATATTATCAAATAATACTAACACAAATTTTCTAAGGAAGGGGTTGAAAATGGAATTCATCAACCCTTGAAATGTAGAAGGTGCATTGGTAAGGCCAAAAGGCATGACCAAAAATTCATAATGACCCTCATGAGTTCGAAATGTTGTTTTCAGAATATCTTTAGTCTTCATTCTAATTTCATGATATCTTGAACGAAGATCCAACTTAGTAAAATAAATTTCTCCATGTATTTCATCCAATAATTCATCAAATGCGGGAATGGGAAATTTATCTTAATAGTAAGCTTATTGATCTCTCTATAATATGGACAGATGCGCCATGATCCATCCTTCTTGTGCACCAATACTACTGGAGTAGAGAAATAACTTTCACTAGGTTGAATTATACCAGCGTCTAACATTTCTGCAATAATAAGTTCAATTTCACTCTTTTGGACATAAGAATATCTATAAGGCCTGATGTTTGGAGGAACACTTCATGGAATGAAATGAATAGAATGATCATGATCACAAATAGGTGGGATTCCTTTGTGATTTTCAAACACCTTGGAATGATTGTCCAAGAATTTTTGGAGATCTGGAGAAATAGATGATTTTAATATTGGTACTTCTAGTGTGAATAATTGTGAAATTACGCCTCATTGTTCTTTATTCAGAAGCTTGCCTGCGATACCCCATAATTAAACTTCATTTTCTTCCCAAAAAAAATTCAAGAAAGGTTCTTGGAAATTAAAAGCTACTCTCCCTAAAGATTGTAAGCATTGTACTCCTATTACAAAATCAACACCTCCCATTGGAATGGAAAGAATTGGAATATTCAATACATATTCTGCGATGGTTAGCTTGATATTATGGCATTTTAGAAAGAAATTTATATTTCCTCCATTTGGAACCATCACTTGACATTATGGTGTTGGGTATAGGAATCCAGTCAATTCCTTGGCTGCCTTATAATGAATAAAATTATGGGTACTACCTGAATCAATAAACATTATTTTCTTTTTCTTCTTGATATGTCCTTTTATCTTGATAGTTTTGAGGAGTGGTAATTCCTACCAATGCATTACACGATATGGTCAGACTCATTTCTTCTTTCTCTAACGTTGGTTGCTAGTGTATATCCTCTTATTTTGAATTTTATTATTAATTTTCTTCCTCCTCTTCACAATATATGTAAAATAACTATGCTAAGCCCTTTTGCTCCTTTTTCTTCCAATTGTTTTGGTGTCAACCTTGTAGGTTGTTAAATTATAGGAGTAGCAACACTTCCATATTTATAGATGTGAGTGGTATGCTTCCTTGTCTCCATAATTTTACATTCAATTTTTCTTGCCAACCAGAATTCCTTCTCTAATGAATCATGTTCCCAAAGGAAAACATCATGTTGGATTTTATACTTTAAAGTCCTTACGAAGAAATCAATCTCATGTTCCTATGGAATATCAGTTACCCTTATATTCAATTTTTGGAATTCCTCATTGTGCTACACCACTGAACCCTTTTATTTATGATTTATCAATTGTCTAAAGAAGTTGTTTATCTTTTTATCCTTATAATGTGCTATCATTTCCTCTGTAAAAATTGACCAAGGGAAAAAAAAATTATGGGAGAAAAGCCATCGATACCATACAAATGTATTTTGTTCTAAGTATAAAGTTTCAATGCGAACCTTTTGTGTCTTTTGCACATTATTGAGATTAAAATATTGCTCCACCTGTAATATCCATGTTACGAGATCCTTATCATCAAAATTTCTCATATCAATATTTGGAATATGGTGGGTCTTCAATCCAACGTTCGAGTTTATTACCATTAACATTTATTTTGTTCTCATCATGAGTTTAATCTACTATCTTTTTACCATTAGGAATAATTTCTTGTATCGACTTCGAAAAAATTTCATTCAAACCTTCCATGTATTCCTTCAAACCTTCCATTTTTTCTTCCATATCTTCCATTCCATTCTTCAAACCATCCATATTAGCTTCCACACCTTTCTTAAAAACTTCCATTTCATTCTTTGTTTCTCTTTCTGAGAGCGAAATTTGATGGACTTTCTCCTGTAATTTTGATATATCATGTCACACTTATCCGTCTTCATGACTCATTGTAGAGTATTTTGAGGGCCTAATAGGTGTTGAATTATTTTTAGGTGGAATTTTATAACCCAATGCTCATATCTATGCTTCGATATTCCCTTGTAATCACTTCAAACTGATTTTTCAAACAAGACTTATGCAATTTGGAAAAAACATACACACATTTTTCTTGATTTTTAGGACATCGATACTGAAACTTAATTATCTCTATGATTTCCGATCTTCAATATATGAAATTTGGTCCTACTGTAGCCCTCAGAAACTTCTTTCAAATTCCATAGGTTAGATATGATTTAGATTCTTGAAGAAAAAGTTATGACCAATCTTCTGCAATGACCTAATTATGGAATGGTTCAATAGAGCCCACTTGTACGGTGTGCCATGTGTAACTGTTTCCTCCTTTAGCTTTGGAATTGATACAAAGGAAAATAATTTCCCTTTCATTTCAGCCAATTTTTACAGAATTCCAATCCGATTCTCAGAGAGCAAGAGTTATGAAGATTCTCCAAAGGTCACCTATTTTAGATGTAATTCGTGAGCTTGAAAAAAAACCATAAATTCCATAGATCATATGTTAGAAAATATGAAGATCCAAGATATGGAATTTTTACATGAAGCTCCTCAATATTTCGGCTTCACATGGTAAAAATTTCAACATTTGAACCTCCATAGAAAAAATGTTATAGTGAAAATTCCACGATGAGCCATTTGAAGCAGGGAAACCCTACAATCGAAAGCTCTCATACCAAATGTTATGAAAGAAAGCAAACAATAGAATAAAATAGAGACAAAAAAATTAGAAATAAGCCACATCGACTAGGCAACATCTTCTACATTATATAAATGAACAATTATTGGATGCTACAAATGACAAAACCTCCTGCTATATATAGGAGTTCATGTGGTCACAATATATTCCTAGTTGACCTAACAATAATAATTTAAGGGAAAAATAACAACAATATGGGGGCTACAGGGGTACAAAAATAACAATAAGGGCGTTATAATAACAACAATAAGGTACTACACTAGCAATATAGGGACCCAACAACCTCAACACAAATGAATGAGACAAATAGTCGTGAAATTAGTGCTGAACACATAAATAAAATATGTATTTCTCAAAAACACCCTATATGGTCTACAATATTATTTTTGGAAGAACCATTGACATTCATATAAATAAATACATCATTACTGGTTGATATTCAAATGCATCCCATTTTTACACAGTTGGGACCTAAAGTATTCTATCTGAATGCTCTTGAATTCAACTATATACATAATCTAAATTAAGAAGTGTAGAAGAATTGCAATAAGAAGTGAGAGTATACCAGATTGGCCCTCGTAACTTCTAATTTTTTTAAATATGCTATTTTCCTTTTTATTTTTTATACAGAGAAACGCCTATAGCGCAAAGAGTTATCATTTCCTACGATTTTTTATCGAACCATTTTTTTTTACAAGAATGGGCCATATGATAACAAATGTTGAAAGTATAACTTTTGACCTAACCAAAGGGACTGAGACTTTGATGTTCTCATGCTGGTCTTGCAAAATTATATTTTTTTTGAAATATGTTATTTTCCTGTTGAGGTTTTGTATTGGAAGAGGCCTATAGCCAAAATATTTATTAGTTCCCATTATTTTATAATGAACCATTATATTTTTGGAGGATATCGTCATATGATAGAAAATGTTTGAAGTATACCTTTGGACCTAGCCAAAGGGTCTGATATTGTCATGTCTATGCTTGAAATTTTTTGACAGAAATAATGTTATACATCGAGAGGACCAGAATGGGGTTAACGTTGAAAAATCCCATGGCACTTTAGCTTGTAATATTGTGGATTTTACTTATCGAGCTCATTCAAATACCATGATTTTTTGAAATTTCAGCTTAGAATTAATGCAGGCAATAGTGCCACACTAACTAGAAAGTGTCGGTGTGGTAAGTCCACGATCGTCAAATTGACAAAGAGATTCTATGATCTAGTGAAAGGGATACTACTAAAAGATGATAAATATTAAAGGAGCTTCATTTTTAAGTCTCTGAGACAAAACATAACTATTATAGGGAAGGAGCCAACACTTTTTTATAGGAGAATCTAGGATAACATTATGTATGGTAAATAGAATGAAACAGATATGGAGATAATAGAGGCTTCCAATAGCCATGAATTTATTTTGTAATTTCAATAAAATAAATATTTAACTACAATTAGTGAGTAATACTATCAATTGAATGTTATTAATCAACGGTGTGCATTGTGAATATATAATAAAAATGTTTAAAGGATGGATATAAATTGAATAAATGGAATAGGAAGTTGTTCAAATTCCATTCCGTGTGGATGGGACAAGTAATGGAAGCAAGAATTTTTAGTGAAGTACAGGAAACAATTAAGGAACATTTTGATGCCTCAATTAGATTAGAGTGCACAAAAATGAAAAATGTAGTGGGTGGAATGTGAGAACTAATTGCTTAAGCCAAGATATAAAAGTAATATAATATTGTTCAGTTTCACAAGGAACAAAGGATTCTCAAAATGGACTGTAGTGTGGGCTTAATGAGATGGAAGCTATCAGTGACATGATTCGAAAATCAGGGGAACTTGAAACTCAAAATATCGGTACAGAATTAAAATATAAATAGCATTTAATAATTGTTGACGGGGATGGATCAGGAACCAGGGGTAGGTAGGTAAAATAACAGAAAGAAACATGATTCAGAGGCATATATTTTAATAACTCAATCAAAATTAAATCCCTTACTCTAGGCACACACCATAACATCATCAACCTAATGGTTTTACCTAGCTATTCAAGAGTACATTCCTAGAAAATTTTTCTAATGAAAAGAGCTTTACTGGAACACTAGAAAATATTAAGCTCAACCATGATTCATGTATGGTAACTTGATGAATCGAATGAGAAAAATCACTAGAATTACAACAAAAACTAATATATATATATATATAGGGGAGAGACCTACTAGCAGTAATAACAAAAAACATTAGTCATAGGAGGTGAACCTATTTTACTAGTTTGACAGTCGTAACATCTTTCAAAAATACACAACAATGATATTAAACAAGAAGAAGAAATGAGTTTTTTGAAGTTCAATGTTGATGCATTTCAAATTTGCACTAGTCCAGGAAAGAACACTTGAACAACTTAAGTAGAGCCATAAATTGGGCCAATTTCATCTTCATAAGTAAACATTAGTAGTGCTTCATGAGAATGAATACACAACATCAATAAAAAACAGTAAGAGTTCCTTCAGAGGAGAAGAAAAAATTAAATTCCTTTGCGAGAATGAATGAGAAAAGAGAGAGAAATCCCCAACTATAAGTGATAAAATACTAAGCATATTCTTATGGAACTTTGTGGAATAATCTATGGAATTGTGGAAACATTAAATAGACTAATCTAGAGTGTTTCATACCTAAAATTGACAGATAATGTTTCAGTACATAGCCTGATACTAGTAGCCTAAAGGATAAACATAACATGGTATATAGTCAAATAATCAAGAAATCCAGCCTTCATTACATAATTAGGTAATCTATTCTATGTTGGTGTGCCAAATATCAATTACATAATCAGGGAGTCCAACATGTTTTTCATAGTCTTATTATGAAAATTTCAAGGAAGAGTGACTAATGTCAGAGATTCCACAGATACTAGAGATGAGGTTGAAAGAACACACCTGAGGTATAGGTTATATAGTCAGATTAGTTACAAAATGAAAATAACAATAGAGATTTTTTGTATGTGGATACCAAAACAGAGCAATTTGCTCTACCTATTAGCTTAAGTGCTCACACTTGTAAGGAAGAGTATATGTCATGGAACCTAGCCTACAGACTGGAGTAGTTACAAGTTATAAGTGTAGATGTATGAGTGCCTTATGTCCTGAGTGTGAATACTTTTCATCCCCTTTCCATTGATGTCAAAGGGCAAGGTAATAAAGAGTTCATGATTAATAAGGATAATACTAAAGGGGTAGGACCAAATCAGCAATACTAAGAAATGAATAAGTAATTTTTATGTTGTCATTAATTTGAAAGGGGGGGGAGGGGGGTGGGGGATTTTTAGTGACATTCATAATTATGTCAAAAGAGGTTTGATTTTTTTGATGTGCGGGGATTAATGAGGAATTACATTATTTTTCATGTGTCGTGTATATGTAAAATATTTTCATATTTATTAATATTAAATGTAGCGAAGAGTTTCTAGGCATTAATATTTTGCACAACTTGGGATACTCAAATTGCAATGGTAGGACAATATTTGTTAGATCTTCCTTCTTGGAGTTTCTTCTTATCCCAATGATTTGTAATCCAAACATGGATCGGTTGTGAGTATATATTTTTTATTGTCATATGAAACACCTAGAGGATGAAGTGATTGGAATAAATACAACACACGTTTTGATGAGATCACTCACTCTTAACAAGGAAAATGTAGAATCGAAACCAAGGGACAAAAAAAGGAAGAGTGTAGATGAAAATTAAAAATAAAAATTCTTGGAGAAAGACTAGTATATGATAAGTTTTCACCGAAGATATCCAATAATGCCTCAATTACTTCACAAAAAGATAAAAATTCAAATTGTTTGCCAAAAAGTAAAATTTAATGCATATCAAGCTCTTGTAGACCACCTAGCTTCTATGTTTCCAACTAGTTTGGTTTTATCACTTGAAAGCACATCACAATTAATTTGACTATATTAATGACTTCTTGTGTATCTTCCTGATGGCTATCCTATTGAACTTGTGTCAAATATATTATTATTTTTTCACTACATAACACAACAAAAAAATCAACCAAATTTAATCATAGACTTTCGCTCTTAATATTAAAATATTAAACAAAATCATTCCTCATAGTGTTGCAGCATAGTCAATTAATTTCTAGAGAAAATGTTTCTAAAAGATAAATTACATTAAAATTTCCTTAAAAACAACTTTCTTCATAGAAAATAGAAGACAAAATTGTACACTTAAAAATCACATTGTTACCTTAGATTTAGAGATCCAAAAATATCTATAGAAGTTAATTACATTCATAAATTAATCCCATATTCTTTCATATCCAGAGACAACAATTAAGACAACAATTTTAAAGTACAAAGTAATTAGTGTATTTCTAGTGTATCTATGTAAGACTATATATATTTTGGTTCATTGTTCAGAGCCATGTGTATCCATAGTTAGTTCTTATAGAAGTATTATAGGATTCTGTCTTTCAGAATTTGAACTTTTCCTAATATATTAATATGTTATTTTACAATATTTACATTCCCATGACTAATATATCAATGTTGTGCTAGTTTGAAAACCAAATGCATATCATACATGGAATCTAGGTGGGATATTATACTTCAACTTTGTTGTAGGAAAGACATAAGAAAATTTTAATTTAAGAATGCAATACAACAATTATTACCTAAATCCAAATCCATAGGTGTCCAATTATTTTACGACCCTCCTGTCTTCATAAATTGATCTGACATCTAACGAAGGAAGATCTGAAAGCTCATGGAACCTCACTATGTTTTCAAAGTCACTGGGTAGGATATTATTGTAACCAACATGCCCTAATGTATGTTCTTCCATATTAGCATATGAAGTTTGAAAGGCATAAAAGAGGATGGGAAACAAAGAAAAACGATTATCTATCTGAATTCCACCAATCCTAGAGCAGAAAATATAATGCCAAAATTGTTTATAAGGGATTAGTTTCATGAGATAAATTACAAAAAACATCAAGGGGTTGTTGGGGCTCATGTTGACTGCACTATTGTAATTCACTATGGCCAAACAATGCTAGATGACAATGCAGACAAACTCAAATGCCATCTACGTTTAGAGAGATGGCTTCTTCCGTTGTTGTGTTAGTGGAATCCATGAAATACCTTCCACTCTAAATGGATTTACAATAGGGAAATAATATCTCAAAGTTCTTACACAAATATATAGAAGGGGAAAATATGATTTGAGAGAAGAAATCACATCCTAAGAAAACATGGAAATTTCATATGTCCACCTCCTATAATGAACTTGTTGCATCGGAATTTTGTCACCAATGAAAGTGAAGCCAAATGTGATGCAGAAAATAAATATACACTTTCCCAAATGCAAATTTCTATACAACATGCATAGCATGGCTAAAGAAGAAATACCCCCAGTCTCCATTTTTAGTTGACGTTTCGAGTCTAAATCAAGACTCATCATAAAGACAAACCTGTTAAGAAGAGAAGGGATTAGGGAAATAAATAGAGGAAAGGAAGATATGATAGAGCCGATCGATTCTTAATTTTTATTTTTTATAAGTTTATCAAATATTAATTTTAATTTTAATTAAAATTAGAATTAATATTTGATAAAATAAAAAAAAATTAAAAATTAAAACTAGCCGGCTCTCTCATCTCTTCCTTTCCTCTATTTATTTCCCTAATCTCTTCTCTTCTTAACAGGTTTGTCCTGATGAGGAGTCTTGATTTAGACTCGAAACGTGGAGTAAAAATGAATACTGTGGATATTCCGAGTGTTACATCTCAAAATCTACACCAGAGAAACCTCCAATCTATCAAGAAATACCCCGTCAAATGGAATGACCCATAAACAGAACAATATTCCACCTTTCATATTCAATGCCGACCTACAATAATAATGGAAATATGAAATGATGAGTATGATATCTCTTGAGTAATAATGTAGGTGTGTTTGTGTATAGCGAGGTTTATGTGTGCAAATACACAATGTACACTAATGAGACAGTGTAGTGAGTGCATAGACTATTAGCACAACTTAATGAAAATAAGGATTTTATATGCACCAATAAGTCTTAAGCTCGAACATACTCTCAAATTCAAACTTCAAGTGCTTCATAAAATGGCCAAGCTAGACATGTAGCCTTGCATATCAAATCAATCTAAGGGTTTTGAATAAAACTAATGTTTGTCTTTTTATTTTGATCTTCATTGCATATTTTTGAATATTTTAGAAATTTGATGGATAGCTCATGTCCATCAAATTTCCTAAATATGCAATCTATTTAAGCTCAAGTTTCATGGGAAGGTTTGCATATCAAAACTTTATAAATATTTTGAGAAAAACTAAATGTTTTGTTTGTGTGAATAGGAATGGTTTTGAGGCAAGCTAAAACAAAAGTTTGTGTGCCACTTCTTATTTTGTTTGTGTGAATTTCTTATTATTATCTACAAGGTTAGCCTCATTTTATATTTTGACAAGACTAATCTAGTACAAGGAAATGTTGCCTAACTTTTGCACTCTTGTTATTTAGTCTCCACTTCATGGTACCACAAAGTATGGTTTGAATCTTTGGCTTAAAGCATTCATAAATCCATGACAAAAAATACATTCAACGTCACATTGGCATCATCACTAGTTTCCTCCTCCTCTTGGAAGGCATAAAATATTCCACCAATGACAAACTCCTCTAGATCAGCATCATCAATATCTGAAGCTCCTAGGTTGAAAAATACCTTTTCAATTGTTCACTTCCATCTTTGGGATCATTGACAATGCTTCCCACAATATCAACAACTCCCACTTTTTTAGCTACAGACTCAACCCAACCCTACAACCCTACTCTAAACAGTAGATAAGAGTTTGACTTGATTAGTGTACAAGTCGTGGACAAGGAACACACTACTTGTGGTAATAATCTCATCAAAGAAAATTTAGGCCTAGTGTAAATTATCAATTTTGTGAAGAGAAAGAAAGGGTTACACGAGGGAAAATCAAATTTACATAACCTATTAATTTAGTATTGCTAATAATAAGAGATAAAATGTAACATTCATTTTCACATACTTGAATACTACCATATATGGAGACCATGGAATGTTAGGATATTAGCCCATGTCCATTTCCATTGGTATTTATGGAAAAGCTAGAATGATTGAGGATACCTTATTCATGGAGACCCCAAATGTGACATATCCCTTTAGGAATAACAATTAAGTTTGAGATCTATGTATCCATATTTAGACAGTCTAAAGACAACCTAATTATTTTAGAACATGTGAAGAAAAACCTACTAATGATTTGTTGGCTAGGGAGATGCTATTTTTCAGTTAAGTATCTGAAAAATCTTCTTAGTCAAAGGCTATATCCAAAACTTCAATCAGGGAACACAATCTACATTGAGAAGAGTGGATTCGAGTTGCTATAATTTAAGGAGCGTAACTTTAAAGTTGGAGCTTAGCTTCAAATTTTGCAGACTTACCAAACTCGTATCAACCTCCAAATTTCCTATTAGAGGAAGCATATGTACTATAGGTTTTGTACATGATGATATCATACAACATGTAGAGTCACAACTCTTGGGTAAAATGAATGTATTGAACAATCCCATAGACATATTTTGTCACAAAAAATAAGATTCTTAGATAGACATTAAAAACTAAGGTTATGAGATTTTTAGGTAACATTGAGTTCTCGAGAGGAGTTGGCTATTGGTGAATAATAGACAAGTTGTCTCTAATCTTATAAACAAATATCGAAGGGACAAAAGAGTAATTGATGTCCAATAAATCTTGTGAGGAAATTTTTTTGCGTTCTTTACAGTCGGCTACCCCACCAAAACGAAGAGCCCAAAAAATCATTTTGTTTATATAAGATAACATGAATGGTAAGTGAAATAAAAACCTATGTATAGGCGCGTGAGACAATAGTAGCCTGCTCCAGACTTATGGTGCACTTCAATTTTGCAAGCGTTATATAATATTGTCATAAATTCATATGGTTTTGTAAAAGTTGTTAATTGTATTAAATGAGTTTCGTATTCATTGCCATTGTATCAAGTGGCCATTGTCTTAATATAAAGTTTTGGTCTTAAAATATTTTTGTGTCAAATTGATTGTCTTAAATATAAAGTTTTTTCTTGAAATATTTCTTTCTTAAATTGTTTTTGTGTTAAAATTTTTTTGTCTTAAAATGTTTTTTGTCCTAAATATAAAATTTTGTCTTAAAATTTATTTTTCTTAAATTGTTTTTGTCTTAAATATAAAATTTTTCCTTGAAATATTTTTGTTTAAAACTTTGTCTTAAATATAAACTTTTGTCTTTTATCTCAAACTCTTTTTATTTTAAATTTTATAATTCAAATTCATATTAAATTTTAACCTATAATCACTGAGACAAAAGATTTTTTTTTTCTTAAAATACCCTTCCTAAGACAAGATTTGTTTTTCTTAAAATACCCTTCCCTTCCTGTAGTAGTGTATGGAGGTGTGTTCCATATGTGAGGCGAATAGTGTAGATAGAGAGGATCACCAAACTATTGTTGATCAGAAGCAGGTGTATGTTCCATTGGTTGGTGAGTGTCAGGCCAATAGTGTAGATAGAGTGGATCAGAAAACTATTGTTGATCAGAAGCAGCGTATTGTTAATCCCTCAAGGTTTAGAGTTATGGATAGTCAATTTTCTGTGGATCCTGATATGCAAGTACCGAGTGGGAAATCACGTACAACTCATGGAAAGATGAAAAGGAGACAAAATTATCATCTTGTCAGCGAGGATGTCATCGAGATATATGTGCTGGATTCAGCTCCAAAGCGACATCTCAAGGCGATTTGAATTAACCGTAACTGACATCACTGAGAAGTATTTTATCATAGTTCAACGTTTTATTCAATAAAGCTACATAATGTTTATCATACCTAATCCGAGTCGTTGATTAAAATTTTATGATTTAATTCTAGCGTTACTTGATATGTGGTTTTATAGAAATCCAGGAGGGTAATCTACAAAGATTCGTTATGTCCAGACGGTTCAGAAGATCATGAGGATAATTGGAAATCTATATTTGATATTCCAAGGGACGACCCTGCAGAATTCCTGCCCAATATTTTCCCCGAGGAACCTAAGTTCGAGTCTCAAAAAGATTACATTCACCTGAGAGCAAGAAATGGTCAGGCTACTCAAAAGCATAGCCTTGCCGAAACGGTAAATACATTGCGAGTAATTCCTTAGTTCAATAACGACGAAAATTAGTTCAATACCAACCACGTACTCGATTGTCTCCATTAACACGCTATGAAATGCAGGCCAAGAAAGAGAGAATCAGCAAGCGCATGAAAATTTTAGAGGACCTTGTTCCAGGCTGTGACAAGGTAAATAAAGTCCTCCTGCTCGGCTTCGTTTAATTTGAAGTTCAAAGTTAATTATTGAATGAATTGGTCTTTTGTTTGTCGACTAATAGTTTACATTACTTTGGTTCTACTTCCACAATTAATTTGAAGACCACAACGATATCTAACAGTGACTCAGTTAGATATTAGTGTGCTATTCAAATATATCATTATGAAATGAGTTCATTCTTTCCCTTGTGGAATTTGTGGTTTACATCTCTCTGGTTTCCGTCATTGAGATAGATATTTGTGTAGTGTTATCAGATTAGTGGCAAGGCACACATGCTGGATCAAAAAAGGATGCTCAGGGCGGAACTTGGAGATATTCAGCATCAAATGGAGGGGATTATTAACTCTTTTCTATCTGTTTATCCATCCGATGCCACTTTGGTGATGCTCATGGATTTGGGTGTGCGGAAAAGGGAAATATTGAGGATCGAGGAAGTATCTTGGCGCCTCAAGAGCGGGATGACATGGTTGGCAGAAGGCGACCAGAACACAAAATTTTTTCACATTTCTGCAAATGAGCGTAGGTGCAAGAATTCCATTTGGAGCATTCAGAAAGATGATGGATCTATTGCATATGAAGATGATGACATTCGTGAGGAAGCGGTGGCATATTTCTCTAAATTTTACAAGCTTCAAGATGGAATCGATGGAAATGCTCAGGTATGGTTGCTTGACCACATTGATCGCCTTTTTGACGATGATGCTATTTCCAATTTGGATAGGCCCATTTCTGGGAATGAAGTCTTTATGGTCCTTAAGTCTTTTTCAAGGGACAAATGTCCGGGTCCGGATGGCTGGCCGGCCGAGTTTTTGATTCACTTCTTCGAGCTGATGGGAGATGAGTTGGCTCATATTATTGAAAACATTCGGATTAGTGGGGTTATGCCGGCAAACCTCAATTCTACTTTTACTGCCCTTATTCCAAAAGCGGCTGCCCCTCAGACATTTGCTGATTATAGGCCGATCTCACTGTGTAATGTCTTATACAAAATCTCTTCTAAAATTATTGCTGGCCGGCTGAAGGATACATTATCAAGATTTATATTGGGGGAGCAGTATGGTTTCCTAAAGGGTCGTTCCATACACGACGCCACTGCCATTGCTCAGGAGGTATTGCACTCAATTCATACTGAGAAAGAGGAAGCCATTGTGATGAAGGTTGATCTTCACAAGGCATATGATTCCATCGACTGGGCCTACATCAGAAAGGTTCTTATGAAAGTTGGCCTTACTATTCGCATCATAAGATGAATTATGTCATGCATCACCACTATTAGATTTGCTGTCATCATTAACAGGGTTCCTACTTCTTTTTTTACTCCTGGTCGTGGTCTTCGCCAAGGCTGTGCACTATCGCCGCTTATTTTTATTCTCATTATGGATGGCTTCAGCCGTATTATGCACAGAGCAGAGCAGAGGGGTTTTATAAAAGGTTTTTCTTTCTCAAATACGGTAACATGTTCCCATTCATTGTTTGTAGATGACTTGGTGATATTTGGGTACTTGATCCGGAACCACTGGTTTTATACCCATTTGATGCTCATGAGATTTGAATCAGCTACAGGGTTGGGCATTAATAAAGGAAAATCTTTTATTATTTTTTAATATGGGGATATTAATGAAATTGAATTCATAGCTGACTTCATGGGGGTCGAGTGCAGGGGTGCTATGGAGGGGTTTACATATCTGGGTTTCTTTATCAAATCGTGTGGTTACAGGATCCGTGATTGGGCATGGCTGGTTGATAAGATTAGGAGGAGGATGACGAGATGGACTCATCGCTGGCTGTCCATGGGGGGTAGGCTAATAATGATACAGGCGGTTCTTTCCCAAATGATGGTTTATTGGGGTCATTTATATTTTTTTCCAGAAGGGATCATCAACAAGATTAACCGTATCATTGCAAATTTTCTTTTGGGAGATTCTATGGGTTCAAAAAAAATTCATCTATGCAGATTAGAGTCACTATGTTGGCCAAAGGAACACGATGGGTGGGGAATTCTGAATACAAGAAATTTCAATATCTCTTTGCTCATTAAGTCCTTTTGGCGTGCCATGCATGGGAATGGGATTTGGAGTGCAGTTATAAGTTGTAAGTATATTGATGGAGACCTCCTTCACCAACTTTTATGCATGCAGGTGACTTATCCGTGTTATATTTCGGCCATATGGTGGAGTTTTAAAAAGGTTATGGCGCGTATGGCTATCCGGCTGGCATGGCTTTTTAAGGACGGGAGTAGAATCCCAATCACCTACAATAAGATCAGTGCTCTCCCATATGAAGCACAGCCATCACTGGACCTGCAACTCGTTTTGGCTCGTGGCGGTTTTCATTTCCCGGCCCAGACTATTAGGGAATGGTCCTTTGACACCCCTGTGTTCAAAACGACTGAGCAATTGGGATTGTATGGAAGGCTGGCGGGCGAATGGGACAACCTGCGAGACTCTTTTCGTGCTGCTGGTTTTTGTTGGGGTGCTGGAGTGAACTCAATTATTTGGGATGGGCCTATGTCCGAGGGGGGGCTCATTGTCAAGGATATATACAGATCGATAAATTCTACATCTTATTTTGGACTGATCTCTAATACTTTTTTTCCATTCTGGAAGAGAAGGATTCCCACAAAGATCATTCTTTTTGGGTGGTTGGTGTGGAGGGGTAAGATCCTCACCGGGGAGAATCTTATGAAGAGGGGTTTCTGTGGCCCTTTTCGATGCAGCATATGTGGTGCGGATGAGGAATCCATAGGCCATTTATTTTTCTTCTGCCCTGTTATAAAAGATCTATGGGGACTTTTCTCCACCCATCATATGGGTCCTGGATGGTATCCTGAAGATTTTATATCATCTGTGCTGGAGTGGGATAAACTGAGGGGTAAATACAAATCCCTCCCTTTTTTCCTCATCTGGGAGGTTTGGCTTGGGAGGCACAAAATGGTTTTCCAAAACATTCCTTTCTAGATTCCTAGGATCTTTGCTGCTATTAACAGATGGATCGAAGACCGGCCTACTCCTCATGCGGCTACGGTGGACCTCTCTCATCGTCTGAGGCCTCATGATATGGATATTCCTGCTATATATTTCGATGGTGCATGTGCTGATGGTGTTATGGGATGTGGAGCTTGGATTAAGCTCTCGCAGAGGGAAAGAATTGTCATATACTGGAACGGGGGCATGGGTACTAATAACAAAGCGGAAATCATAGCTCTTTGGGGTGCTCTTCTGGCTGCCACAAATTCTCAACTGCAGAATGTGCATGTATATGGTGACTCTCGGGTGGTTATAGGCTGGATTACTAATTCTATGGCTATGAATTGCCCGGATCTGACTGGATGGGCTCTCAGGACTCGTAGATTATGGATTTTATTAAACGGGCCTCCCATCACTCACATCTACTGGGAGAATAACACTAGGGCTGATGCGCTATCCAGGAAAGGGATTGTTTCTGAATATGGGATTATGTTTGTCACACATTTTAGAGATGGTATTCCTATATGGCAAAACCATATTCAAATTCCATAGATGGTGGGACTTTTTCGGTTTTTTTGGCATGCTAGTATCTTATAGTTTCATTTCAATATCTTCTCCTAGTTCGGGATGCATCTGGAATGCTAGTTCTTTTCATTTTTTGATATACGCTTAACCTGGTTATGGGTTATGATGTTTTTAATTGTCTGGGGTGTACTATCATTACACATCATATTCAAGCGAGCCGGATTTTGAAATACCTCATGTGAGCAGGATTTCTGTGCGGGCCAATTATGATCCTATCGGGCGAGATGGATGACATTATATGTCCGCCAGCTTTATATTTTTTACACAGGTTGCTCACAATATTGATGGATAGAACGGGCGTGCGGGTACCTCAAACAACTATCAAGCGAGCGTGTTACAGGTCTTTCCAGGCGAGCACGTTTTTTGGAACAGGTTCATCATATGCATCTCTCTTCATGATTTATCAAGCGAGCGGGGTTTATTATATATCAGGCGAGCCAGCCTTTTTCAGGAGATATGATGCGGATTCTATCAAGCGAGCGTGATTCATAGTGCAAGCGAGCGGGATTATTCATATTTTGGCGGATCTGAATGAACCTCAGCTGTTGCATTTTCTTAAGGGCTCTAATATCCTCTAAGTTTTATTTCAAGGCCATTGTCTACTCTCTAGACTCTCCATTCGAGCCGGAATGATAACAGATCCTTTTCATGCTACTTTTCCTTATCTATGAATCTTCTCATGGAGACAATTTGTATATGCCTCGTTATTTGTAATCTCCAATCTTCTCTTGCCAAAGAATATGTTTATAAGTATCGGGACTGATCTATCCCTGGTTATGGGGATGCCCACTTTTCTATCACTGCTTAATTTCATGAGCAGCATCTAAATGAGCTACATGATGTCTTTCTCGCTGAGGTTCATTATCAGCTGAGATTATATGTTGCATATGTACTGTTTTATATTTCAATATAATTCAGCGTTTTTTTTCTCCTGAAAAAAAAAAAAAAAAAAAATAATCCAACGTCAGAAATCTCCGGAATAACTGAATCATCAGTCCATAATTTATTTCTTTGCTTGATGATTTGGATAACTCGTACCTTCAGATTCTTTCAACGATGGTTGCATCCCTTGTTCCTATTTGTGGTTTTAATATAAAATACATGGTTTCATTGCGAAGAGGTAACTGTAATTAGGTGCAGTTCTCTCCGTCCTATCATCTTGTTGAAGAAGTAAACATTTGAAGTATCTATTATTTGAGTAAAGATATGATATCATAAATCTAATTTTGCAATTCCTAACAGTCATCGGATTCCATGCATATTCGGCACATTCAGATGGAGCAATGATATACAATGAACACTCCGAACACGCTAGGTTTATTCATGGGTGAAATCAAATGAGGAGGATTCTCCGATGCTGACGACCCGAACACATATTTCTTCTTCAGCTGCTGACCCGGACGCTGACTATGGATTCCATGATTGATTCGGAATGGCTGGAAATAATAAGTCTAAAGGTGCGAAATCCAAAGCAATGAAATGGATAGTATGATGCACCTGACATGAGTCTTATTTAAAACTTTTATGATACGGTTTTCAAAATCTTAATATTTTTTTGCTATATTTTCCAAGCAAGTTTTGTTCAAAATGCACTATCCATTTCCTAAAACTTTGTAAGGACGGTTTAAATTTTTGGTATGAGTCTTTGAGTTGTCAAAATTGCATGCCACATGATCTTTTTTCCTTTGGGTAAATCTGTTTATACAAGTTTATAACTAATAATTATTATTTTAAGTTGATGATAATTATAAAAATATATTTAAATTGGTTTATATGATATAAATGTTAATTTATTTGTTGCTGTTGGAAAATTAATCATAATCCGATGAATAGATATTCATGTTGATTTGATATTTTTATTTATTTATTTATTTTAATCTTTTATTTCAGGTTATAGATAAAACATTATGGTATTTTTCTGTTCTTTTCATAGATGTAATTCCATGTAATTTTAAATATTAATTAGTTTATTCTTAAATCTATTTTTAGATTTTGACATTTATCTAATAAAATTATAAAATTTCCGTCTAAATTTTCAATGGGTGAATATATATGTTTATAAAATAATAGATTCATAAAATGAATCGTTGATGCTTTGTCCTCCCTAATCTATTATAAAATATTAAATTTTTTGTTCCTATGCAGCTCAATAGTTTTATTCACTCAAGCAACTACACTAATGCGTAACATTCACTGATAAGGACTTGGCAGTTTGTGCTATTGTCTTGTTTAATTTTTTTGAAGTATTTGATTTTTCGGCTTTTGCCATACAATTTTGGACAAAATTATAATATTTTATTATTTAAATAAATCTTTGAATACAAATGTATTTAGTATGTTCGAAAACTATTTAGAGAATTCAATTAAATAAACTACATAACTTAAATATGGCATTTTAACAAATATTCGCTGAATTTTACATACAAATAACAGAAAAAACAATAATAATAATAATTCAGTATAAAATATAACATATATTTTTCTATATATTTTAAGTAATTAATAATTTAAAAGTAATTTAAAAGGTAAAAGAACCAAAATCCTTCCAAATTTTTTTTTTTAAGATATATATATGATACTTTTACATATGATATTTTCTATTATCAAAAAACATGATTATATTGTGACAAGAAGTGTTCAACTAAGGATTTTGACATAGACTAAAAGAAGAAATTACCATGGAATTTACACACTATACATCATCACCTAATTCGCAGATTTCTTTTGGAATGACTCTTCTTTCCTTTATTTATCACGATCTTGGTTCGAACTACAAGGGGAATATCAACCAAGGGAATCTGCAAGTTATTGTTGAGATTTTAAGGCGTGTCCTTCTCAAAGTTAGAAGAAGAAATTTAGGAACACACTTCAACATAGCTAAAGAGACACCTTTAGCATCCAATTCCCCATTTACAGGGTGAAGTGGGATCCCAGCTGAGTCCTCATAATCTTGATGTGTAGTGATAGTTTGATCCTAATCTTGCAAAAGCATATCATCATCAACACCCTCATCCACATGATTAAAAGGGGAAGAGGGCTCGCCCTCCCTAGGGGGTCGGTCACAAAGTTTCCAAAATTTCCATTTATATATTTTGTTGTGTCACTTATTGGTGGAGATTTTCCTAGGGTCAAAATATACTTTTTAACCTTATACAGGAATTACCGACAAACAAATTTTTAATACAGAAAAGTAAAAAATGGTGATATCATAAAACAAATATACATGGAGGTTTTCCCCTCGATCCCAAAATTTGGACTACGAGATTAATTTTTCACTATGTTCCTTTCAATATATATATATATATATGTGTGTGTGTGTGTGTGTTGAAGAATTCATAAAACCCAATCTATTAACCCTAGTCTAGAACATAATCATAGTTTCTGTGACCATATCTAAAAAATACAACCCAAAGAAAATAGTCATGCCCAAAACCATGTGCAAAACCAATGCACAAAACCATGGTTAGGTCCACCCACCATATTTGGGCTTGTCCCCCATCCTTGGGTCCACACATATATAGAAAAAAAAAATTCCCTAGGGAGCTGTCGTGATCCCTGTGAAGTGATTCTACCACCCCCCTATAAATCCAGTGAAAGAGGGGACTATTCCACCACCGCCCCCCCTTCCCCACCTTCCCCCCCACCACCCCCTCTATACATGGAGGTTTTCCCCTTGATCCCAAAACTAGGACTACCAGATTAATTTTTCACTATGTTCCTTTCAATATATATATATATATCTCTGTGTGTGTGTGTGTGTGTGTGTGTGTTGAAGAATTCATAAAACCCAATCCATTAACCCTAGATTAGAACATAATCGTAGTTTCTTTGAGAATATCTAAAAAATACAACCGGAAGAAAACGGTCATGCCCAAAAACATGTGCAAAAACAATGCACAAAACCATGGGTAGGTACACCTACCATATTTGGGCATGTCCCCGATCCTTGGGTCCACACATATATAGAAAAAACAAAATCCCTGGGGAGCTGACCCGATCCTCGGGAAGTGATTCTACCAACCCCCCTATAAATCCATTGAAAGGGGGGACTATTCCACCCCCCTGGTGACCCTCAAGTTGTTCCCAATGCAACGAAAATGGGGAGTGACTAGTCATTGAAAGAATATAACACACGCCTAACATAATCCCACTTGTTATTTTCTTTTCCACACAAGGGGTCACCAAAGATATTATTCATTGGTCTAGCCCTATAATTCTCATTTCTTCTCTACACCAAGAACACTTCTCAGTGGTCACAGACTTCATCAATGCATCTGCAACATGCTTGAAAGTGTCCACCTTTACTCACAACACTTTTTTCTCTTGAACCATATCCCTCAAAAAGTGATATTGAACATCAATGTCCTTTGTCATTGAATTATAAGCATGTTTCTTTGCGAGGAAAATTTCACTTTTTCTATCAAAATATATCCTTGTAGCTTGTTGTGCCAACCCCATATTTTAACACAATCTCTGTAACCAAATTGCTTCCTTGATTGCATGAGTGGTTGTCATGCATTCAACCTTCATAGTTGAAAGAGCCACCACTAACTCTTTTTTTTTCATCCTACTAATTTCTCCTCGAAATAGGTTAAATACATACACACTCGTATATATTATATGATCTAGATATCCAACCTAGTCTGCATCAAAAAAGCCACATATGTCGAAAAATATGTACTTTCCTATTCTTCTTTGGTATGAGATACCATACTAACTAGTGCCATGCAAATATCTGAAAGCCTACTTCATTGTTGTCCAAGGCTACTTCCCTCATTTTGACATAAACCTTATCAATACTCCCATCAAATGTGGAATGTATGGTATCGTACAAACTATTGCATGCATCATTCTATCGATTGCACTTGACTATGGAACACAGAGCATTTCCTCTTTCTGTTTTTGTGTCATGGGACACTTTTAAGCATATAATTTTACACCTACATGAATAGAAAACTTCGACGATTTACTACCATGCATATTAAAACTCTACAGTATTATCGCGACATACTTCCTCTACTTTAATCACAGATTCCTCTTTCCCAATATGGTTTAATTTACATGCCCAAAATATAGTTTGCAACACCAAGATCCTTCATGTCGAATTTGAAGGAGAATTGAGTCTTCAAATCCTGGATAATTTCTTTCTCATTTCTAATTAGCAACATATCATCCGCATACAAGACCAAAAAAACTAACACCATCACAAATTAATTTAAAATACACACAATGATCTGCTTTTCTTCTAGTGAAGCCAAGTCCCTGTATATTTGTATGAAATTTATGATACCACGTCCCTGCTGACTGTTTTAACCCATACATAGAATATTTTAACCTGTATTTCAGTTCTTTCTTACCCTTCACAAAAAATCCTTTAGGTTGCTTCATGTATATCTCTTCTTCCACATCGCCATGAATAAATGTTATCTTCACATACATTTTTTCTACCTCAAAACAAAAAGCCAAAACAATAGATAAATGTAATCTATAGAAGCTAACTTAGAAACAAGAGAAAAAATATCACCAAAATCAATTCCCAGCACTTGGGAATTACCTTTTGCTACCAAATAAAATTTTTATTTCTCCACCTTTCCTTTTGTATTCATCTTCCTATTAAACACCCATTTACTTCCATTGGGATTCCATCCATCTGGAAACTCCACCAGATCCCAAGCCTCATTTTTTTCCAAATATGTCATTTCATCAACCATGGACTCTTTCCAAAGTTTTCCATTATATGATTCTACTTCCTCCCTAGCAGTTCTAGGATCATCACAAGTAATAGATAAATCAAAATTTGAATAGAAAGCAGATGGACTCTATCTTTCTTGTTTCCTTCTCTCTTTAAATGATCCAGCGTTTGTGGCTCTTCCTCTTCTGATTGATGTTATGTTGTAGAGTCTGGTTCTTCTTAATTTAACTCAAACTATATCTTCTCAGGTTCATTTTTTAGTACTTAACCTTTAATAACATTTTTCGCTTCTCTAAAAACCACATCTCGGTTGTACACTAGCTTCCTTGATTATGAGTTCCAAATATTATAACCTTTTGAACCATCCTTATACCTAATAAGTATGCACCTTTTAGGTTTTCTATCCAACTTGGTTCTTTTGTCCTTTGGAACATGTACATATGAATCATAGCCAAATACACTCAGATGTGAAAGACAAGGTTTCTTAGCCATCCATATATCATGTGGAGCCTTATCCTCCAACATTGGTGAAGTTTATATGTTAACCAAGTAACATGCACTCTCCATTGCCTCTACCCAGAATTTATATCCTAACCTAGAACCACTAATAACATTTCTTTCCTTTTCCATCAATGTACTATTCATTCTTTCTGCAACTCTATTTTCTTGAGTTGTGTATACACTAGTCTTATGATGTGCTATACCACTGTTCTTACATAAGTCTTCAAATTCCTTCTTTTACAAATCTTCACCATTATCTGTCCTTGACACCTTCATATTCTTCTTTGTTTGTTTTTCCACAAGAGCCTTAAATTATTTAAGCCTACCAAAGACTTCATATTTCTTCTTCACGAAATATATCCATGTATGCCTTGAGAATTCATCTATAAATCATACATAGTATATAGACTTACCCATTGATGGAACTGACATAGGTCCAAACACATCACTATGCACAAACTCTAATATATTCTTCGCCTTCTTTGCACCAGAGGGGAAACTCACCCAATTCTACTTCCCATATACACAATGTTCACAAAAGTCAAAATACAGAGAGAAATTAGACACAGCTTCTACCATATTACTATTCATTATTTGAAGGCCCTACTCTCGAATATAACTAATCCTTTGATTCCATAACATGGTCTTTTTATCCAGAGACCACAACAATTTTAGCTCCATTTATAGGAACCACATAACTATTGCATCGACCAATAAAAATACTACCCAGAATCTTGTATAGAATTCCAATCTTAAATCCATGCATCAATACTAGTCCTCCCCAATCCATATTGTAGGTATTATTCCCGAATATTATTTTTACACTTGTATCATCCATATTTCTTACAGTAACATGCAAAACACCAAGAAGTGTTATAATCCTTCCACCTTGCAACTTCATCTTGAATTTTCTACGTCTGATGATTCTAGCCTTCATGTCATCCCCTAGGAAGACATTACCACCATCATAATTCTCATACTCGTAGAACAACTCCATATGGGGAGTGAACTGAAAGGATTAAACTCATTCAATAAACCATGCCTAATGTTATACATGCGTACTGGATCAGAACTGGATCAAGGACCTAAGGATTAGCTAAAAATTCAAAGTTAAAGGATTGGGTTGAAACTAAGATAGTTGCATAGGTCTTATCTTCCTGATTCCCACACCAGAAATGGTTCAAAAAATGGACACTGTATGAATAATTTATTGCACTTTGAATTCCGAGTGTGTCTCGCAGAGCACGGAGGGGCCAACCCTCCTCCCATGGAACCTCATCGTATGACTAGTGTGGGAGCTTAATGTTAAGAGCGCTTAAGGAGCCTATCTCAAGTTTAATATTTAATTAAGCATAAGTTAAGTGGAGTTTAATATGGTGGATATTTTAGAGGCACTCCCAAATTTAGGTAGACTTCCACTTTTAGTGGAGTTAACTGGCAGTTGCCCCACATTTAGCAGAGGAAATTGGGGAAAAGTTGTTTTGGTCATAACTCTCTCATTATGGAACCAAATTGCATTAAATGTTGGTCAATTTTTGGTATATTGGATGTTCAGAACACTTGGGGATAGGTTTCAAGTCACATGGAGGCGATCTTCAAAGGATTTTTCTTCAGGGAAGATGAAAGAGCCATTAGGGCCACCATGAGACAAATTCAGTTTGAGGCCTAACGAGGGGAGTTAGAGTCCTTTTCCAGAGTTCCAATACTCTAAATTGGATAACTCAGATGTTATAAATCTGATGGGATGGTTTTTAAAGCCTATAGAGAAAATTTTAAGGTCAAAAATCTTCAGTAAACCTCCAGGGGCCATTAGTGCCAACTTTTGCCAATAGCAGTGCAGGGCTTAGAACGAGTTGTTTAAGACCATTTTAAGTGAACCAATGGTCATTATTGGCTAAAACAATTATTTGGAATCTATTTAAAGAGTTGGCAGCAAGTTTTAAATTATTTTAGAGGTCGAAAACTCAACAAATACATTTTCATTAACCCTAGTGCCAGCGCGTGCCGATAGGTGATTGAGGTGAAACCAGAGCAGCCGGAGGCTATTTTTGATGAAACAAAACACTATATTCACTATTTTAGACATTTTGTAACCAATGGAAGTGGTTTAAGAACATTTTGAGAACTTCTGGAGGTCGAAAAGTTGATGGCAAGTTCTGGGCAGCCCTGGGAAAACTGTGGAGGATAGCCTATTTTGGGATTGCAGTGCTCAATTTCAACAATTTATCAGTTGGTATTTGATGAATTATGTGTATCGGATATATCAGGAGTGGTTTCAGTGATAGAAACAAAATTATTAGGGAGTTTGTATCATTTAGAAGCTCATAGTAGCTTAGTGCACTGACAAAAGGAATCTTGTCATCAAGAGCCTAAAGTTGTTTTAAGAGTTTGGAAAACCATTTGAGGGATATTCATGGTATATTCAGTCCTTTGGATCATTGTTGTATTCATTTGAATTAACTATTTACTTGTAGAAAAAAATTACCATAATCCCAAAGAGCCAAGTCATGATGACAAAGCTCAAAGGAGACGTAGCCCACGAGATTTCGGGTGAACTCCTAGATTGATGATAATTTGCTGCACTATGTTGCTGTCATGCATGTTAAATTATAGCAAGAACAAATGATGTTAAGACACATAAAAAAAGGAAATTCATACACCACTTCCAACTAAATAATTCCGCAAAATTTTCAAGCACAAGATAGATCATTTTAATTAAAACTGAGTGGTAGGTTCTTGAAATACATACAAGTTATCTAGAACATTTTCAGATCAGTACTTGAAGAAGAATCCAAGTAAACATCCCCACCTTCATATGTGATGGTTTTAACCTATACATAAGGAGCATCATCAGATCCATTTCCTTTTTCAGGAGCTTTAAATCTACAGTCATTTTTGTAGTGCCATTCCTTTCAGCATTTCCAACACACATTTACAGGATTTCCTGGATATTTAGATATCCCTCTAAATTTACATCTCCCACTTAAGGACTTGTTTTTGTTTCTTTTATGGGATCGTCCTCGTATAGGAAAGGAATCTCCATTCTGGCTCTCCATATTTTCCTATCTCATCTCCTAGAAAGGATGAAAATATCTCATAAGCATTCAAAGCAGTTGCACTGCTACCTATTTCAAGAACTAAAACATCCCAAAAATCTGGTAGAGAACAAAGAAAACTGATGCACTTATCATATTCTAATATTTTAATATCAACATAGAACAACAGACTTACCATAGTATTAAAGGCATTCACATGCTCTCTCACCATGTCTCCATCCTTCATCCTCAGGTTATACAACTTTTTCCGTACGAACATTTTGTTCATGAGAGACTTATATTGGTACAAATTTTGTAACTTGTCCCACAAAGCCTTCGCCATAGATTCCCATGATATATTCAATAAAAATAAATATGAAATTGTATTGTGCTCTTTTCCTTTTGATCCAAATTTTCTCATTTTTCTACTGACATTGTTGTTGGTTTAGTACTTGGGTCTACTGTGATCGATTGATCTTTATCCAGTAGTAGATCCTCCATCTTAATCTTCCACAACTCAAAAATTTTACCATTAAATTCTCGATCTCTCTATTTCCACTACTGACCATGTTATTCCATGATAAGAATCGATCCCACAAATCTCCCACTGGACAAGGTCTACTAAAGGCTCGAGAAAAAACACTTAGTAGAAAAGGCATCCCCTATGATTCTTCTCGAGAAATGATGCCAAAGGACATTGTATCTCCTAGAGATAACCACCGGGTTGAGGGCCAGTCATTGCCTAGGACGTATTAGTATCTTTTGAAGATGAATCAATGATGCTCAAGAGATGAATGTAAAATGATTTATATTTTTCTCAATTAGCCTTCTCATTATTGAGAATTTGAAGGGTCAGCCTTTAATGAAAATTCTCTTCTTGATAATTACTTGTGAGCTTTCTTGAGTTACTTATGTATTATTTTCTTTAGCTTAGTTACTCTTTCATCAAGTTAATTATCAAAATGCGTGAGACACAAAATTAGGCACCTAGAGCCAGGGAAAAACCTATCCCTCTTAGAGAGGAAAACCAATGAGAAATTATTCTTATATATTTTCAAATGACAATTACCATGATCAGGACTCAAACCCTTGACCTAGACATGCCTCCAGGGCCTTATCACTTTTCCTTAGATGATCCAAAACTTGACTCTTCTCTTCAATAACAATTGACACTACTCTGCACTTGACCGAGAGAACTCAGTATATTTTCACACCTTTCAAATTAATCTGTTTTCATGCACTGTGGGAGTGTACTTACTTCGGGACCTTCTTTAAAAAAATATGAACTTTGAGTGCTGCCCTTACCTTTAATTCTATGTCACATTCTCATTTCCTCCAGGATTGTTCGTATAGAGTCTTGTTCTAACTAATATGTGATTAATATGAATTCTACACCCTTTTTCTTCTTATATAGAAATTATATATAATATATTCTTGACCCTGTGCTTATACACAAAAATTCTCGATATCGTTCCTTCGTAAAATATGCTATACAATTCAATGTAACCCGCAATGTTATCCCTTTAGAATATCTAAACTATTCTTAACTTTAGTCCACACATATACCCCTCCAATTTTCCTTAGAAATATCCACACTGCTTCAGAATTGAATCTACACTTGATCTTGTCTTACATCCACATTTGATCTTGTCTCAAATCCAAACCATTTTCATCAAGTAGATCCACAATTCTTTCCTCCAAATGGATAAAGAACATATTTATATATAGGAATTATTACTCTGTCTTTAGGTCATATTTTCTATAAGATTTAAGGCTGACTTATCAACAGTAGGGTAGCCGACTTTAACATATTATTATAGCTTATTTTCCAACATTTGAGAGAGGTATTATTGTATACATTCTTCCACAGTTTCTTGGACGAGTGACAAGGTTCATGGAAAGTTCTAGAGCATAAATTGATGACTAGATCCTTCATATATATATGACGCTTAACTACATTTATACTTAGAAGACAAAACCCTAGATAGAGATCAAGAAGAAGTATATTAACCTACAATAAAATATCTCTCATGAAACCCATGAAGCAAGTACAAAATACATTTTGTTATCCTTGTCTTCCTATATAAGTACATAATTACATAGTCAATATGAAGACAGACCTAGTTACACTTTTCAACACTCCATTTTAACTAGGGAGGTATTCATACGATACATGGTCACTTTCAAACTGAAGAATCTCATAATAAGAATAGGATTGGTAATCGCATATGTATAGCATCATATCAAGCAACATTGTCCTAGTGCAAGGCCTTGACTAACAACCACATCTCTCAATAAGACAATGGGCTACAATGTTGGCAAGACACACGACTTATATGATGAACCCTTAGTTAAACTAAGAAGGGGGAGGGTGAATTCGTTTAGTACATTCATGGACTTTTAAACTTTTTATTTAAATTTATTTTCACCTCCATTTCATAGGCCAATTAATATATAATTAAACAATAATATTAACATGTGAGTAGCACGTGTTTAGAAGATTAAATATAGTACATCAACACATAATCATCATGCACATAGATAACATATATAAGTGGAAACCCATAAGGGAGAAAACCACATCTTATTATTTTTGTGATGAAAAGGTAAGCTTGAACTCCCTCTCACCAGTAATTTTCTATAGGCTCCAACCTGCAGGAGGCTAGTACCTCAAATATTGCAAGCTACAACTTGTAGGGAAGCTCCAACTCCCATCTATTTTCTGCAGGCTATAACCCACATGAGGCTCCTACCTCAACCAACTACAATTTGGACATCTATCAAGCTACAACTTGATATGGAAGCACCAACTCCCTAACACTACAATAAAATTATATGCTGATTTACCTGGATATCACCTCTTTTTTTCTCCTTCTTCACTACTGCCCTTCAAGCCTTCAAATCTACTACATATCATCTCTGGATGTGCACAACATCTCTATCTTCTCTCTCTCATTCTTCCACTCTCTAACCACTCTATGCACATTACAATAACATCATTTATAGCCATGATTTCATGGTTGTTTTCATTCTATATGGGAATATGAAGTGAACATGCATGAATCTTTGTCTTCCACCCACTCATTTCCTCACTCAACATGTTCAGGATATTACAAAAATATATACACTCATTTCAATATAAATTGGAGATTCTCTTTCTCTTCAATACTTGCCTTTGCATAAAAAAAATATAAATAATTAATGAATTTAAATTTACAGCTACAACAATATTTCAATTTAGCCCTTTTAGCTTCTTTCTTTTCTGTTCATTTTGTCTTCTCTACCTGTTGTTATATTTCTGATTATGTTGCAGCATTACTATCTTAGCTCAACTTGACCTAGCTATTACATTTAAAACAATGCTACTCTACCCTTCCTTTTACTAACTCTTCCTATTATATTTAACCACAACATTCAACATTATCTGCACGCGTTGCCGAGTCTCTCTAAACGAGTCCTTTTTCCATGTGTTTAGGAATTTTATGTGTAACCCGAGTTGACCACTGCTGCTAATGTTTTCTTCATAAAAACAGCGCAAACACACTAAACATGGACATGAAATATGTTAATATTTACCTCCGAACCGCATCGCGTCCGCTTCACAAATCACACTTCAAACTTCGACGTTCCATAGTTTTAACATTATAATATCCCTTTCCTCCTCCCATGTGATTTAACATAGGAAAATATTTATATCTAGATTTAAAAAACTTTGGATTTATCCTTTAAAACTACATTGCATCTGGGCCTCTTTATCGCACTGCACAACATTACCAATTTACAGATTTCACAATACTTGTGATTCTGCAATTTCGCAAATCGCAGCGAATTCCATTTCGCACGCCGCAAATTTTAGAGGCTATAAAACACCATGTCCCTTATCCTATCCAATCGGTGATCTGCTTCAAATCACATCACAAAAAAAATTACTTATCATGCAAGTCTTAACAATAACATCAAAACTTGTCGATGTGCAAAATATCGTTGGATTTTGACTTAATCTCCACCGTTGATTAAAGCCCAGATTTAATGGTCCTCACGGTTCCTTAGCTGATCTACTTCGCATCACAACTTAATTTTTTTTTCGATCACACATTCCAATTCTTATTTCACCACAACTAAGAACAATTAATCTTGCGAAATCTTAACATATAAATCTAAAACTTGCTGATAGCATTGTGCACTATGTGATAAAGGATTCGGGCCCGACTCTTCTTGACTCATTCATGACTATTTTTCATTGCTGCATGCGATTATTACTTTACCTAAGAACGTTCACGACTCTGCCCACTCATGCACAACTTGAACCAACACATTCACAACTTGACCCAAACCTTGATGCCTTTGTTGCCTTTCCTTCCTTTGCTCTTTTGCTGCCTTTGTTTATTTTCCTCCTCGGTAAATATTCTAACGCTGCTCCTTGTGCTTAATTTCCATCAATGAAAATATTTCCAGTACTCTCCCCATTTGGCATTGATAGAAACAAATCCACCAATACTCCAAAAATTCCCCCAAGACTTCCTCCCCCTTTCATTATGTGAAGTGTATTTCTTCCTCTTCTTTCTTTCCCTCCCCCTTTGACATCAATGGCAAAGGGTTACACATTTTCAGTGTAGTTTCCATATTTGCATTACTTCTCTCTAAGTTGTCTATAGGCCTTCTTCCTTTTATCTTTATACGTTGCTTCTCCATACTTGTGTATAAGAGTTGTTGGCAGAACACTTTGAAAATCATTGAATTTTCATGTATAGTGCTTAAATGTGCTACACTTCTTAAGATATAATCACTTGATGTACTTCTACCATAATACTCTAAACGTGAGGCCCTATACCATACCACTTCTCCACTAATAACACTTGGTATTCTACTGATAGGAGGGCTACTTACTACAAATACCAATTGATGAATGATGTAATGGTATAATGATGATAACCATTTCTCCTATTCATCCTTCTTAAGAACATTTTTTTTCATTATTAACACCTGTAGAGATACAGATAGTCTAATAATCCTTTGTAGATGTTTACTAGCTCCATAGCTCTAGCTCTTCTATGACAACTTTTATGGGCTACTCTCCTCCAGGAATGATGTTTCTTGTCTGATATTGACTAGTCGACTGCACTATTTCTGAGCCTGATATTGCAGCCTTTTCTGGTGCATTTTAATCATTTTTTTTGTTTTTTTGTTTTATTTTTTTCTTTTTTATTTTGTTTTATTATCATATTAGAGAGTATCATATGTAGACACTACCCCTAGTTTGTCTCTTATATATTCGAATGGTTCTCTAGAAAGAGGTTTTGTGAATATGTTTGTTGTTTGTTGCTTTGTTGGTACATATTCCATCTTTATTATTTTCTCTGCTACATGTTCTTTGAAGAAGTGGTACGTTATTGGAATGTGCTTGGTTTTCAAAATTAGTACTACATTTTTTGATAAACTTATTGCACGTGTACTGTAACATTTTATATAAATAGTTTCAGTGATGCTTACCTCCATGTCTTGAAGAGTTTGTTTCATCCACATCACTTGTGTGCAACAAGATGTTTTTTCTATGTATTATGCTTCTGCTATAGATAGAGAGACAAATGTTTTCTTCTTTCTTAACCATTCCACCAAAATTTCTCCCAAATAGAACGCACCTCCACTTGTGCTTTTCCTGTCATCCACACACCATGCCCAATTTTCATATGTATATGATGTCAATGTGAAATATTTTCCTTTCATATACCATAGGCCATAATATGCAGTTCCTTGCAGGTATCTAAATATCCTCTTGATTGCTAGCAAGTGATTTTTTTTTGGTATTGCTTGATATATTTCCACAAGTCCTACTTCCAACATAATGTCTGGTCTACAGGCCGTTAGTTATAGCAGGATTCCTATCATATATCTATAAAGTCTTTGATCTACATATGTGGATCCATCATCAGCATATAAATTGCATCCATTGATCATGGGGGTTGACATAGCTTTGCAATCTTCCATTTGGAATCTTTTTAACATGTCTATGAAGTATTTTTCTTGTGAAATGAATATGTGTTTGTTATTTTCTATAATTTGAAGTCTTAGGTAGAAGGTAAGCCCTCCAATCATAGATGACTCAAATTATGACTTCATCTCTTCTACAAATCCTTTTACTAACTCATCCTTGTTTCTACCAAACATGATGTCATATACATATAATACTACCATTAAGAGTTCATTTTCATCATAATTTATATACAAATTGTTGTCTACTCCTCCCTTCTTGAAACCTTGTTTTTGAAGGTACTTGTCCATCCTAGAATACCTTACACGTGGTGCTTGTTTGAGACCATATAGGGCTTTCTTTAATCTGCACACATAGTCATTTTTATCTACTAAGGAAAGTCCTTTAGGTTGTTCCATGTAGACTTGCTCGTCTAGACCTCCATTTAATAAGGCATACTTCACATCGATTTGATATACCTTGAAATCATGATAGCATGCAAAATCCAGGAATATTCTAATTTCTTCCATTCTTGCTACAAGGGAAAAAGTCTCATCATAGCCAAGTCCTTCGATTTGAGAGTATCCCTTACATACAAGTCTGGATTTATTTCTAATTACCTGACCTTGTTCATTGATCTTAACCTTGAATATTGAATTTGTCCCAATGACATTTTTCCCAATGGGTCTTGGCATTAACTCCCAAGTCTTGTTCTTCTCAATCTGGTCTAATTCTTCACTGATATTAATTACACAATTTTTTTTCTCAGTTGGCTTCATCTAAATTCTTCACTTCTATCTGTGACAACATGGCTAGGTACACTTCTTTGGTCTATTCAACTAGTTATCTTCTAGTTTGGACTCCTACATTCTTGTCTCCAATGATTTGATCTTCTGGATGGTTCTTATGAGTGTGTATTGAGGGTATTATTGAGTTTATTTATGTATATTCTGTTGTCTTATTCTATTCTTTATTTTCTTGATTTTCATCTTCATGATCATCTAGATGATTGACATAGTTTGTACTTTTGGTTCTCTCTAGTATTTCTTCATTAAATCTGACATCAATGCTTTCCATAATTTTATGCAGCCTTTTTTTGTAGCACCTATAACCTTTACTCTTTCATTCATATCCCAAAAATATTCCTTCATCAACTCTTGCATCATACTTCCCCAATTTTCCATAATTATTATTTATGAAACATTTTTTGCCAAAGACTCTAAAGTTCTTAACTGATTTTGGTTTCCCATGCCATAGTTCATATAGAGTCTTGTCACAGTTTGATTTGAGATGAGCTTTGTTGAGAATATGAACAACTCTGTATACTTCGTATGCCGAGTAGGTTTGAGGAATGTTCCTTTCTTGCATCATGGCTCTGGAAGTATGTTGTACCGACCTATTTTTCCTCTCTGCAACTCCATTTTGTTGAGGTGTGCCTCCAATAGTAAATTATTCCTTTATCCCACATTCATTTCACAGGTCTGCAAAATCATTGTCTCTGAATTCACCTCCTGTGTCTGATATGATGCATTTTAGTTTACATCTAGTTTTATTTTCTTCCAATGCCTTGAATACCTTAAATTTATCAAATGCTTTGGATTTATATCTGAGAAATTCCACCCACGTTAATCTGCAAAAATAATTAATTATCATCATGAAATAAGATTTTCCACCTGGTGCATTTGTTCTTGAAGGTCTGCACAGGTCCATGTGTACAAGCTGAAGAGGCTTACTTGTAGATAGTTTGTCTTTAGCTTTTAATGATGTGCGAGTTTGTTTTCCCAATTGGCAAGACTTACATATGGTATTTGGTGTCTTCTTTACTGTAGGAAAACCTCTGACAACTTTCCTTTTTCTTAGTTTGATGATGTGGTCAAAATTTAGTTGTCCCAATATTCTATGCCATAACCAAGATTCGTCAAGTTTGATGATGTGGCATGCTTATTTCTCTTCTACTACTATATAAACATTACTCTCTATTCGAACACCTTTGATCAAGGTATTGCCTATGGTGATTGACCTTACTTCACAATCTTTGGCTCTAAAAAGGACCTCACAGCCTTTATCACACATTTGACTAACACTTAGCATATTGGCTTTTCGACCATCCACAAATAGTACATCCTGAGCCTATCCTCTTCCATAATTCAAGGTAAGTGCCTTTTCTCTTCATTTTCCATGCTTTATCATTATTGAATGTTACATTCCCAGATTTATTTTCATCAAAAGTTACAAACTTGCTTCAGTATCCAGTCATATGTTTTGAGCACCCACTGGCCACATACCATTGACTATTTTGATCTTGAGAAGCTAGAACCAAATCACGCTTATTTAGCTTCCTTTTCCATTGTATGCAACTGTTTGTTTGGTAAATTTCCCAAGGATATGGATCACAATATTTGAGAGGACATTCGTTAGACTTGTGCCCATTTTTATGGCAGCAAAAACATTTGATTGTATTTCTTAATGGATTATGTACAGGAGTGAATCATCCATTGATCTTAATTCCCCTTGAGTTTCCATACTCCACTCTTTGTATATATGCTCTACACTCCATGGCTTTATGACCGAACCTTTTACAACAAAAAAAACACCAATGGAAGTAGTATATGTCTCTGACAGAGAAACCTTTTTGGGGATATATCCATTTGGTCATATGAAAATTGTATCTTTGGAAGCCATTTGATCTGAGTTGGAACGTTTCTTGGTTACTTACTCCTCTTGTTTCAGGGGTATCCTTGTGGTGGGATTTTGCTACAGTTCATGAGGATTTGGAGGGTTTCCCACATTTTTGTTCTCAGATAGATGGGAGTTAGCATTTTATTTTATGACAGATTTCATAAATGTAATAGCTTTCTTACCCTTTGCCTTCGACTTGTTGGATTCTCCTTCATATCCTATCCTAGTCTTTAAAAGAGGAGATATTTTTGTGCATTCAATATCCGGTCCAATTGTTCAACACCTTGTACCTGCTCAATGTTCATTGTTAAATCAGTTTGAGATTTTTCCAGTTTCTTCCTCAGACTCACGACCTCTTCTTCCAATCTTCTACATTCATGACATTTCTCTCTTATTTGTTGCATCATAATGTCTTCTACTTTCCTTGATTCTTCTAGTTCAATTTTCAACCTTATAAAATCTTCAGATTTTGGTTCTTCCTTTACATGTTTCATAAGGATCGACTTCCATTTTCCATTCTTGAGCTTCAGTCTATCTATTTCCTTTAGGGCACTCACTAACTCCCCCTCAAAATCTACCTCACCTTCTTCTTCAAATTCCAGGAGATCTTCCTCAAGCTCTTCCTTTGCCATAAAATTCAATTACGAAGTTCCTTTTTCATTGGGGGATTCATCTGAGCTCTCAGAGACACTATTGTCTTGTTGAGCATAAAATTATCTTTTATTAAATATGTTCCCTTTCGGCCTATTGCTAAAATTAGTTTTCTCTTTCCCTTTTGACTGATTCTCTATTTTCTTATGAGGAAATTTTGAAGCATAGGTCCCCACTCTTCCACAGTTAAAGCACTTAAATGAAAGTTTAATTTTATACTTACCCGTGTCTCTATCCAATATTCTGACAAATTTGGCTTCTTCTTCATCAGAGCATGGCCATGTACCTTCATGATCTTCTATGCACTTTTCTGCCTTAAAGGTTTCCTCCCTCACATTTTACTTCCCCTTTGGAAGTCTCTTCTAATAAACCGTCAAGTTTCCAAGTATTTGGGTCATGGTCAAGGTTTCCCCATCTATTGTTTCTTCTATGGAAGAAATCTTACGGTTAAACCTGGATGGTAAAGATCTCAATATATTTTTTACTATTACACATTCCTTATCTTCAATTCCAGGAGATATTCCTCAAGCTCTTCCTTGGCCATCAAAATAAATTATGATGTTCCTTATTCATTAGGGGATTCATCTGAGCTCTCAAATGCACTGTTGTCTTGTTGAACATGAAATGATCTTCTATTAAATCTTTTCCCTTTAGGGCTATTATTGGAATTGGTTTTCTTTTTCCTTTTTGATGGATAGTATATTTTCTTCTCAGGAATTTTTGACGCATAGTGCTCCACTCTTCTATACTTAAAGCATTTAAATGGAAGTTTACATTTATATGTGCATGTGCCTCTATCCAATCTTCTGACAAATTTGGCCTCTTTTTCATTAGAGTAGGAGAATGTATCTTCCTTTTATTCTTTTCACTTATCTTCCTTAAAGGATGCCTGCCTCACATTTGACTTCCCATTTGGAAGTCTCATCTCATAGGCCATCAAGTTTCCAAGAAATTGGTTCATGGTTAGTGTTTCCCAGTTTTTTGTTTCTTCTATGGCATAAACCTTAGGGTGAAAACTTGGATCGTAAAGATCTCAATATATTTTGTAAAATTACACATTCCTTAATGGTTTCTCCTAGAGATTTCATGTTATTCAGAACTTCCACTACCTTTAAGAAGAAACTAGCTACATATTCATCTTCATTCATTTTTAAATTTTCACACTGAAATCTATAGGCTTGCAGTTTGGCCATCCTCACCTTTTTATCTCCCTCATGGATATCTTCTAATGTATCCCAGATATATTTGGAAATGTTACTATGCATTACTTTGATAAATTCTGACTCACACAGACCGCTCAAGAGCGCATTCGTTGCTTTTTCATTAGGTATGAAATTTGGTTTGGCATCCTTCTCTGTGTCAGTATCCTTTAGCGCAAACTTTTCTTCCACACCAATCCAGAATTCTACACGAAGAGACATCAAATATGTCCCCATTCTTATTTTCCAGAAAGCATAATTTGTGCCAGTAAAAAGGGTGGATTTATTTGTAGAGCTTCCTTATAGGCTAGCCATTTTGGGGACTAAGGACCTCCTTGCAGTGATTAATTTGTTTCAGAAGGACCAACTCTAATACTAATTGACGAACCCTTAGTTAAAATGGGGGGGGTGAATCAACTTAGTACACTCATGGAATTTTAAACTTATTTACACCTCCATTTAATAAGAAACTCAATATATAATTAAACATCAATCTTAATATGTGAGTAGCAAGTGTTAAGAAAATTAAATACAGTACATCAACACATAATCATCATACACATAGACAACAGATATAAGTGGAAACTCATAATGGATAAAACCAAACCTTATTATTGTTGTGATGAAAAAGCAAGCTCCAACTCCCTCTCACCACTGATTTTCTGTAGGCCTCACCTACATGAGGCCACTACCTTAAATTCTGCAAGCTACAACTTGAAGGGAAGCTCCAAATCCCATCTATTTTCTACAGGCTACAACCCATAGGAGGATCCTACCTCAACCAACTACAACTGGACATCTATCAAGCTACAAATTTATATGGAAGTACCAAATCCCTCACACTACAAAAAAATCATATGTCGATTTACCTGGATATCAGCTCTATTTTTCTCTTTCTTCACTACTACCCTTACAGCCTTCAAACCTTCATCATATCAGCTCTGGATGTGCACAACATCTCTATCTGCTCTCTCTCATTCTTCCACTCTCTAACCACTCTATGCACATTACTATAACATAATTTATAGAGACAACTTCTTGGTTTTCTGCATTATATACGAGAATATGAAGTTAATAGGCATGACTCTTTGCATTCCACCCAATAATTTCCTCAGTCATCATATTCAGGATATTACAACAATATAGACACTGATTTTGGTATCAATTGGAGTTTTTCTTTGCCTTCGAGAATTTCCTTTGCATCACGAACAATATAAAATAATTAATGAATTTACACTTATAGTTACAACAATATTTCAATTCATCACTTTCAACTTCTTTTTTTCTGTTAAACTAGTCTTCTCTATGTGCCATCCCTTTGTCTTCTCTGCCTACTATTATATTTTCAAATATTTTCTAGAATTACTTTCGTAGCCTGAATTGACCCAGTTATTACGTTACAAAAAGTGCTACGCTATCCCACCTTTTCCAACTCTGCCTATTATGTTTAACTGCAATTTTAAACATTCTCTACATGCACTATTGGGTCTCTCTACCCGAGTCCTTTTTCCATGCCTTCAGGACTTTTCTGTGTAACTTAAGTCGACCTCCACTTCGAATTTTTTCTTCTTAAAACTGGTGAAAACAAACTAAACCTAGCCATGAAATATTTTAATATTTACCTCTGAACTGCATCGTGTCCAATTCACAAATTTCACTCTGCACTTTGTCGTTCCATAGATTTTATGTTATAATACCTTTTTCCTCCTCCGATGCGATTTAACATAGGAATATATTTACATCCGGATTTAAAATAATTTGGATTTCACCTTTGAAACTACATCACACCTAGGCCTCTTTATCTTACTTCACAACCTTACCAATTTATAGATTTCACAATACTTGTGATATTGCGATTTCGTAAATCATAGCAAACTCCATTCCACGCGCTGCAAATTTTAGAGGTTAGAAAAGACTGTGTCCATTATCTTATGCAATATGTGATCTGATTCACATTACATCACAAACACGACTACTTATCGTGCAAGTCTTAAGAATAAAATCAAAACTTCTCGATGTGAAAAATACAGTGGGATTGGGACTTAATCTCCATCATTGATCAAAGCCCAGATCTAATGGTCCTCACGACTCTTTATATTATCTACTTTGAATCACAACTTAATTCATTTTCTTTTTTATCAGCATTCCACTTCTTATCGCATGGCAACTAAAACAATTAATCTTGCGAACTCTTAACATATCAACCTGAAACTTTCCAATAGTGATGTGCGCTATGAGATAAAGGGTTTGGAACCGACTCTACCCGACTCGTTCACGACTATTATTCATTGCTGTATGCGATTATTACTTTACTTATCGATTTTTATGACTCATACCACTTGTGCATGACTTATCCCAACACGTTCACAACTCAACCCAAACCTTGTTGCCTTTCTTGCCTTTACTGCCTTTGCTCCTTTTCTTCCCTTGTTTCCTTTTCTCCTTGATTAAGATTCTAGTTTCACTCCTTGTGCTTGCTTTCCATCAATTAAAATAGTTCCAACATTATAGACAGCATATTCATTGTCTCTCCAATGTACATAATCCACCCAAGTGTTCCCAAAGTATGACCTTCTTTGACTATTCTTCTCTTGAGTAGCTAGCCCTCAAAGAATATTGGTCCCCGACTACTCTTATCTTGAATATCCGAACACATTTTCAAAGAGTATCGAAATCTAGATGATTACCCAATCCTCCATTCTATCTTCCCAAGTGAAGACCAAAATGATGTGTCTATCTCTCCCTCTCATTGAGGGATGACCCATTCTAGATGGGAATGTACTCATTCCTATATAAGGAATGTACCTAAGCTCATTCTTAGGAATTACCTAGTTTCTTCCAAGTAAGAAACTGATCACTAGGCTCCCTTTCAATCAGGGACCTGTAGCAGCAATGGTAAGACAACCAAATTCTCATGAAGAATTACTCCCTTAAATGTCATGGATTTTGATATTGAGGAATCTTCAACTTTAGCTCCATAGGTCACAGATCATCCATCACTTTCATTCATGAGTCGTGTCATCTACCCAAAATTGATTCATTTTTCTTTCTTATCTGGTTCACCGTTATGCCATGCTTCTTTCCTTGGAATCATCTCCAAGGATCATACATCCTTTCTCATGATTAGCAGCCCTGCACAAATTCTTTGAGATAAACATATACATATGAACTTTTAAAACAAAAGTTAGTTAAGTGGTGATATTTCACCATGAAATCTTAGTGTTGGCATCGAAATACTTTATTTAGATTGACACATCTCTTAATGATATATTTTGTCAAGGGTCTGCTTCTTTACCATACTTATGTTAGAGTCTACATATCCTCCCAAGAAATCTCCTAGTCACATCTTCTTGGCTTCTAGATGATAACAACCTCTTGACATGGTTGCATTTCATGATCTCTTCTTTCCTTCACATTATTCATTCTCAAGAACTTACACATTTTTGAGCTCCTCATTCATATACGACCACATCAAATTCCATGAGGAGATATTATCCTGATTTCACTTGTCAGTGCACCGAGAGATTCTTATTCATGCATCATACTTCTAAATATGGAAGTTTATGTAATGTTTCAAAATTTTAGCCTCAAAGCTTAATAGAACATTAGAGTTAGCAACAGCTCTGATCGGTGAATAAATGGGTAGAAAAGCCCATAAGTCTCCTAAGGAGGTGTTGTGACCAGCGACAACCCCCATTTTTATTTATTATTAGTAATAATACTAAATAAATGGGGACCCTTAGTTAAAAATCCAAAAAAATCAATTAGGATTTGTTTGCCTTTACAAATAAAACTTTCTATCATAAACTTATAAAATCCCTTAGAAAGAATATTTAGAAACACTTAAGTTTATGATAGATTATAATAAAATTGCTCTTGAAACAAGATAGCGCATCCATAATAAAATAGTATATATAAAACGCATTGATCGCAAATCGCATAGCGCAGAAAACAGAAATGATTAATAAAAATCTTTTGCGCTCTTATCACTTCTGCGCTTTTACGATTCTGCGCTTTTGCGATTCTGCGCTTTTGCGATATGCACTTTTGTGATTTTTTGGGATATGCGCTTTGTGCTATTGCGCAATTCCCGTTTTTGCGCTATTTTTATGACTGTGATGATTTCATTTTTGCGATATTGCGATATTGCGCAGCAAATCGCAGATCGCAATGTCGCAGATTCATGTAGGCGCACTATCCCAAGGCAATCTTCCCATATGTCAAATCCGTTATGCTCTTTAATGATTATATTAAATGATTGGATTGATTATTAATGTGAAAAGAGATTGTGTTTAGATTGAAAGTCGTTTCACAATTTAAATATTATATTTCATTCGCTTTCACATTCAAAACAGTCTCATCACCTTTCGTATATCATTACTCTCATTTATTCGTAAAACGCAGGCACGAAGGAGCAGACCACTATACAAAGCTTCCGCTAAACACTATGGGTAAGAAGGAGAAGAGCTCAAGTTATGAGAACAAAGAAATGGCTTCGCTATACGCAGACACCACCTGTAACAAGGACGCTGGTATATCCACTTGGGAGGGAATGTATAAATTGTTAGAAGATGAAAACCCTGTGGTGATAAAAGTTGCAGCTACAGTAGGTTCAAAGGATACGTCTGAAGCAACCCTTAGAGACTTGGCTTGCTCATTTCTACATAGAATAGCAGCAAGACCAAGGATTCTCCCATATACAGACATGGTGAGATGGGTGTTGGATAGCACAGATATTTCAGACAGACAATTCAGAACTCCATCGGAAGAGCTAATTGGGTCATTCACCATAGAAGATCTGAGATTAATGTATAAGCTTCCAGAACCTCAGGCAGCTTTCAACAGGAAATTTATGGAAGAGTTTGCAAAAAAACACTCAAATTTGGTAGAATGCACAAAGGAGTGGACCAAAAGAAGTGAACCATTGAAGAAGAACAAACAAGGTATGTACAGCACGGGTTCACTTACCTCTCCTTATTGTTTTACTGCTGCCATGTTATGCAGGCTTGTTGGAAAGCCTGACATAAATATGATCTTACCCGAATGGCTTCCTTTGTTGAATGCGGCTATTAATTCTACAGTTGTAGATTGGGCCAAAATCCTATCTGATAATCTCACCACTACTATTTTTCATTACCGATCTAAACGAAATGTTTCCCAGTGGGTTTATCCGCCTTTTTATTTATCTTCTTATGTCATGGACGCCATCTGCTATGTCTCTAAATTCCCTGTGATGGGCTGGAAATGGACTATCCATGATCCTTTGCCCATTCATGTGTACCATAAAGAACTATGGGAGTCTGAGTTTATCCCCCATTTTTATCAAATTTGTCATGGAATAATGTTGCCATTGTACAGAACATTGTATAATAAGGATGCCCCGAGGTTATCCTCAGAAACAGAGGTTGATATTCTCCCCATCGCAAGATGGTTTGGAGAGGAATTGTTCACCTATATTAGGGTTTTTGGAAGTTATTCTTCTCCCCATGTTTTACCCTTATATGTTCCAGATAGACTTATAGCTCGGGAAATTTCTTATCAGACCTGTGGCCAGGGAGGTATGAAAAAAGATTTAAAAGACAAGAAAAAGGGCATTTGGCCACAATTTCCCATAAAATGTGGAACATTTTCACTGTTAGATATTGGTCATGCATTTCACGAGATAGGCAACGTTACATGCCTACAGCTGTTCAAATTCTCAAGAAGGTTATTTGACCAAAATGATATTGTTAAGAATTTTACCAATGCAATCAAAGTAAGGGAATTTGTCGCGGAGCAAGATCTTTTTGATGATATGTTCCAGGAAAGAAATTCATTTAAAGAGGTTTTGAATTCAGCTAGAGAGCAGCTATCTCTAGGGGATTTTCAGGAATTCAAGTTGTACAGAGAAAGGAGATTAATTCCTATTCCTTTGGATAATCTACGCATAGAGCCTGCAAAGGAGCAAACTCCTAGTGTTAGTCTTAACAGCAGTTCAAGCACAGGTAAATCCAAATCAAAATCTGACAGAGATTCTGAACACTCCAATACATCCAAAGAAATGGGAGATAAAATGGAAGAATCCATTAAAGATTCTGCACAATCTAAAGAGCTTGCTCAACATCAAATTTTGATTTCTCAACAAACAAATCCTCCTCCACCCAATGTACAGCAACAACCAGTCACCATTGAGTTAGATAAAGAATGGGAAACCTTTAATCAATTGATTAATGTAGAAGGACAAAATGTACAGACCCCTATCCAAATAACCAAAGTTTTGAATGCAGGAACAAGCAGCACAGCCGCAGTAATAGAGCACATACCAATCACACCCTCCTCTGAAATTGTACTTAATGTAGAGGACATTCCTCCTCTGGATGTATTTTATAGCCCAAAATACAAAGCAGTAGTAAAGAGACAAAGAAAAAAGAGAAAAAGGAGATTATCTCACTAAGTTATCTCAAATAACAGGAGATTATGCTTCTGCAACAATTGATAAAGAAATTGAGATACAACTTTTGTTGGATGAAAAAGAAGAACAGATAAAGGCTCTGCAACATCAATTGCAACAGGTACAGGCCAATCAGGAAGCACAATTAAAACTTGAAGAGTTACAACAAAAGCTTCAAGAAATCCAAGAACAGCATAAGGATGATCCTAAGCTTCCATAATTCATTTCAGAAACCATCTCTTTGAACAATCAACTACTGCAACAAGAGGAAGTTTTCTGCCAAAAAATATTGCAATGGAATTCTTTGTGCCAAGAAAGCGATAGAATCACAAACATGTCATAGATTTACGAAATGATTATGATTTGATTAATGAAAAGATCAATGATTATCTAGCATGGCAAAAGACAGAAGAAGGCAGAAAATATGGTGCACCCATCATTAACGAGAACCATAAAGAAATAATGTTTAATAATTGGGATGCACAAATCCGAAGGGCAGAAAGGGCAGCAGAGGAGGCATCTACAGCGGCAAACACTCTCACTGATTGTGTAAATGACAATTTACACAAAGCTAACTTTATTTCTGAAACTATTCCAGGATATCTCCCACAGGCAAATCAACTGCATATAGAATGGAGGCCAAAGGCAGAAGAAAGAGAAAAATCCATCCAAGGGCTGACAAGATTGAATTGGGACTCATACTGGATGTACTTGGTAAAGCCACACAGTCAGCACAGTGCACTCAATTGTATCATCAATGCTACGGAGAAGATTGCTCCTACGCTTGCCGACTCTGTCTTTTCAGGACAGTTGAATTCTGAAGTCGGTCAACCGCATCTTCTCAAAATTATGCTGGATGCCTGCAAGCTTAAAGATCAAGTTGATAGATAGATAGATTTAGTTTTAATTTCACTGTATTTTAGCCTAGGAAAAGGACGGTCATTGAACCGAATCCTTAATTTTTGTAATAAACTATTTTTAGAGTTAGTTAAGTAGTATTTAAATCCCTCTCATGCATTTAGAGAGAGGTCCTGGATCTTAATATTTTTGGACTTGGAGATTGCATTTTTGTACTCCATTGTCTTATATATTTTTTGAAAAGGATCACATCTGGTGATTTTCATGCGGAATTATCTTTGAAGTGTTGCATTTCTGTACCTTGGAATTTGGTTTTGCATTATAGTTACTGGATAGAGTATCAGATTGAATTTGAATTCATCAAGATGAGCAAGGTATTTCTATCTGTTTACTGTTGATCTCTTTTGTTTTATGATATTCGTTTTAAAATTGCTATCATTTATATTTATATTGGTTTTCACAACGTTTCCTTTTATATATCATTTCTGAGTATAATTGAAACATTATTTTTCATAGTTACATGTAAATGGTATACAATGATGAATGCAATATGTTTATATAACTCTATTTAATTTCTTAAACATCGTTATCTTTATTTGTTTCTGCATATTTCAATTTAATCAATAATACATTTTCATGGTTATTGTTGAATTGGAACAATCTTAAGTTGTATTCACATATAGCTACCCGGGTTAGTATTAGAGTTTCTTTATCAGTATTTAGCTTAAATTAGATAGTTCTATTTCAGTTAGTTTAGTCCCATTTCCACCCATCCAATCCAATCCATTTAGTTACAAGGAAACTGGTCCTTTAAATCTAGTCGGAGCCACCATACCAAACGGAAAAGGAGTTGTCTTAAGGTCCCGACCGGGTGGTTTTCCCCGATGTTTGAAGCAGAGATTTTCTAGGCTTCAATAGGAGGATAAAGACACTCCAAGTGTGAAAGGAGACACTCTTTCTAGCTCAATAAAACACCTCCATGTGTGAACATGGATAAAATCAAACTTCTTTGACTATGTCAAAAACGTAGTTGTGGAGGAGGAGGAATCCAAGAACGAATAACGCAGTTTTGGAGGGAGATGTATCTTTGGCTAGAGATGACCTAATTGGGTGGGGCCAAGGGCAAGAAAAATCATATTTTATATAAGGAAGAGGATGGCAGCCTTATTCTTCATGTCTTAGATTATTTTTCATGTCTGCTCAGACTTTTCTCTCTCTTGTTGTTCAGTAGAGTAGCAGTGTTGTTTAGCACAGGGTGTTCTTGAGCGGGGATCCCACCTCTTTCTTTTGAGGAGCCTCATTGGGAGAGTTTTCATTCATCATTCCACATCATGTTTTCAGGCCAAGCTTCAGCCAAATTCACCAGTGCAGTTTTTCCCAGAGATTGTGCAGTGTTGCTAGGTGCAACAGTGGAAGGGATTGGAATCCTAGTTCCTCAGCTAGTTTCTCATTGGAGGAAGGTTTCCTTCACTTGAGGGACCTATTTGGAGAGCTCCGGAGCTGATTTCAGATCTATGGTATCAGACCACACATTTCCCATACATTCCTAGTGCTGTTCCAGCTAGGGAATGCGTTACTAACACTGTTACCGACGAAATAGGTAACCTGACCTCAAAACGACAAGTCTAGCCCAAAAAGACTCAAAAAACATGAAAAAACACCCCAAAAACAAAAAAAGTGTATTCCAAAACGCACTTGGTTTTTTTTTAAGGTCAAATTTCAACATTTTATAAAATTATGCCAAAAACAAAATTGCTTCTTGAAAAAAGGATTGAAAAAACACCCTCAAAACAAAACCAGTTGATGCTGGAATAACAAAAAAAAAATTGTCTCATATTTTTGACATTTTAAAAAATTAAAATAACATCTTTTAATTTTTAAAATTCAAACATTATAAAAAACTTAAAATTTAAGAAAAAAATAAATTTAAAAAATAAAAACATTTTAAAGCTTAAAATTGAAAAATATATAGGAATAAAAAAATAAAAATAGAAACAAAATAAAAATTTTAATTCAACATTAAAAAAAAAACCTAAAATTTAAGGAAAAAAAATTTGAAAAATTAAAGATTAAAATTTCAAAATATATAGAAATAAAAAAATAAAAATATTAACAAAATAAAAATATCAAATTAAAAAAAAAAAGTTAAAAAAGAAAGAAATTATAAAAAATAAAATACAAAAATTAAATTTAAAAAAAAAATGTTTATTAAATTTAAAATAAAATAATTAATTTTAAAATAAAAAATTAAATTTAAAGAAATATATTAAATTTTAATAAATTTAAAACTTTAAAATTATAATTAAAAAAAAAAAAAAAAACATTATTTAAACTAAAAGTAAAAAAAATAAAAATTAATTAAAAATAAAAATTGAAAAATAAAATACAATAAAAATATTAAATTTAAAAAATATATATATTAAAAAAACAAATAAATTTTAAAAAATAAATTTATTTTAAATATATATATATATATATCTATATATATATATATATAAACTTAAATTAAAAATATATATATTAGATTTTATTAAATTTAAAAAAAAAAAAATTTAATAAATAAATGAATAAACAAATAAATTTTGAAATAAAAAATAAATTTTAAATATAAAGAGGAAAAAAAAAACACATTGTTAAAATAAAAAGTTAAAAAACTTCAACAATCAATTAAAAATGAAAATTTGAAAAAAATAAATTAAAAAATATATATAAAAAAAATAAAAAATAAAAAACAAATTAATTTGAAAATATTAAGTTTAATTAAAAAAAAATCTAATTTTAAATACACAATTTTAATTGAAATAAAAAAAAAATATAAAATTTTATGTAATTAAAAAAATAATAATAAAAAAATAAAATTAAAAAAAAAATATTAAATTCAAATAGATAAATAAAAAAAAACAAAATTTGTTAAATTTTAAAAAATTAAATGAAAAAAATAAACATAAAATTTAATAATTAAAAAAATTATGAATTTTTTTTTTACAAAAAAATCAATTAAATTAAAAATAAAAAAAAACAAAATTTAATAAAAATTATTAACAAAATTTAGAAAAAAAAAAATTAAAAAAAAAAAAAAAAACTTAAAAAAAAAAACAAAAAATCAAAAAAATTAAAACAAATTAAATTTCAAATATAAAAATTAAATTAAAAAATAATAATTTTAAATTTTTTTAATTTAAAAAAAATTAAAAAAAAATTCAAATTAAAAAAAAAATATTAAAAAAAAAAAGAAGGAATTTTTTGATCGTCGTGGCGCCGCCAATCGGCCTCTCGCCCAGGTGGCAGCGGAGGCTGGCCACTGGGCATGCGGGGAGGCTACATGCAGCCCCTCGCTTACCCAGCGGCCGGCCTCCGCCACCACCTGGGCGGGAGGCCGATTCCGAGAATCGCACTCCGACAGTGGGATGCCAATTCTGGGAATCGCCCACCCGCGGCGGGAGGGCGATTCCTGGAATCACCCTCCCACTACCGAAGGGCGATTCTCGGAATCGGACTCTCACCGCCGGAGGGTGATTCCTGGAATCGCCCTCCCGCTACCGAAGGGCGATTCCGGGAGGGCGATTCCTGGAATCGACCTCCTGCTACTGAAGGGCGATTCTCGGAATCGGACTCTCGCCGCCGGAGGGCGATTCCTGGAATCGGCCTCCCGCCATGAGAGGGTGATTCTCGGAATCGACCTCCCGCCGCCGAAGGGCGATTCCCGAAATCGGCCTCTCGCCGCCGGAAGGCGATTCCTGGAATCGGCCTCCCGCCGTGGAAGGACAATTCTCGGAATCGGCCTCCCGCCACCAGAGGGCAATTCCCGGAATCAGCCTCCCGCCTGGGTGGCAGCGGAGGCCGACTGCTGGGCGGGCGGGGGGCTGCATGTAGCCTCCTCACCCGCCAAGCGGACAACCTCCGCCACCACCTGGGCAGGAGGTCGATTGGCAGCGCCACCACGATTAAAAATTTCTTTTTATTTTTCTTTTTTTTTTAATTTTAATATTTTTTTTTTAATTTGATTTTTTTTTAAATTCAAAAAATTTAATTTTTTTTTTTTAATTCAAATTGTTTATTTTAGTTTTAATTTGTTTTAATTTTTTTGTTTTGTTTTTTTTTCTTTTTTTTTAATTTTGTTTTTAAATTTAATATTTTAGATTAATTAGTTTTTAAGATTTAAAATTTATTTATTAAATTTATTAAATTTTAATTTAATTTTTTTTTTTTTTAATCTTTTAGTTTATTTACTTTTTCATTTTTAAAATGTATAAATTGTTTCATTTAAAAAAAATACAGTAAATTTATGTATATTTGTTTTTTAATTATTCGCACGTGGTTTTTTTCATTTTTTTTTGTTTTTTAATTATAGTTTTTTTATTTTAATTATTATTTTTTTTTTCCAATTTTAAATTTTGTCTTTTTTTTGTGTTAATTTTAAAATTTGTATTTTTTTTCTTATTACTATTATTTTTTTAATTTAAATTTTTTAATTTAATTTTTTCTTTTTTGTATTTTATTTTTTTTATCTAAATTTTAATTTTGTAATTTAAATTATTTTTAAATTTTGTATTTAATTTTTTTTTTTTAATTATATAGTTTTTTTTAATAACTAAGAAAAAAATGTTTTTGATGTTTTTATTTTTATTTTTTTGTTAATTTTTGTTTTTTTTCTTTAAATTATGTGCTTTTTTTTCAAATTTTGTCATTTCTTTTGATATAATTTTCGAATATTTTTGTTTGTTTTTTGTTTTTATTTATTTATTTTTGTTTAAATTTTTTTTTTACGAGTTAATTTTGTTTTTTTTTACATTTTTAATGGTTTTTTTTTTGTTTTTATATATAATTGTTAATCTAAGTTTTGTGTTTTATTTCCAACATGAAAATCACCATTCTAAAAAAAAAGGTTGATGCTCCATCAATACGTTTCAAAATTAGCATGAAAATCACCGCTTTAAAAAAAAAAATTTTGATGCTGCATCAATACGTTTTAAAATTAGCATGAAAATCACTAACATTTTAAAACAACTAATCATACTTCATAAATAAAAATATTAGAGTGTCAAAAATGTGCACAAAAAAAATGGGGTGATTCTACATCACCACTTTTCAAAATCCGGTGCTTTTTATGCTACCAAAAAAAAGTAGGTAACCAACAGTGTGGTTACCTATTTCATCGGTAACAATGTTTACTTTGGAGGTAGTACTCAGTGCATGGTTTGGTGGCTCTGTTTCAGAGTTTCCTTGTGATTGAGAGGTTCATCCTTTCATGGGAGGAGGCCCTTGAGGGATCTACACCAGATCACACATTTTCCAGCCTTGTACACTCATGTGCTTTAGTGTTGCACTGGTGATTGAGTAAATTACTGAATATCACATTTTGTATACAAAGTGTTTGACAAGAAACCCTTGTCGGGTTATCTTGTATTTTGTATAAGGAGACTATATCTCTCTTCATCGGCATTATTAATCAATATATGAGTAGATCTATGTGTTTTCTTATTTTCTGAGTTAAAACCCTCATAAGACTGCATAGTCACCTTATCCAGCAACTCCGGTAAAATACAGTTTTGGTGTTTTTAGTCTTTCTCAGCTACACTAGTGTAGGAGGTTTGTTTAACCCACCTAGTTTCATTTCTTTCTGATCTCCCCTTGTATCTAGCTACTAGATGGATGTATCTACAAGTTTCAAATGATCATTTTACTTGTTGGCAATATGATGCAGAGTGTTGTCCTTGATGGCAACCTACTCGATAAAGTTGATGGCAACCTACTTGATGAAGTTGTCCTTGATGAGTTGCCTATGATAAGCAACCTATGTGTTAAAGATGTAAGAATGATGTATCTCCATCAATGCAAAAAGAGGAGCACTTGAAAAAACAACAAAGAAAAGAGCAAATGAAATATGAAGCTGAGGCAGCTTTAGAAGGGTTAGTTGATTGGAGATATGGAAAGGCAACAGAGACATCAGAGAAAACAGTGGCAGAGGAATTGGCATCTGAAACAACAACTAGGAACAGAGAGGTAGCAGAGGTAGCAGGTGAAACATAGGAATTAGAGACAGAGAAGTAGAGTTGAATTAGGGTTTTAATAGTTGAATTAGGGGTTTAATACAGTTTGCAAAGGAGATGGAAAATGGGAGAGCTTCTAGGAAGAGACAAGGTAACAGATTGAAGGAAAAATTGAATATCTGGCCAAGATCTATATATGTTGATGAAGAACTGTGGAATTGTGTTAAGTATTGTGTTAAGTATGGTTGAGTAAATGTGGAATATATATGACCTGTGTGATCAATTTCATAATGGGCAGAGGATAGCTACGGTGCCCGGAGAGGAATGAAATCATTGTTGCAGAGTTAGGGATATGTGTATTGACTGATCTAATTCTTGTGTGGAATCCCCTGAACCTTTGTGTAAATAATCTCTGTAATGGAGTCGAATGATGTCCTGTGTAATTGGAAGGCTTGAATGATACTCTGTATCTAATGAGGGATTTGATGGGAGATGGCGCAAATTAATGGAGTAGAGGAACACTTGGTGACAATGAAACACGAAGTTGGATGGAACCGAGAGTAATAAAAGGAAAAAAATTAAAGCGCAACTTAATTATAATAATACATTGAAAAGGCGACGGAACCCTGCATGGAAGAGCGAAACCATGACCGAGTGAACAGTGAAGGTGGTTTACGGTTTTCATCGCACCACCTATGTGTAGTAAGCGGTATTTCATGGTTGAGGAGCGATTCTATAGAGTGCTTGACACGCGTCCCTATACGACTTCACAAAACCACTTTTCACTGTGCGCCATCGCGCGTTATAGTTCGACCCAGGATGCCCAACGATATCCTTGAGCACCTTTGATCTGAGAAGGGGTCAGCAGACAATCATCATTTGTTGAAGGTGCACGAAGATTAACACAGGTACGACGACCCATCGCACGTTAACGTTCGGCGTCAGAGGTCGAGCGATATGCATATACGCCGTTGATCTGGAAGCTTGCTAATCTAACAGTGATAAGACACTGGACTTGCGCGAAGTTTACTATGGTAAGATGGGCGTATTGGATTGGCTATTGACTATATATATGTGGGCCCGGGGTCAAAGGTTTATTGTAAGATTAATTTATTTGGAAGCGTTGGATATTTCTGTAAAGTCCGAAGGGTTAAAATTTAGATATAAGGCTCGGGAATTCAAAAGTTGTAAATATATTTATTTTTCAATTTCTTCAAAATTGATAAATAAATTAAAAAAAGATGCCCCGTGGGATAAAATAAAAGGAATACTGAAAGAGGAATACCATTAGTGATTCGTGGTTTTGACTCATGGTTTTAATAAAGGCAAAACTATATAAGGAGAAGAAAAATAGAGAACAGTGTGGGCATCGTAAGGGTCGTGAATGAAAATTTTCTCCAAGGAATATTTGTATGGGCGAGCTCTGTTCTTAACTGATAAATTTGAAACTATGATGCACCCACGGATATAATGATCTGACGATGATGAATCTATGGTTTGAATGATGGACGAAATCACGAAGAACTGGTATGAGTATACTGAATGAATAAATCTGGTGGCTTGCAAGGTATGTCATGTGGAAACTGGTGGATCCAGTATGAAAATTGATGAAACGTGGTCTGCAGTAGATCTTAGGGTCGAGGCCTTCAGTGAGGGGGTTGTAGCTCCCTTCCAGTGGTAGCTGGTAAACGAGAACAGGGGGTTGTAGCTCCCTTTCAGGAAAGGCTGGTAAACGAGAGAAGGTCGTAGCCTTCTCCAGGTGGGTGCCTGCGTGCTAGTATGAGTCTGCACCAGCATAAAATTGTAAGTATTTTTCTTTATAATAAATATTGAAGATTGATCTAACAGCAGCGGTGGTTTTCTCCCAAATTGGTTTACCTTAAATACTAGTGTTCATATGTGTTACTTATGTTTGATGGTTTGTTCTATTATTTTTGTTCATGCTTACTGCTTATCTGATGAATGAATGATGCAATGATCTATGTAAAGACATAATAAGATTTCTGGACATACAATTTGGATGCAATAATGTAGAATATGGTTTCAAGAAAGGAAAACTAAAAAGCTATCAGTCAGCTCTAAATACTGATTCACCCCCCCCCCCTCTCAGTATTTTTCCCAACAATTGGTATCAGAGCAGGTCCTTCTGCAGAAGCTTGATCGCTTGAAGGAGATCTGTTGCAATGGGAAGTCATGAAGGAATACTTTCTCTAAGGCCACCTATATTCAATGGAAGTAACCCATTATTCTGGAAGATACGAACAAAAGCATATTTTTAAAGTCTTGGTGCAGAAGTATGGGCAATCGTGGAAGAAGGTTATCAATGTCCGGCAATTATTCCTACTGATGCAGAACAAAGGAAGAAATATGAAATCAATGCCAAAACAATCATTGTTTTATTAGGAAGCATGTCTGAATCTGAATATGTTAAACTGATGCAGCTAAATTCAGCAAAAGAAATATGGGACAAAATTATTCAAAGCTATGAAGGAGATACAAAGGTAAAAAGTGCAAAACTCCAAACTCTCAGAATTGAATATGAAAATTTAAGGATGCATAGTGATGAGAGTATTGCCAGTTTCTTTTTACGTCTAGATGATATTGTAAATTGTATGAGAAATTTGGGTGAAACCATAACCGATACTACTCTGGTGGAAGAAGTCTTGATATATTTGACTTCAAAATTTGAGTCAAAAGTATCAGCTATTGAATAAAGGGAAGATCTACAAACTCTCACTATTGTTCAACTAAATGGTATTCTAACCGATTTTGAAATGATAAAAGAAGGTCCCTCTCAAATTAGAGAATTTTCCTTTAAGGCATGTGCAAAAGGAAAAGAAAAGGAAGTTGTCAAGGAATCAAGTTATATATCAAAATAAGAAGAAGCAAATTTTGTGAGAAGACTCCAACCAGGTACTGGAAGATTCAGAGGGAAACAATTTGAAAACGGAAAGAGTTATTATACAAATGAAGATAATGATGAAATGTCAAATGAGGATGAAGAAGATTCTGATCAAGATCTACAAGTGCTCATGGCAAGGAAGCAAAATAAGAAGGCTACTCAAAGAAAGGAAATACCTCAGAAAACATGTGCAGCAAAAAATTAAGAAGATGAAATAGGTATTGATTGTTGTTCTTGTGATTCACTTTCTTGTACATGAAATGATGAAGATAGTGAAAGTAACAATATGGGTCTAGCAGAAAATCTCAAGATCAATGATGAAGATCAAGTTAAAAGGAAGGAATCTATCTACAAAGCTGTGATCTCTAGAATGAATGAACAGATAAACAAGTATCAAAGGTTGTATGATTATGCAACCAATCACAGTGAAGGACTTAAAGCAGAAACCATCTCTCTCAAAACATATCTAGAAAAATCAAATAAGAAGAATGAAGAACTTTTACAAAATTTTGAAGAACAAGAAAATGGGTTGAAAGAAGAGATTTTAAAATTGAATGATCAAGTAGAAGAAGGAAGAAGGTTCGACGGAAGTATGAAGAAGTAATGCCAAATATTGGAGGTTGAGGTAAATATTTCGAAAGGTAAATTAGAAGAAAAAAGATAAACTCTTGAGGTTTCAAGATAGTACTAAGATTCTAGACAATATTCTTAGTAATCAAAGGTCTCCTTCTGTTAAATTTGGGCTTGGTTTTCATGAAACTATTAAAGGAGAATCTAGTTCACAAGGAAGTGCTAAAGATTCAAAGGACATCAATACAAAACTTGAAGTGTTGAAAGAAACAGAAGGTCAACTGACAATCATGAACTCTCAGAAGAATTCATTCCCTCCTTTGATCAATAATGTTGAATGCTTTAAATGTCATAATTATGGTCATGTTGTAGCCAATTGTAGAAGAAGATTGTTTCAGTCACAAACAAACAGATTCTACACAGAAAGGTAGTCAGGTTTTTTTAAGGGATATTGTTTTTCATGCAACAAGTTTGGTCATAAAGCAACTGGTTGCAATAGAAGAAAGAATAGAAAAACACATTATGATCCCTATGCTTACTTTTCTGGTCACACAAGATGTTATGCTTGTAACAAGTATGGACATGTAGAAAAAGAATGCAGGATGCATAGATCTCAGAAATTGGATAAATTTCAGCACACAATAAGAAACTTCAAGAAAAGCTGGAAAAAGAAGGAGGACCGGCCAGAAACATAGGGAATATTGACCCTAATGCAATCATATATTTCTAAAAGGTTTACTTATCATAATGACTGCAGGAGTGATGTGAGATACATTATAGGAATCAGTAATGTATCATCACAGGGGGAGCAATGAATGATAGTTGTGTTTATTTCTAACAGTGCATCTGATGTAAAGAAGACAGGTACAGGTGGCATAAGTTCAGGGGGAGCATTAGCCTTACTGAGAATAATGCTTTGTTGGCATTATCATGGTTCTGAAATATGACCTCTCTCTTGAGGTCTTTTTGTTCCAAAAAGAAGAAAAACAAACAACAGATGGCATATTTCTATCAGAAGCAAAATATCTTAAGCAAATACTGAAAACGTATGGCATGGAGGAGTGCAAATGATATATGGTTATGGATAAGCCTTGATTGTTTCTTTGCTAAAGAGTATCTTTTTCACACATGGATGAGATGGAAGTCTTATGATTTGGAGATAACGACAAATCATGCAGAATTGGATGCTGATGATTTTTGTCATAATTCCTACACATGAGACATCATGATTATGAAACAAATATAAATCATGAAGATCTTGGTGATAACAGATCACATGAATTATTACTTGACACATATTGTCTATTGAAGAAGTTGTTTTGGTAGGATAATTCCTCTTGGGAAGAATATGTTGATACGGCAAAGAGCCTGAAGGCTTGGTTACTGACGTGCTTATGCTAAAATTATTGGATGACATATAAAAACACAGTCGTGGTGTTGATTGGTATCTCTGGTGATGTTTCAACTCTCATATTTCTATATGTTTTGATGAAAGTGCCATGATGATTTGATGGTGAAAATGTTCAGGATGAACAAGCTAAGGGGGAGCTTTGGTCTTATGAAAAGGATGCAGTATTGGCATTCAAATTATTTTCTATGGTCTGGTCTCATGCTTGAGATTATTTGGTCTTGATTGTATAAGTTATAATGTGATGAAAAGGTCATGTTGAGACCTATGATGTAATATTCAGTCATGTGTAAACCCACTTGGTTGGGTACTTGTGTCACATATGTAAATCCACCTGGTTGGATCATTGATGTAATTTTGAGTCCTTGGTGATAGATTCATGTACTTCATTGAATATTATGTTTGAAGATTCAGCATGAACTCAGGGGGAGCATGGTAACTTCAGTACACATCAGATCTCCAGAGCTCTTCTTCCTACAAGAGAAGAGAAACCTTGTTTTGGTTTTGATCTGACCTTTTCCCTTGATGTCAAAGGGGGAGAGTATCATGGTGTTTGAATAATGATTCTAATAAATGTATCTATCTGTTGTGATGATCAAACACCATCATGGTTTCCATCAAGTCCAAAGGGGGAGATTGTTGGCAATATGATGCAGAGTGTTGTCCTTGATGGCAACCTACTCGATAAAGTTGATGGCAACCTACTTGATGAATTTTTCCTTGATGAGTTGCCTATGATAAGCAACCTATGTGTTAAAGATGTAAGAATGATGTATCTCCATCAATGCCAAAATAGGAGCACTTGAAACAACAACAAAGAAAAGAGCAAATGAAATATGAAGCTGAGGCAGTTTTAGAAGGGTTAGTTGATTGGATATCTGGAAAGGCAGCAGAGACATCAGAGAAAACAGTGGCAGAGGAATTGGCATCTGAAACAGTAACTAGGAACAGAGAGGTAGTAGAGGCAGCAGGTGAAAGAGAGGAATTAGAGACAGAGTAGTAGAGTTGAATTAGGGGTTTAATAGTTGAATTAGGGGTTTCATACAGTTTTCAAAGGAGATGGAAAAAGGGAGAGCTGCTAGGAAGAGACAAGGTAAAAAATTGAAGGACACATTGAATATTTGGCCAAGATCTGTATATGTTGATGAAGAACTGTGGAATTGTGTTAAGTATTGTGTTATGTATGGTTGAGTAAATCTGGAATATATTTGACCTGTGTGATCAATTTCATAATGGGCAAAGGATACCTACGATGCCCATAGAGGAATGAAATCATTGTTGCAGAGTTAGGGATATGTGTATTGACTGATGTAATTCTTGTTTGGAATCCCCTGAACCTCTATGTAAATAATCTCTGTAATGGAGTCGAATGATGTCCTGTGTAATTGGAAGGCTTGAATGATACTCTGTATCTAATGAGGGAGTTGATGGGAGATGGCACAGATTAATGGAGTAGCGGAACACTAGGTGACGATGGAACACGAAGTTGGATGGAACCAGGAGTAATAAAAGGCAAAAACTTAAAGCGCAACTTAATTATAATAATAAATTGAAAAGGCGATGGAACCTTGCGTGGAAGAGCAGAACCATGACCGAGTGAACAGTGAAGGTGGTTTACGGTTTTCATCGAACCACCTATGCAGAGTAAGCGGTATTTCCTGGTTGAGGAGCGATTCCATAGAGTTCTCGACACGCGTCCCTGTACGACTTCAAAAAACCACTTTTCATTGTGCGCCATCGCGCATTATAATTTGGCCCAGGATGCCCAGCGATCTCGTTGAGCGTCGTTGATCTGAGAAGGGGTCATTGGAAGGTCATCATTCGTGAAGATTAACACAGGTATGGTGGGCCATCGCACGTTAATGTTTGGCATCAGAGGTCGAGCGATATGCATATACGCCGTTGATCTGGAAGCTTGCTAATCTAACGGTGATTGGACGCTGGACTTGCATGAAGTTTACTATGGTACGATGGGCGTATTAGATTGGTTATTGACTATATATATGTGGGCCCAGGGTAAAAGGTTTATCGTAAGATTAATTTATTTGGAAGCGTTGGATATTTCTATAAAGTCCAAAGGGTTAAACTTTAGATATAAGGCTTGGGAATTCAAAAGTTTTAAATATATTTATTTGTCAATTTCTTTAAAATTGATAAATAAATTAAAAACAGATCATAAAGCCCCGTGGGATAAACTAAAAGGAATACTGACAAAGGAATACCATTAGCGGTTCGTGGTTTTGACTCACGTTTTTTATAAAGGGAAAACTATATAAGGAGAAGAAAAATAGAGAACGGTGTGGGCATCGTAAGGGTCGTGAATGAAAAATTTCTCCAAGGAATATTTGTATGGGTGAGCTCTATTCTTAACTAATAAATATGAAACTACGATGCACCCATGGATATAATGATCTGACGATGATGAATCTCTGGTTTTAATGATGGACGAAATCATGAAGAACTGGTATGAGTATAATGAATGAATAAATTCGGTGGCTTGCAAGGTATGTCCTATGGAAATTGGTGGATCCAGTATGAAAATTGATGAAACGTGGTCCGCAGTAGATCTGAGGGTCGAAGCCTTCAGTGAGGGGGTTGTAGCTCCCTTCCAGTGGTAGCTAGTAAACGAGAGCAGGGGGTAGTAGCTCCCTTCCAGGAGATGCTGGTAAATGAGAACAGGGGGTTGTATCTCCCTTCCAGGAAAGGTTGGTAAACGAGAGAATGTTGTAGCCTTCTGCAGGTGGGTGCCTGCGTGCTGGTATGAGTCCGCACCAGCATAAAATTGTAAGAAGTTTTCTTTATAATAAATATTGAAGACTGAGATAACAACAGCGGTGGTTTTCTCCCAAATTGGGTTTCCACCTTAAATACTAGTGTTCATATGTGTTGCTTATGTTTGATGGTTTGTTCTTTTATTTCTATTCATGCTTACTGCTTATCTGATGAATTGATGATGCAATGATCTAAGTAAAGACATAATAAGATCTTTGGACATACAAGTTGGATGCAGTAATGTAGAATATGGTTTGAAGAAAGGAAAACTAAAATGTTGTCAGTCAGCTCTAAATACTGATTCACCCCCCCTCTCAGTACTTTTCCCAACATTAGTGTTTTATTACACATGTTGCTGGAAATGCATTTTTAATGCATGATTCATGAGATGTTCTGGATTTGGAATATTATAGCTGTACCAGAGCATGATCTCTGGCTCATCCAGTGAGATCCAACTATCAATGTAAGGAGAGATGGACAGAAGCTAGGAAGCTTCAGTATATGAAAGGAAAAAGGAAGACAAGCTCACAAATCTTCTTCCAAAATCTATGCAGAGCTTTTAAGGAGAGCTGAAGAAAATGAGATTGGAGATGGGATCTCCAAAAGAGGTTAAATCTAGAGCTGAATCTAGATCTGCACATGGTGAGTGTGAGCATGTAGCTACACACAATGATGCACAGTGTAGTCAAGTGCCCAGATATATCTTGAGATTGATAGGAGGAGGAAGAATTCCTAAGAGGAGAACTTTTAGTGATTTGTTGCAGCAGTATGAATCTCAAACTAGGAGGTTTAGAGATCATACTAACTTCCAAAATTTTTGCAAGACCTAGGTGGAGAAGAGCAAGCAACAGAATGTAGGTAGATTTCTTCTATATACTTTTTTCAAATCACCTACATGTTCAGCGGGAGCCTGCATAAATGGGCTAGATTACTATTTGCAGCTACCCCATATTTTTGAGGCTAAAGCCATCAAATTTTCAGTGCTGCATTTCAGAGGTAAGGCTCATGCATGGTGGATTTTTGAATCTTGTTCTTTAAAGAATGAAAACATTTCATCTTATGCAATATTCATAGAGACTTTGATGGGAATGTTTGGTGAAAAACTTCCTAAGATACACGAGCAAGGAAAACTTGAGAAAACAAAACCCTTTCAAGTGATGGAGGGAAATCTACTTCAAAAAACCATGGGAGGAGCTGATATCTTGCATTACCCATTGCCGTAAGCAAGACCTTCAGTTCATATTCTTGAACAAGAGGGCATGTGGATCTCCTTTTCACAGGAGGATCTAGCTGTTGAGATATTGCCCATACACATTGAGGGAGATGAGGGAAACAACACTTTCACATCTAGAGCACATCTAGTGCCTCATGCAGAGGAATGAGGAGCACATGCTCCAACAGGAGGGATTCTTGCATCTTTGCAAGAAATTCCCCAAGATCTCATTCATGGAGGTCCAAGCACAATCGGTGAGCAACATGATTGTGCAACATTAAAGCTGGATGGAGCAGGTAGGGAGGAAGAGCAGCATCAGTTGAGGAGGAGCACACACCCTTATCTATTTTAGAAAGCTAATCCAAGGAAGAGGTAGATTGATTTGCACTGTAAAATCAGGGGCAAGTTTTCACAACCATCTATGAAATCTACTCTTGACATTGATGTCTCACTTCATGGAGGAATTCCACCTGGGAGGCCACCTGATCAAGAGTTTATGGAAGACATCTTGTCTTTGGGTTCACCACTCTTGGATTTTGGAGAGGTGAAGAGTTTGGAGGAAGAATTTGGCATGGGGGATGTTAAAATAGACGGAAGCTGCATAAGGAGAGCTTCACATGCCGGATCACCAGTGTTGTCTCTTAGGAGGATTGATCCTTATTGGAGATCTCAGCTCTTGGTAGATTACTCCAAGGATCTTGGTGCATGCATGATTCTTGATGACCCATATGGAGATGACAGATACATGGTGGATGATGTGGTCATCTATTCCTATGGTAGGATATTCTTGACTCTATCTTCTAGTCTCAAGGAGAAGCTGCTACATGCAGCACATGAGGACTTCTATTTTATGCACATTGACGCATATTTCCATCTGATCTAGGAGTTCACTTGGGAGGGAATTCTGCATGACATATTTTAGCATATGGAGAGATGCATAGCCCAGATGGTGAAAGAGAGGATGTCACAGCCCCATTCCTACTCATTGGGAGTGAGGGAGAATTTCCAGTTGAGCCGTTTCAGCTCAAGACCTCAAGTACATGATGGAGGAGGTATCCATTCATGTTTTGTATTGTACTTCTTTCCCTTATTTGTGCATCATGATTTAACAAGAAGAAGTATCTCTTCTTGCATAATATATGATGATGTATTTTCAACTACTTGTAGCTTTGATTCTAGCTATCCTTTTGATGGTTTGTGGGGGAAGCCACATGATTCATGGTGTACACCATTGGCACCATCTTGTAACTTCATGTTTTCATCTTATGAGATGATTGTGGCAGAAAACAAGTTGTTGGTAAAGCACTTGTTAATTCTTATTCTCATGCAGGCGAAGGATGCACTGCACTTGTTCCTTGTATGGGACCTTGATCCACTTTCCGGTTGTCACGTGACAACTTGTTCTCATTGTAATTTGCTTCCATACATTGCTGATATTTTTATGTTCATGGGAAGCTTTGTTTGGAGAGTGGGCTTGAGATTAGAGATTCCCATTGGGTGCATGATTCTCCCCACTTTATATGTTGTACATTTCAAGAGGAACTATGGGAAAACCATGATTGCCATATCACACTTTTTCTCTTCTTCTGGGAGGAACCACTTGGAGAATTTGAGGAGGAACTTCATGGCTGATTTTTTTATTGGGACATCATATAAGTTCACCATCATGATCTTACTCTATGGATTGTATGAGGGAGAGAGGAGGCAGCATCAAAGTTTGTTGCTTCTGTGGTTGCACTTGGGAGAGTATGGGCAGAAATTTTCCCATACATTTCATGATATTTTCAGAAAGAAGGAAGGCACATTCATGGTGCAAGGAGGCTACCCTTCAGCATTGAAGGATTATGAGAGGCTTCAATATCAGAAGAAGATGTTCTCATATAGTAGCATAATGGTGGATGGCTTTGGCATATGGAATGTCAAAAGGAGGAGTCATGGAGCCTTATTTCTAAGGCTTACAACGCTGTCACATTGGAGTGTGTTCTTATTGAAGGAGTGTTCCAAGGAGTATATGTATCCCTTCTTGTTGCAGATTTTTATGAGGATATCCTCATGGGGAAACTTATACATGGACCCCACTTTCAACTCACATATGATGCATGGTAAGAAATAAATTTATGTACTTAGTGATTGCTGTATTGAGTATTTGTATTTTTTCACCATATGTAAACAGTGCATTTCTCCACAAGAGAGAAAGATTATTTATGGGTTTCATGGTCACTTTAGGGCCAAATATTTTAATGTTTTGAACCCATCTCTAGATGACTTTGGGCAAGTGTTGTATTGCTTTGATTGCAAACAGCTGGTATATATTGCAGCTTACTACCTCATAGTAGGTGAGCTAACATGTATGGCTACAAATTATTTGAACTACAACTTGCCACTTGATGCTATAAATCACCAGTTGAAAGGATTGCGCTGAATCCACCAAGGAGACCATATGTATCATCTAAACTCGCACATAACCTCCAGCAATTTTCTGATTTGGATGCCATGTGGTGATGATGTGCCATTCATCTTGTATGGAATGGTTTTGGTTGACATGACTCATGACTTTGGAGGAGGGATCCTTAGTGACTCAATATTCTTCTTGCCCTTGGAGAGAAATCATGTTGCAACCCAAGATCAGCATGCCCTCTACACTTATCATAAGTGGAGAGGAGGACAGTGTGGGATAGGTCATCTTTCCTATCATGTTCATTTATTCAGCCCTCCTATAGTTCCGTAGCACAAGGTGGAGGAGATTTTTTATGACTCACCATGTTGGAGGGTGACTCAATTCCTTTGGATGATAGCATGGGTGAGGGAAGAACTCATTCAACATGATGATCAGCATCCCTATTTTTTGGAGGCCATGAGACAGCAAGCAAGTTTCCATTCACATTTTCCACCTTTTCTATATGTAGACCATTTGGTTGTGCACACTTGAGAGGAAACATTGGACTACAGTTTATTTGTAGATTCTCTTGATGTAGTGATGGAGGCTATTGATGGAAGGCCGCATGAGGAGGAGGGGAGGAATTTTTCTCTCCTTATACATTTTATTGAAGAAAAGAAAATATTTTGGAGGATATTACTGTAATGTTCCAAATTTTTAGCCTCAAAGCTAAATCGAACATTAGAGTTAGCACCAGCTCTAGTCAGTGAATAAATGGGTAGAAAATAGCATAAGTCTCCTAAGGAGGATAAAAACACTCCAAATGTGAAAGGATACACTCTTTATAACTCAATAAAACGCCTCCATGTGTGAACAAGGATAAAATCAAACTCCTTTGACTAAGTCAACAACACAGTTGTGGAGGAGGAGGAATCCAAGGAGGAATAACGCAGTCTTGGAGGGAGATGTCTCTTTGGATAGAGATGACATAATTGAGTGGGGCCAAGGGAAAGAAAACTCATATTTTATATAAGGAAGAGGATGGAAGCCTTATTCTTCATGTATTACACTATTTTTCATGTCTTCTTAGACTTTTCTCTCTCTTGTTGTTCAGCAGAGTATGAGTGTTGTTTAACACAGGGTGTTCTCGAGCGGGGATCCCACCTCTTTCCCTTTAGAAGCCTCATTGGGAGAGTTTTAATTTGTCATTCCAAATCATATTTTTAGGCCAAGCTTCATCCAACTTCATCAGCACATTTTTTTCCAGAGATTGTGCAGTGTTGCTGGGTGCAACAGTGGAAGGGATTGGAATCCCAGTTCTTGAGCTAGTTTCTAATTGGACGAAGGTTTCCTTCACTTGAGGGACCTATTTGAAGACCTACAGAGCTTATTTCATATATCTGGCATCAGACCACACATTTCCCATACATTCCTAGCGCTATTCCAGCTAGGGAATGCGTTATTTTGGAGGCAATACTCAGTGCATGGTTTGGTGGCTTCGTTGGAGAGTTTCCTTGTGATTGAAAGGTTCATCCTTTCATGGAAGGAGGCCCTTGAGGGATATAAATCATATCAGATATTTTCCAGCATTGTACACTCATGTGCTTTAGTGTTGCAGTGGTGATTCAGTAAATTAATGAATATCACATTTTGTATGCAGAGTGTTTGACAAGAAACCCTTGTCGGGCTATCTTGTATTTTTTATAAGGAGACTAGATCTCTGTTATTCAGAATTATTAATCAATATATGAGTAGATATATTTTTTCTCTTATTTTCTGAGTTAAAAACCTCATAATACTGGGCAGTCACCTTATGCAACAACTCTGCTAAAATGCAGTTTTGGTGTTTTTAGTCATTTTCAGCTACACTAGTGTGGGAGGTCTGTTTAACCCACCTAGTTTCATTTATTCCTAATCTCCTCTTGTACTTAGATGCTAGATGGATTTTTCTATGGGATATAGGTAATAATTTTACTATTTTATTACACATGTTGCTGGAAATTCATTTTTAATGCATGATTCATGAGTTGTTCCAGATTTGGAATATTACATTTTATTACCTACAACCATATGACATGACCTCACAACATCTTGTGTCAGCACATAAATATATATACATACCTCATATCATTTTCTCTTCATTCATATTGTACCAACTTCTCTAGAATGAAGGCCTTCATTCCGTTGGTCCGATCCATCAATATGTCATCACATTCCATAATTATGTTTTCATGATGATCCTTGATCTTGATGACTGCCTTCCATTAGTATTGTTATCAGAGGGATTTTTCCAACAGTTGTTCCACCAAGATACCCTACCATGATTTTATTATGATGCTATAATATACAATGTTTCTTATCATACTATTTTACAACCAATAGAATTCACTTGAAGGAGAATATGATCTCAATCATAGTATAGATTATTTGCTTCTTCTTTCTGAGATTTTTTTGCATCATGTCCTTGCCTCATATTCAAGATATGGGCTTCTTCCCTTTTCCTTTTGTCCTTGTCAGATTTAGGACAATATCTTTTATAATTCCAAATTTCATTACATATAAAGCATCACACATTTTCCATGTTTCTTCTTTTATTATGAGGACCAAATTTTTTGAATCTTCCTTTCTTCCTATAGGTGGTTGCAAAGGCTTGATTTGCTTCACTTGGTCCTGTATCAGCTTTGGATTTTAGTCTTCTTTCCTTTATTTTACAAATATAACATAAATCATGGAATGGAATGGCTTGTTTCTTTCCATATAGTGAAGTTTTCCCATTCTTTTGGTAGAGCATTCAACGTCATTGTAGTCATCATAGTGTCAGACATTACTTCTCCTAGTTCCTGTAGTTGATCTCTTATTTCATAAATCCTGATAAAGTATGCAGTGATTCCTTCTTCCCTTGAAAATTTCATTTATATAGTTCTTGTCTTAGAGAGGTTGCTTCTCCTACTGTACTCACAGAGAATACCTCAACCATTTTCTCATATATTTCTTTAGCATACTTTATTTTTGACACATAAGGAATGGGTGAGTCCTTGATGGATTCTATGAGAATCCTTTGAACCCAGATTTCTCCCTTCATGTATTTGGTATGATCTAGAGCATATTATTTTGATGGATGAATTTTCAATCCATTAATGTAGTCCATAAATTTTTCCTCAATTAAATTCAAATTTGTCCTCTTCTTCCATGTGTGCTAAATTTTGAGGACCCAACTAGCTTATTTCTCTCTTTACAATAAGTCACTTTGACAAATTTAAGTAAGGTCATAGACACTTACTTGAGTAGAGTGGCTTGCAACTTCCATGATAATGTTTGAATATGAAGTGAGGAGTTTATTTTAATATAGAAATATTCAATGTATGTGTTCTTGAATCCTTAATGAAGAATATATTCAGAAGTTGAGGCCCTTTTTTTAACAAAGATTTTAATTTGAATCTTTGATGGAAAATATTACTTTCTTTATTGAGTTGATCCTTTAAACGAGATAAGATATCTTTCTTGAAGTCGCTAGAGAGTTTTACTTTTCAAAATGATTTTATTTTCAACTCAAACTTTGATCTTCTCTTCCTGGAGTGTCTCCTTTGTCAAGCAACCCTTGAGTTCAGCACCTTAGCTCTGATACCATGTTGAGAATTTGGAGCATTGGTGTTTAATACAAATTCTGTTCTTGAGAATTCGTTGTGAGCTTGATTGATTTACTTATGTCTTTCTTTCTTTAGCTTAATTATTCTTTCATCAAGCCAATTATCAAAATTCATGAGACACAAAATTAGGCTCCTAGAGCTAGGGAAAGAACTATCCCTCTTTGAGAGGAAAACCCACAATAAATTCTTCTTATATATTTTCAAATGATGAATACCATGACCATAACTCAAACACTTGACCTAGATATGCCTCCATTACCTTTTCATTGTTCCGTAGATGATCCAAAACCCAACTCTTGTCTTATATACAATCTGCACTGGTTTGAACTTGAACTAGAGAACTCGGTCTCCTTTCACACATTTCAAATTAATCTCCTTTCATGCAATGTGGGATTGTAATTACTTCACGACCTTCTTTAAGCAAATCCACACTTTGAAGGCTACCCTTACCTTTACTTCTATGTCACGTTGTCATTTCCTCCAAGACTCTTTGTGTAGAGTTTTTTACTAACTGATCTGTGATTGATCTAAATTACACACCCTTTTTCTTCTTATATAGACATTATATATAATATCTTTTTGACCCTATGCTTATACGCAAAAATCCGCAATATTGTTCCTTACTGAAATCATCTATACAGTCCAGTGAAATCGGCAATGTTATCCCTTTAGACTATCAAAGCTATTCTTAACTTTAGTTCAAACATATATCTCTACAATTCTGCTTAGAATTATCCACACTACTTCAAAACTAAATCTGCACTTGATCTTGTCTTACATCTGCATTTCATCCTGTCTCAAATATGCACCTTTTTCGTCAAAGAGATCCGCAATTTTTTCCTCCAAATGGCCACAAAAAAGATGTATTTATAGGAAATATTACTCTATATTTAGGATGACATGGTTTTATCAACTATAGGGTAGCCAAAATTAACAAATTATTATAGCTTCTTTTCCAGCGTTTGAGAGAGGTTTAATTGTAGACATTCTTCCACAATTTCTTGGACGAGTGATAAGGTTCGTGACAAGGTCTGGATCATAAACTGATGACTAAATCCTTCATATATATATATATATAACACTTAATTACATTTATACTGAGAAGAAAAAACCATAGATAGACATAAATAAGAAGTATATTAACCTACAATAAAATCTTGCTCATGGAACACATGAAGCAAGTACAAAATACAATTTATTATCTTTGTCTTCTTCTATAAATACATAATTTCACAGTCAATATGAAGACCGACCTAGCTACACTTTTCAACACTTAGAGGAAGATTCAATATACACCTGCACAATATATATCATTCCAAAGAATAAATGTTTAGGTTTAGTGGCCTGCACAAAAATAATGGAACTTGATTTTTCCTTAGATTAAATATCAAAAGAAGAAACACAAGGTAGAAACCTAATGTAGAGGGTTGGAAAACACGAAATCGTATGCAATAGATCCCAGTAGAATCATGAAAAGATAAAGGAAATGAAGTGATGAAATTATGGAGTACATTTCAAGGCTCTCAACTCAATATCCCATAGGTACTTCCTCCTATATCATAGCGTAGGTGAATTTTCAATATCATTGGTACATTTTGCTATTACATAACATAGATAAATATGTAATTTCATAAGTATGTTGTACTACAACATAAGATAAATAAATATGTCACTTAATAGTGAATCCAACAACTACAATCACACAATTTCGAAAGAAGAAAAACACAGATGAAGTGACATAGAGAGGAAGAAAACATACTACATATTCCCATTCTTGGAATAAATAGAAATTTTCTTCATTAATATTCAAGAATGCTATACATGTCATAGGCCCAGACTTGTGAAATTTGCAGAACAACTACAACCTCTCGAACAAGAAAATTGATCCAAAACTTGGAACCATTATCTAAAACAGAATTCAGAACCCCTCTAATGAGTGTTTCCTCCCATTTTATAGGAAGAACCAAAATGTTGGCAATATGTTTCTTGTATCCTATTATATGATTGTCCTTGATGGCAACTCTCTGACAAAGGATGCATATAATGACTATATGAAGAACTTAGAAAACCATCAACAGTTCTATACAAGTAGAATATAAGACTGAATGTACATTAATCAAATCTTTGGGAGAATCTATGTGAATAAGGATGTGTTAAATCATGTTATTCATACATCCTGACAAACCTATAAGGTTGGAGGGTTCTGGTCTCTTCGCAATAAGTGGCTGAGTAAATATGAGTAAAGGGCTAATGGATTCGATTTTTGTAAAAGCGTGAGCTAGCTAATCGGTAAAAGGATATAATTATGTATGGTGGATTTGATAGGGTTAACCTGCTTGCTGAAGAATGCAATTGAATGGACACATGATCATAGAGCATGTTTGCTGGAATACATATGACTTGTGTTATGATAGATTTATGCCTTCACGGAGAAACGTAGCAATGACGGAATAAAGGCGGACGGAACCTTGAGTGAAGGAGAGGAACCACGAGCAGAATGAACAGTGAAGGGGGTTTCCAGTTTTCATCGCACCGCTTTTGACAAGAAAGCGATATTCAAGAGGTTGGGAGCAATTCCATAAAATGAGCGACACACGTCCCTGAACGAATTTTCAAAACCACCATCGTCGCGTGCCATCGCACGTTAATGTCCAACCAAGGAAGCCGCGCGATATTGTTGTGCGTCGTCGATCTGTAGGGGAGCCATCGGATAGTGGCCATGTGAGGAAGGTGCACGATGGATAACCATGGTACAGTGCGAGTATGTGATTGGATCATTGATTATATATGTGGTCTCGGTTCTAAATTATATTAATTTGGACCTTTTAAACTAAGGTTTGCGAGGTTAATAAAGGATGTTGAATATGTGAAGTTGGAAAAATATGAAACATGTGTGATGCAATGAACATGGGTTAATATATGTGTTGATCTCACAAACACATGAACCTGGGGTCGATATATATATATTCCTTAGGGAGTTCATAACTAAAGGAGGAATTGGATTAATATCTCAATCTCAGATTGAGATATTAAAAAGCCTTAGATTAATTAACTGCCAGACCAAGAAAAGAGAATAATGAGAGGTTGCTTGGGGCTTGGGTAGATCCCGCTGGATTATCTATTTGATCTCATCCAGGAATATCATCAGCTATTGAGTGGTTTTGACTCATGGTATTAATAAAGGCAAAAACTATATAAGGAGAAGAGGATCATAGTACAACGTGTGCATGTGGAGGGGTTGTTAATTAATAAATCTCTTTAAGAGATATCTGCATGATTGAACTCTGTTTTCTGATAAATCTGAATCTATGATGCACCTATGGAGTTGATTGATAGATCTAGAAATAATGAATCTATAGGAATATTTGCAAAGAAATAAAGAAGACGTGACGCAATTATGATGAAGAAATTGAAGAAATTTGGTGCATCTAAGGGTTGAAGTCTTCAGCATGAAAGTGGAAGCTTTTCTGCCAGTACAAGCTGGTGTTAAAATCAGAGGGTCGAAGCTCCCTTCTAGGAGATGTTGGTAAACGAGATCAGGGGGTTGGAGCTCCCTTCCAGTAGTGACTGGAGAATGAGAGAAGGTTGTAGCCTTTTGCAGGTTGGGTGCCTGCACGCTGGTATAAGTCTGCGCCAGCACAAAAAATGTAAGAAGTTTTATTTATAATAAATATTGAAGACAGAGATGAAAACAACGGTGGTTTTCTCTCAAATTGGGTTTCCACCTCAAATACTGGTGTTCATGTGTGCTGCTTATGTGTAATGGATTATTCTTTTATTACTCCACATGCTTATTTCTTACTAAAATTTCGATGAATGAATGATGCAATAATCTAAGTAAAGAATTAAATGCATAATAAGATCTCTGATAAAAATTTTCAGTCAGCTCTAAATATTGATTCACCCCCCCCCCCCCTCTCATTATTTTTCCCAAAAATTGGTATCATAGCAGGTCCTTCTGAAAAGCTTAGCCGCTAGAAGGAAGATCAATCAAGATGAGCAATCAAGATGGAATAACATTTATCAGGCCTCCCCTCTTCAATGGAAACAATTTAATCTTCTGGAAAACAAGGATGATGTCCTATATTTAGTCTCTGGGAGCAGATGTATGGGATATTGTTGAAGCAAGATATCAATATCCAATCGCAATACTAACAGAACCAACGGAAAGAAAGAATTATGAAACAAATGAAAAGGCGGTTAATGCTCTATTGGGAAGTCTAACTGAATCAGAAGTTGTCAAAGTCATGCAACTGAATACAAGAAAGGCAATATGGGACAAAATCATTCTAAGTTATGAAGGTGATGCAAAGGTAAAAAGTGCTAAACTTCAAACTCTCAGAATTCAATATAAGAACCTAAAAATGCATAATGAGGAGAGCATTGCTAATTTATTTTTACGTCTTGCTGACATTGTAAATTGTATGAGAAATCTGGGAGAAACAATAATTGAAACCTCTTTGGTTGAGAAAGTTTTAAGATCACTAATGACAAAATTTGAGTCAAAATTTTCTACTCTTGAAGAAAAGTAGGATCCTCAAAATCTTACTGTGGTGCAACTTCATGGCATACTAACTGCATATGAAATGAGAAGAGGAGGACCATCTAAAGTCAAAGAAGTCATCTTTAGAGCTTCTACAAAAGGAAAATAAGTACAAGAGACAGAAGGTTCAGGGTATATCTTAGAAGAAGAAGAGGTAAATTTTGTAAAGAAACTACAACTTGGTATAGGACGGTTCAGAGGTAAGCTTCATTTCAAATGTTTTTCTTGTGGAAGAGTTGGTCATTATGCTACTGAGTGTCCTCACAAAGAAACACATGAAAAAGGAAAGGAAGTAGCAAGAAGGAATAAGAATCGGTTTAGCACTAGAAAAAGTTACTATACTCATGATGACAGTGATGGGTTATCAGACAATGAGGAAGAATGTGAACAAGATCTTAGACTTCTTATGGCATTTGAAAAAGAGTCTAGAGAAGAAAATGATACTTTTATGGATGCTTTAGAGGACAATGATTTTCTTGATGAAATCAATCAACTCAAAATATTCATAGAAGAAAGTAAAATATCCATAGAAACTCTGAAAAACCAGCTTCAAGAAAAGGAGAAACATAATGAGAAATTAGAATGTGAAATAGTAAGTCTAAGAAAATAAATTGAGAAAGTAAAGACTTTGAATGTTAGATTCGCTAAAGGATCTAAAACCTTAGATGAGATTATCAAGGTACAACGTTCTCCTCTTCTAAAGATAGGTCTTGGATACATCAGAGAATCTTCTTAGGCTTCAGCACCAAATTATCTAAAAGCAGCTACAGCCAGTACACAACATTCTGCCCCTCAGCAAGGGAATAAAGAATCTTTACAGATAAAGCATGACCATCTCAATTCAAAGAACACTAACAGGAGTACATTTCAAAGAAACACCAATCAACAGGTAAATTCAAGTAGAATATTTCATGATCGCAAAAATTTCTTCTTCAATGGACAATGTTTCTCATGTCACAATTTTGGTCATAAAGTTGTTCAATGTGTTTCATATAAAACCATCACGACAAGATAAGCAAGAAAGAAAAGGATTTATATTGGAACAAAGAAGAATACATATAACAACTTTTCTCCTCTTCAAAATGAAGTTGACTGTGCTTATTGCAATAACTTTGGCCATGAAGAATCTGAATGCAAGAGAAAAGTCCAACCAAAAGAGCATCTTCCTTCAAGCTCCAAAGTATGGAAAAATAAGGAATTACAGGTTGAAAGTTGTGGCATAGATTTATTTGCAGAAGGAGAAGAAAATCAATGGTACATTGATATTGGATGCTCAAAACACATGACAGGTGACAAAAACAAACTTCTTGCATATAGTGCTCTAGAAAAGCAAAAGAATGCTACATTTGGAAATGATACTCCTGCTGTCATTAAAGGAAAAGGATCTGTTTTTGTAAAAGAAAAGGTGAAATATAAAAAATTTATATATGTGGATGGATTAAAGCATAACCTATTAAGTGTAAGTCAAATGTGTGATCAAAGAACTAAATTTGTCTTTAGTTCAAAAGAATGTGTGGTACGTGATCTTGAGACAGGTAAAATAATTATAAGAGGAAACATAACTCCAAGCAACCTGTATGTATTAAATAACTGCAAAGAACAATGTTACGTGAGTAAATATTTAGAAAAATGGCTATGGCATAGAAGGTTGGGGCATCTGAGCTTCTCTCAAATCAACAAATCAAGCAGACTTAAAGCTATTCATGATCTTCCCAATATTACACCACCTGAAAGTATCATATGAAAATCTTGCCAATTCGCTAAGCAAACCAGAGTGAAATTTAATGCCAAGGAAGGTGCATCAAGTAAGCCTCTTGAACTCATTCATACTGACATATGTGGACCTGTGAAGAAAAATTCACCATGTGGTGAACAATACTATATCTTATTTATTGATGATTTCTCTAGAATATGTTGGATTGGGTTGATTAAACACAAAGTTGAAGCATTTGATAAATTTCAGATCTTCAAAACACTGGTTGAAAATGAATTAGATCTAAAAATCAAGTGTCTTAGATCTAATCGAAGAGGAGAATATACATCAAATGAATTCCTTGAATTATGTAAACAACATGGCATAAAAAGACAGTTTTCTGTAGCTGGCACTCCACAACAAAATGGCGTAGTAGAAAGAATGAATATAACAGTTCAACAAATGGCTAGAGCTATGCTTGATGATTCCGGAACACCTAACACATTTTGGGGAGAAGCAGCACGTACAGCGGTAAATATTCTTAACAAGGCACATGTTTGTGTAAATAGTGATAAAAATCCATATGAACTATGGTATGGTAATCCTCCCACTGTGAAGCACTTTAGAGTTTTTGGGAGAAAATGCTTTATCAAAAATAATGATCAAAAACTTGGCAAGTTTGAACTGAGAGCAGATGAAGGAATATTTCTTGGTTACTCCTCTAGGAGTAGGGCATATAAATGTTACAATAAAATACTTCGGAAGATTTTTGAATGTATTGATGTTGTTATTGATGAGTCTCCTACAGCTCCAAAAGAAGAAAAACAAACAACAAATGAAGATGATGATGACATATATCCTTCTACATAAAATAGGTATGATATAGATAGTGAACCCAATGAAGAACCTGAAGATGATTTATCTAAAAAATCTCCATCCAGAAATGTTCAAAAGAATCATCCAGAATCTCAAATTTTGGGAGAAAAGGGATCAGGTGTACAAACAAGAAGGACTCTAGTGGGATCTTCTAGCTATCTGGCATTTCTATCCACTATTGAACGAAAAAATGTCAATCAAGCCAACAAATATGAATGTTGGATTCAAGCCTTGAATGAAGAGCTTGATCAAATTGAAAAGAATCACACTTGGGAATTAGTACCAAGACCTCATGACAAAAATGTCGTTGGAACTAAATGGATATTCAAAAATAAGTTAAATGAGAATGGGCATGTTATAAGAAATAAAGCTAGACTTGTTTGAAAAGGGTATGCTCAACAAGAAGGTATAGACTTTGAATAAACTTTTTCTCCTGTAGCTATACTTGAAGCCATAAGAATGTTTCTTGCTTTTTCAAGCTTCCAACAAATCAAAATTTATCAAATGGATGTTAAATCTGCTTTTCTCAATGGCGATCTAGAAGAAGAAGTTTATATAGAACAACCAGAAGGATTCATTTTGGGAAATGATGAAAAAGTTGATTGTAGACTTAAAAAGGCTCTATATGGTCTCAAACAAGCTCTAAGGGCATGGTAATATTGTCTTGACAAATATCTTCATCGACAAGGATTTTCAAAGCGGTCTGTTGATGGCAACTTATACATGTCAAAAAATGAAAATGATAAACTATTGATTGTGGTTGTATATGTTGATGATATCATTTTTGGAAGTAATGAAGAGTCTATGAGTCAAAAATTTACTTCTGATATGCAACAAGAATTTGAAATGTCTTTACTTGGGGAATTAACATTCTTTCTTGGCTTGCAAGTGCAACAAGCAATAGATGGCATATTCTTATCACAAGCAAAATATCTTAAGAAAATTCTAAAGAAGTATGCCATGGAACAATGAAAACCTGTAAGTACACCAATGATAACCGGATGTAATCTTAGTTCTCATGATGATTCTCCCATGGTGAATCAACCAGAATATAGATCTATGATAGGAAGTCTACTATATCTCACTAGGACTAGACCAGACATTATGCATGCTGTTGGGATTGTGGGACGATTCCAAGCTAATCCAAAAGAGTCTCATCTTTAGGCTGTCAAAAGAATATTCAAACATCTGCAAGGAACTCAAGACTTTGGACTATCGTATCCAAAGAATGTTGATCTCACTCTTCATGCTTACACTGATGCAGATTGGGATGGAAACATTGATGATCGGAAAAGCACTAGTGGTGGTGCATTCTATATGGGGCCCCGGTTAGTATCTTGGTTCAGCAAGAAGCAAAGCTCTATTGCCTTATCTACAACAGAATCAAAATATGTGGCTGTAGCATCATGTTGCACTCAACTTCTTTGGATGATGCAAACCTTACAAGATATTCAAATCAAATGTTCACCTCCTATCTCCATTATGTGTGATAATACAAGTGCCATCAGTATCTCAAAGAATCCTGTTATGCATTCCAAGACCAAGCACATTCCCATCAAGTATCACTTCTTATCTGAACAAGTGCTTGAATAAAAGGTGAAGTTGGAGTATGTTCCCTCCAAAGAAAAAGTTGCTGATATATTTACCAAACCTCTACCTAGGGAAGCATTTGAATATCTTAGACAAAAGCTGGGACTAGTCTCTTCCATGCAAAAGATCAGATCTACTTATAAACAGAAGATTAAATTGGATATGCAGATTTCCTGTAGGACAGCCGCGTATATACGCAAGTTTTTGCACAGAAAGCCATGTATGGGTATTTTCGGACAAATTTTTTCTGGGTCAGCATTCTACAGCACAGTTGCGGCGCTAATGAGTATCTATGGATGCACAAGTTAAGGGGGAGCATTAGTCATGTGGAAAGGATGTATTTTTGGCACTCTAATTATTTTTTTGAAGTATGATCTCATGCTTGAGAATTTATTTTCGGTACATAGGATCTTGATAGACCCTTTTCCCTTGATGTCCAAGGGGGATAATTTTGTTGAATGTATTTCTAGTCATGTTTGCCATCAAGTCCAAAGGGGGAGATTGTTGGCAATATGTTTCTTGTATCCTATTATATGATTGTCCTTGATGGCAACTCTCTGAAAAAGGATGTAGATAATCACTGTATGAAGAACTCAGAAAACCATGAGCAGTTCTATACAAGTAGAATATAAGACTGAATGTACATTAATCAAAGATTTGGGAGAATCGATGTGAATAAGGACGTGTTAAATCATGTTATTCATACATCCTGACAAACCTCTAAAGTTGGAGGGTTATGGTCTCTTCGCAATATGTGGCTGAGTAAATCTAAGTAAAGGGATGATGGATTCGATTTCTGTAAAAGCACAAGCTAGATAATCAGTAAAAGGATGTAATTCTGTATGGTGGATTCGATAGGGTTAACCTGCTTGCTGAAGAATGCAATTGAATGGACACATGATCATAGAGCATTTTTGCTGGAATACATATGACCTGTGTTATGACATAGTTATGCCTTCACGGAGAAACGTAGAAATGATGCAATAAAGGCGGACGGAACCTTGAGCGAAGGATAGGAACCATGAGCGGAATGAATATTGAAGGGGGTTTCCGGTTTTCATCGCACCGCTTTCGACGGGCAAGCGATATTTAAGAGGTTGGGAGCGATTCCATAGAACGAGTGACATGCGTCCCTGAATGAATTTGCAAAACCACCATCACTACACGCCATCGTGCGTTAATGTTTGACCAAGGAAGCCGCACGATATTGTTGTGCGCCGTCGATCTGGAGGGGAGCCATCGGATGATGGCCATATGAGGAAGGTGCGCGATGGATAACCACGGTATGGTGCGAGTATGTGATTGGATCATTGATTATATATGTGGGATCGGTTCTAAATTATATTAATTGGGACCTTTTAAACTAAGGTTTGCGGAGTTAATAAAGGATGTTGAATATGTGAAGTTGGAAAAATATGAAACATATGATGTAATGAATGTGGGTTAATATATGTGTTGATCTCACAAACACATGAACCTGGGGTTGATATATATATATATGCCTTAGGGAGTTCATAACTAAAGGAGAAATTGGATTAATATCTCAATCTCAGATTGAGATATTAAAAAGCCTTAGATTAATTAACTGCTAGACCAAGAAAATAGAACAATGAGAGGTTGTTTGGGGCTAGGGTAGATCCCGCTTGATTATCTATTTGATCTCGTCCAGGAATACCAACAGCTATTGAGTGGTTTTGACTCATGGTATTAATAAAGGCCAAAAATATATAAGGAGAAGAGGATCATAGTACAACGTGTGCATGTGGAGGGGTTGTTAATGAATAAATCGCTTTAAGAGATATCTGCATGATTGAACTCTATTTTATGATAAATCTGAATCTATGATGCACCTATGGAGTTGATCTCTAGATCTAGAAATGATGAATCTCTAGGAAGATCTGCAAAGAAATAAAGAAGACATGATGCAATTCTGATGAAGAAATTGAAGAAATTTGGTGGATCTGAGGTTTGAAGTCTTCAGCATGAAAGTGGAAGCTTTTCTACCAGTACAAGCTGGTGTTAAAATCAGGGGGTCGAAGTTCCCTTCCAGGAGAGGTTTGTAAATGAGATTAGGGGGTTGGAGCTCCCTTCCAGTAGTGACTGGAGAACGAGAGAAGGTTGTAGCCTTCTGCAGGTTGGGTGCCTGCGTGCTGGTATAAGTCTGCGCCAGCACAAAAATTGTAAGAAGTTTTCTTTATAATAAATATTGAAGACAGAGACGACAACAGCCGTGGTTTTCTCCCAAATTTGGTTTCCACCTTAAATACTGGTGTTCATGTTTGTTGCTTATGGGTAATGGCTTATTCTGTTATTACTGCACATGCTTACTGCTTACTAAACTTTTGATGAATGAATGATGCAATAATGTAAGTAAATAATTAATTGCATAATAAGATCTTAGATAAAAAAATTCAATCAGCTATAAATACTGATTCACCCCCCCCCCCCCACTCAGTATTTTTCCCAACACAAAATAAGGACAAATTACAAAATATATCATAATACTACAGTTGTTTGAACTCCCTAGCCTATTTGGTCATGCAAATGGCCTAACTATCCTAATGATTACCTAATAGACTTGATCCTTTTCTTGAAAATGAAATATTTACAAAACATGAAAAATAGATGGTGTCATGATTGACACAAAAAAAAAATTATCCATGTTGATTCCTATAAGTTCCCTAGGTGGACCCATGCTCCATTATCTAGGTTGGTGGTGGGTTGATGATCTGGCCAAGCACCTTCCATTGTTTGACTCCCACGGTTACCTTTCATTTTAGTTGTGGCTTTCTCCCTCTAACTGCCTGGATTGTTCCTTTTTGGAGTTGGTAATGGTTTGATGTGGTTGTGTTAGGGGTTCTCTACTACTTATTTTTTGAGTCATCCATCTGCATACACTCTATGCTAGAATATCAGCGCCTTTACACTTCATAACTTGTATTAAACTAAATGCTAAGAAAGAGATAAATTTTGATGCCTTCAACCCCTTTTTTCTTAAACTTTGTTTTGTTTATCTACCGTAGGACTATTTTTTGTGGTTGGAGGCTTTTTAAACAATTGTATTTTGGATCTCAGAACCTTACCTATCATAAAATTATATTATTAAGAGCTTATGATATTATAAAATCTCGATTATTGCATTGGCCACTTTTTCTTAGACTCTTAACCCTTTCTTCCTCCATAGAATTGGGTGTCGTGACCGATGACATATATTCTAGGTGCTAATGCCTTGAAAATACTATTGGGGACTATATCTTAGTGTATTTTATATGTGCCTTTGTTATTTTTAAGCTCTATTACCAAATTTTAATCAACATTGTAATAACCACACATGATAAATTTTTCAAAATATATTTATAGTGGAGTTATTATATTTCCATCCCCAATATGCTCCATAGAACTTGGGTGCTCATTCTTACTCTTCACCTATGATTCTTTTGAGTCACTATGAATAAGTTCCACTGAAAATTGGAGCCCCTTTCATCATAACATTTTCAAATATAATTTGCACCAGAATTACGAGATCTACATCCTCTGATATCCTGACCTCTGAGATACATTCCACGTGGAGTATTTACAACACTAGGCACTAAGGCATGCTCCATTTCCTTGGTCCTTTCGATCCGTATGAAAAAATTCCGGTCACCTCGGAGCTCTAAACATCGAATCAAAAATTTCTCATGAAACAATTATAGAGGAGTTATGAAACTCCAACCTTCAAAGTTAGGACCTTTGAGATGATTTCATTTTGATGTCATTGTCTTGACGTGGGTCCTACTTAGTGGTGACATGTGTTATAATTTTTTTACCCATTAGGCCACCCAAAAATGTCGAAAGTTACTTTTGCATGTCCTTCGTACTCCCACATCATGCTAACATCATATGTATCATTATCTTCTAAGGTAAAATCATCTAAAAATATGTGTTTTATTAGAGGAGAGAAAAAGGGTCCTAGGTTCTTTGGTTTTGCACATGATTTCCTTTGTAAATATCCCCCTAAAATCCTAGAAATTTATAAAAGAAATTACGAAACTCTGAAGCTTTGATGTCATATTTCTCTGAGTTCTGAGCTCCTGAAATTCATTTTGGGTCTCATGTTTATACCCTTATATATGGGGATCTGATAAGACAAACATTTGAATATTTGGTTTCCCTATGACGCATGCTCCAATATTTGTTGATATCCAACATTCTGATGATTGGCTACTAGAATTTCGGCTCTCCCTTTTCATTTAGGCTCCTTAATTTTTGGTTCTCACATTCATTTCATCTCTCCCTTTAATCTTTTGGATTCTGGATCTCCATTATAATATACCTGTTTTTAAGCTTTCCTAGATAGTTAATAAACCTAAAGGTAAAGTGGACCTAGGGGAAAACAATATGTGGACATACTATTTTGGAACTAAATAAATGAATGTGTAATTTAATTATTTTGTAAAGAATAGAGTAAATTTGAGACTAGGAAATCAAATCCATGAAGATGGACTAGAATCCTAAGACATTCCTAAAATTGCTTAAACAAATTCTTGGAGAAAAATAAAATAAAACTAAATTATTAGATGGGAGATAAGAATCTAATAAAAGCCTCAGTAAAGTGGAAAGTTACTAAGAAGAGGTAAGAACAAAACTATAAATATGAAAAGATATTTTTAAAAGGAGATTTTGTGGAAGAAAAAAAAGCAAAGCCTAGGCTAAGGGAAACATCATCCTAAAATAACTGAACGCATTTATGGAAAAATGTTGAGGGAAAGAAAGCTTGAATAATCTATTACTAGTAACAAAAGGAGGTTGTCTACACTAAGGCAGAATTGGTCTCTTCTTGAGGGAAAGTTGTGGAATAAGCTCAAAGTTGGGAGGAAAATAGTCTTTATAACAATCGTATGCACATTTCATGAAGTTTTATGTTTAATAATGTTGTTAGTATTTATTCAATTCTGAGGTGCAATTTATAAAAGCTAGTATTTCATAAATTTCGACTTAAATTTATGTAAAGTACATCATAGAAATTATGTGTAGTGTGCAGTGATTAATTCTAAAAAATTTAGTGTCATATGTCTTTGACATATATTAACCATAGAGGAATACATTTAATCAATTTTTGTTGTTATATATACTTATTTGAAGTTAGGGACAAACAAACATAATGTATAAACCCTTGCCAAGGGTCTAAGTATATTGTTTTAGTCCAACAAACTATGTGAAATTTTATTGAAATAGTTACAGTGTATATACTATGAAACTAAACATAGTTTAGCTCTAGTAATAGTAGGAAATATGAACGAGAAATGAAATGCGAAATAAAATATAGTTTAAATATACAACATGAATAGAAATACATATATGAATGATGAATATACAGTTCATATTTAAATTTAAAACAGAAAAGTAGATATTCTATCACATAGAAATTATTTTATGATTCTATCCAGAATAAGATTCGGTCACACATTTATAAACATGTAATGTAGAACCAAAGTATTAAAATACATAATTACATGTATCAGTCCATATCAAAAAAAATCCTCTAGTGGAGCCGAGGAAAAAATAATGTTGTCAACCTTTCAAAGTTTATTTTTTTATACAACAGTTTAAGTACAATTTAATCCAGGTCGTCAATCATAATTCAAAGTAAAATGTATGTAGATCAATTATGTAGAACAAATTAAATGGTGGATGAGCCTCAAATTCTTGGATGACCAACCTAGAAGAGGTCAAATTGATCGTCATATATTCTGACAATTCATTGTAAATAATTGTATCAGAGATTAAATTTAAAAGAAAAAACCTGTTACAAACATAGAGATCAAAGTTAGAAAAATAAAATTACCAAAACGAAAAGGGAAAACATAGAATTTGTACTGGTGAAAATAATACCTGTAAAATTATCTTCAGGTTGGAAGTTCTTTCTGTATATAGAATAAATAAAACTATAAGTAAAAGAGGATAAAACAATTTGAATTAATTCTGTAATAATAATAAATGGAAAATTTGGAAATTCGATGCTGACCTAAGATAGGAGAATTCCTGAAGAGAAATAGTAACTCACATAGTTTCGGAACACTATAAGAATATGGAAAATGGATTTCCATATTAGTTCCAGAAGAAACCATTATAAACTAAGTTAATAATTAAATTTTAGAATTTATTCTTGAGTGTAAATTACTCTAAATACGCCAAGTAATAAAAATATAAAAATAGAAATTCGGAGATGTAAGTAGAGGTAACTTAAATTTTGAAATGGTATTGTATTAAATAGTCAAAACTCTATTTTATATATTTAAATTTAATAGCAAAGAAATAGTTAAAATTTATGTATAGTTATATAGTAAAATATCAAATATTACTAATTCTCATTTATAGAGAGAAATAAAAAAGTAAACAAAGAGTACCATTTAACATTAACAATTAAATATACTTTATAATCCTAATAAGGATGTTAATGAAATGAAGATTTAAATCAAGGAGTAAAGTAAGAGACATAATTAAATTTAATAGAATCTCATAGTCATAATCTATGACAGATGAAAGGAAGGGAAGTCTTATAATCGTATTACAGAGATTTCACAATTGATACCTTGGTCAAAAACAAACGCAGACTCTAGAAATCGTGGAAAGAGAATTTCAACACCACGTGGAAGAAATTCAACCATATGATATACATTCTTGAAAAATGTAATTATGAAGAAAAAATTCAATAGTAATTGTATGAATAGTATGACTTACCAATGTAGAGAGTGTAAGATATTCCTAGTTGGGGAAATCATGAGAGAAAACTCTCGATGTGAACATGAACCTCTCTATAATATAATCAGAAAAATTGAAAATATGTTCACACAACAAACTGATAAAAGTAATAATAAAAATCAAATGGCAGAATGATACGATTTATTTTACAGTGAAGAAACAATATATAATTCCCTAGCTTACAAACACAACATAGATTGAGCACATTGGATCCTTAAATTATACTTTCAAAATCAAGACACAGAATCTGGGTAAAAATTGAGCAGCTCATTTAAGGGGAAAGTCTCAATCTCAAGGAGAAAATGAAATCATATATCAGATTCAAGGGGGAAATTTCTATAATCATTTTATTAAATGAAAGAAAATGATAAACCCTCCATTAATACAACATGGAGATAGTAATATAAAGAAATTCAAATAGATATAGCTAAGGGTTTGAACTAATTTACCAATAAATTGTTCATCGTATAGCAATGAAATTTACGAATTGGAGAAATTCATAAATTGTGAAATAGCCCAAATAAATTTCGAATCCAGAATTAACTTTCAGGATTTTAAAACTTAAAATAAGGGTAATGGAACACTATGGTTCAAAGGTACTTACCTTGTTCTTCCAGACATGAGGGGCACACTGAAGACGAAGAGGCTTTGAATGAAATTATACATGAAATAAGATTCTGTCATAAAGCAAGTAAAATTAATGAAATATTGTAGATGCGATAAAGTAATTTTACACAGAGAAATTTCAATCAATGAAATCATCAAAATTGTATATTACCTAATCTTGATATGAGAAGATACATGGCTCAAGGGAGAGTCATGTTAACAAATTTTAACAATGATCATAATACAACTTTCAGAGCAATATCTTTCACAATCGAAACAAGAAATTCCAGAACGCAAAGAAGAGGTTCTCAATGTGTATTTCTCATCCGGATGGGAACCTGGTAAAACGAACAAACAAATGAAACTACTAAACCCTAGCAATAGTGATTCAAAGTATGGAGAAAGTGTAGACAAATCTCAACTGTTGCTAAGAGAGCAGATCCATCATACATGTTTCCAGCGAATTTAATGAACCCATGTGATATTTAGGTGCGAAAGGACTATCATTAGAATGGTTATGTAAACAAAATGATAAGGGAGAGGGGGAGTTAATATAGATGGGTAGAATCAAATTATTCAAAATTTGTATCATAAATGTAATGCAAATAAACTTCAATTAAACATAAAGTATGTGAATTCGAATTAAGGAAAATGAAGATTTTCCATATTTTCCATAAAATTTAAATAGAGGTGCTAGGAACCTACACTAATTACTATGAAATAGGTTGATATATGTGTCGTTAAACCTTTTGGAATTGTATATATTGTTGGTTAATATAATTATATTCCTAGTATACGAAAATCCTAAAGTATGGGTTATAGTATACGTAAATTCTTATGTCACCAAAGAATAAAAGTATAAGGTAGGAATTTAAGCGTGGGGTGATATGTAATCACAGTTGCATTGAAATCTGATTAAATGTAAAGATACATTTTCATATGGTTAATATAATAACAAGTATAAAGGTTTTACAATATGTAAAATTTATAATTGATAGATTATAACTTGAATATGAAAGATTTAGGTCTATTATGAAGTAAAATAAGAGAAAATATAAGTGACCAAGTATATCATAGACATTTAAGTGTAAAATTATTCCAAGGTTGTAACTAAGGAAATTTAGTACATTATACAAAATAATGATAAGGAAAAGGAATTGTAAATAAAATTAAATACATAGGATAGTATGTATGTTAATCTACTTAATAGGGTCCCTTTGTAGATAAACGAAGTAGGGCTCTTAAAAAATATAATTTTAAATGAAGGTGTGAAATAAAAAAACATTTTAATACAAAATTTGAGGATGAGAAAAATAAAATAAAAATAGTCTTTAAGGTTTCATTGTTAGTGGAAAAAATGTCGATGACAAAAAATGTCAGAAAAGATTACTGATCAATAACAAGATTACTTTAAAAAGAAAAAAAATGGGTTAGTTAGAGTTGGGACATTCATTTAGTAAACCAAGAATACACCTATCCGTCTCTATAATAGGGATTAAAAATAAGAGCACGTGACAGAGATACAAGAGGGTATTACAAATAAAAACAATACTTTTCCTCCTTACTTTTTGCTATCTCCTTAGTAGTTTTCTGTAAATATGTTTCACCCTAGTTTTCCTCATCCCTCACTATTTATACCATCATGGGGTTTGATTTATTAGATAAATTTTTAATAAGATACTCCTATTTTGCATTGGATTTCCAAAACTATTCATGTACTGCACGCAAATTTATCAGCTCTACTTACAGGATTTTCATCATCTCCAATAGTTCTTTGGTGGGTATTTGTGCTTTTTTACTTAAAGGAACATAAATATACTCTTGTCTAATATGTGTCCCTTCTTCAGGTTCATCCATTCTTCTTATCATGTACATCTCCTCTCTTGTTCTCTTCCTATATGAAAAATTTTGGTTTAGTTAATAAAAGTGTAGTCAACTAGAAGGTCATAGTATTGAAACTTGTTATGCTCTAATAGCATATGTAACACCTAAATATTTCGACATGTAAAATACATAATTTCCCTAGAAATTGGCACAAACTTTTATTACTATTTTTATAATAACATAAAGCATTCCGCAACTATCAAATCCATTCTTTTTAGTGACTTTTTCTTAACTTTCCTAGTTGCATTCATTATAGTACAATGAAGTCTTTACTCATTGATTCTACTATGAAATCATGGAAATATTTTACCAGTATTGCTATAACGTTACCAATTTCTTGGTTCGATACTCTAGTTACTTTCTATTATGCAAATTATTCCATCTTAGACCTTATCTCTTCCTTTCTTAACTTGTTCTTTCAGTAATATTCTTTATCGGTATATTTTTATGCTCCTAACAATGATATCTATATAAGTGTGAGTACTTAGGTTTATATATATTTATATATATAGACACACACACATAGAGTTTAAAATATACGACATTTCACACACACACACACATATATATATATATATAGACATGTGAACCTTTCTATATTCTAACGTTTATGTATACATAGCATATATTTCATGTGAATCATATCAAAACTTGACCTTTCAACCAACATAGCTATATTCATTATATGTAATAACACAATAATTCTGGGCAAAACCTCCTCACGTAAATTATATATCAACATAATTTTTTTTTAAATTACCTCATATTAACCACAATCATCAACATTGTTTTGGCACATTTATAGGATTTTATTTATTTATAGTACATTGAAACACATTCCCATCAAAGTTGGAAGACAACTCAATGAAAGTCACATGAATTTAGAGTGTGTCTTATGTCCCCACAACTCTTGTTTCATCCCATATAACTATTGATTGAAATAGTTAGATGAAATCTTCTTGATGGATGCAAGAGATTATTTGAGAGAGGGTTATAGTAACTACCTTACTGATCCTACCTAACATGCTTTCATTATGATGTTGAGACTGTTGTGAGATGGGGATCTACGACCTTTTTAAAGCCCTACTACACATAATAATTTCCTTTAGGGGATTCTTTCCAGATTGATAGTGGATTGGTTAGATAACCTCCTAAGTTTCATTGTGTAGTTGGTGTTGCTACTCTAGTTCGATCACTAGGTAATTTAATTAGGTAAAACTTAATTTATTCTTCATTTTTTATTTGGTCTTTCAAAACCCAAGATCTCAATTTTCATTACACCCTTTCAGTCCTTAATTTGAGGTTTGGCATGGTTTACACTTTCAAATGAAGGTTTTCAATTATTTATGACAATAAATATTCCCGAGATTAAATTACACTCCAACTGTGCTAAGAGTATTACTATGGAAGATTTTTTTGGGGTAACTTTATTTGGGAGATCTTAATTACAACATTTCCATTTCTAATGGAAATTATTTCAATTCTCACACGATGTATAACAAAAACTAATTTTCCTTGGTCTATTTGTAGGAAAGCGACATCCATCCTTCGTTTTTCCACAAGTATACTTTGAACCTAGATGGGATAAACATCTTTTCCTTAACCAAATTTCTTTAAGTACTAGAGAGTTACTAATCATGTTTGAATTCTTTACATGTATGCCTCATAATTGTTGAGTTTTTTTAAAGATTACTAGAATTGTTCTTTGAGTGCTTAATATCCATTTCGATTTTTGTGATTTTCTTATACTCTCATTATACTCTAAAATTTTTAATTAGGGTTTTTGTAATGCAATATAATTTTCTTTACCTTTGGAAAGCTATGATAGTTAATTTCATATTAGGTAATTTGATTAATATTTGGGACTTTTATTGTGCATGATAATTTCTTTGTGTGGAGTACTGTGGATGACAATATTAATGCTAAGTCCCCCTATTTTTTTTAAAGGACTTTATTAGATCTCATGCATGGCTGCATATGGGTTTTATATTAAAAAAAAACTATAATTTATGTATATTATTTTACTTTTTTTTTGAAGACTCGAGAGGGCCTAAGAGGATTATAGAAAGTATTTCTAGACTTACTATCTTATAATTGTTTTTATACGATACACTCTATCGATATTATTATAGCTTTTATGATGTTGATACTTTTCCATTATGCTTCGTAGGATTTTAGTTTTGTCATGAAAGAATAGTTTATATGGAATACAATATTCCCTTTGATGCATGCGATAAAAATAATGTATTTATTTTCATTTTCTACTTTACTCTATGTAATTTCCAGTAATTTTCATTGTAACAATCAGTAGAATTTGACCATTCTTTCCTTCTTGCTAGCTAGAGTAAAATTTTACTACAAACCTTCTTCACAATTTTATTCCTTTATTAGATGGATACATATGTTCATATTTTTTTTTCGAAGTATTGAAATTACCTTTTCTCTTTCAAATAATTTATAAATGCATATATAGTTTTCTTTTTCGTTTGGAAAGAAATCACTATAGTATTGTATTTGTCATAGCAATCTGCATATATGTACATATATTTATATGTATATATGTTGTCCAAAGACATAATGGACCTCCGTAATAAGGGACTACTATTAGTTCTTTCTTTCCTAACCCTCCTCACTTTGTAACAACTCTACTTACCCGAAAAAAAAATGTATTTATAACACTGTACTACTTTTGTTGTCAGTAAATTATGTTAATTCCAACACTTAACCACCTATTACCGCATTTCATTAAAGGTTAAATATTCTACTTTTTGTTGTTAGTATGTTCATTTCGACATCATTATTTTCAGAACTATGTATATAATGACATCTACACTAAACGAATCATATTCCAATATTTCCTCCTTTAATGTTTTCAAAGTTGCCTCCTTTTTATGGCATTCATAAATTCCTATCAATGTACATTAAGTCCTTTAAAATATTTTATCTTGCTATTATCTTATTAATTCTATACACTTCTCCACAACTCTACCTTTTGTAGATTTTTTTTTTACTTATTAACTTTAATAAATATTAAAGTTAAAGTTACCTATTAGGATATAATCCCCTACATCCTAATTTCATATGTCTTACCTTGGGGTATCAATTTGAAATATAATAAGGTAGTTTTCATCTTATACAAGACTTATATTGTCCTCTTAAGCCTTTGATAATATTAGAATACTTATATTTATAAAAAATGAATTTCTTATTTTTATATATGAAAAGTACCCTTCTATTGTTTCGTTTCTATGGCATGGTCATCGAATTTCGTTTCCTCCACCTTTGAATTATAACTATGATTAAATTCTATTTTGTTATAAGGAAAATTACCATTAACCTTGCCATTGTGATCATACCGACCTTAGGTTATCAGATTTGATTTATGATACATCTTTTAAATGATATACAACATGATTTTTATGTCATATGTTTTGCTATGGATACTCGACCATACCTTTATGGATTGCATCGTATCTTCAATAATGATTTATGACATATTTCACTGAAACTCTTTAATGTTTTATTAGCTCGATGCCATCAGGGATTAATTTCAACGTACTACGTCTTATCTTGGTTACATGGCCCTATTAATTTCATTAACAGGTGGAGTACGGAAATCTCGTCATTTCTATGGTTGAGATCAGCTCGTACTCTTTCCCTCGTCGAATTTGATTAAGGTTTATTGTATTAATTTCACTTGGCTTCATTAGTCATTTGGTATTTTTTCCACCTGCGTTTTTTATCTCTAGTTCTATAGCATAAGTTTGCAATGTTAATGGCTTCCCTCTGCCACTTTATCCTCGTGATCACTACTATAGCTCGAAGTAAGCTTTTTACCCTATGTATATCACTCGGCCATTTTAATAATACACACATTTGTTTATAGAGTTCATGTTCCTTTTAAGATTTCAAAACTCATCGTAGTAACTTTCGTTATTGCTATTCGTTTTTTAATAGAGGATTTCCTTGGTAATTTCATGTTGAAGGAAAAAGAACCTTCATGAATGTTTACAGTGAAGTCATGAGGTAATACCAATTCTGTCATAATGTAGGTAAGTTAGGTACTTGTATCCCTTCTTAAGAGTTATAACATTTACATTTTCCTTATTGTATTTTTACACTTCCTTCTGTCAATTGTCTGATTCATGAAACTAGCCTGACTGATTTCTACGTTGTCAGTTTAAATATTACATTTGATATTTTACAATGATTCCACTACCCAAGTTGTTTTAACATTATTTCCACAATTTTTGTATTTGGATATTGAGTTATGACTTCGTTTGATGTTTCCTCAGTCTTAAACCTCATTTACTTTTTCAGAGATATTTTATTACGTCAGGTCTATATGTATGGGATTCACCCTTCAATATCAAGGTTTTCTGAGTATTCATTTGGGTTTCGGGATTAAATCATGTGTGAATAAATTTTAATATTTGACTTTAGCACTAAATTTGCAGATTTTCATGCATAGCCTTACTTTTTCGTTTTGGACTCTCTGTCGGAAATTTACCATTCTCATATAAAGTTTTATTACGATTCCATATAGAATTCGTAATGGATTCCTGCCTACATAGGAGTTATTAGGTTGAATTTGGAATTATCATTCCATAATTTACCTTTGTTATAATCAATATGTGATAATATATTGAATACATTGTGTTCTATATTCTCCTTAGTTTCAACATTGAAATAACTAATCCTCTCTGAGATACATTACTTGTACTACGCAATTTTCCAATTTACATGGAGATATTTACTTATTCAATTTCCGTAACACATTTAATCTATTAACCCTCATTCTTCCTAAATTATATGGTTAATTTTATTTTGATTTCTCCATACTACTCACAGTATGTGAACAACGAATTTCAATTCAATTGATTGAATGAGTTTTATAATTACTTACTGTTTATAATATTTTTATGGTCTATGTATATCACCGAATTTGATTTAAAGGTGTGACTATGTCTTCGTTGGTTTATTGAAGTTTAAGTATATTTATTCCCAATTTATGGAATATATATTTTTAATCAGTCACTCTATATGTACTTTATTAAAGCAATACTTACATTCTTGTTATATTTCTTTTGTGTGCCTTATAAAATTTTATAAGCATTCAGAATAATAATAACTTCTAGAATATATGTGAATACTTTTTTTATGAAGTAATTATTGTTTTGTTAATTTCCTCGACTAACAAAAGTTTTTGGTACAAAGGAACTCCTCTTTTTCCTGCTTCTGTAACATTCCTAGATTTAAAATAAAATACCGAGTATGCCACAATTTAGGTAGATTATTTTCCATAATCCAATATTATTAAAAAATGATTATATTTTTCTCAGTCTTACCCACTGACATAGATATTTGAATTTTATTGTTTATACACAGAAGTGATTCCACTGCCTTAACTTGAATAATAAGGTAAATTCCTATTTTAATTAATATTGCTAATTTCCAATATTCTATGCATTTATTTTAAGTTTGCTATTAGATATAAATCTAACCACTCTTTTTATGGATTTGGTATACATGTATTGGACATATCGTAATTTAGAAAACAACTATTTTTTCCTTCGTTCCCAAAAGAATTGACAATTAATTTGGTTACATCTATTTACAAGTTGGTCTCTATCATTCACAGAATTCAATTCGCTAAATTAAATGATATTTATTCATGTATATAATATTTAATTAATACCAAGAACAATTGACTTTCCGTCGATATAATTGTGGTAGTATTTGATATGATTTTACATGAATATTAATAGATATCTCTGTTCTTAGTGAATTAATGAAAGTCTCTCCCTGTAATAAGTTTTTACATGTTTTCAAAGTTTTTTATAGCATTTCAAATACATTTATAAATTAGGCATCGTCCCTATTTTATGTTTTATTAAAACTTGTACTATCCACATACTCCTTCAATATGTGAAATAATTTTTTTTTTATTATATTAGCATAAGAAGTAGGTGTATATTGATTTCATGTTTTATGTACAAGATGAGTTTCTATACATAGTTTGTATAAAATACTTTCTTCTTGATTTAATTATAATTCATACTGTTTCTATCTTTGTTTATTCCTTGTTTACAAACATACCTAATTGTGTCATATTTCTATTAACATCTTTAGAATATTCTCCACTCCTAATGATGTATTTTATGCTTGTAATATATTAATTCTTATAATCCTAGCAACATATTTAAACCCTCATAATTGGGTTTAAAAATTCTACTTTTTGGTTAACTAATTTAACTAGTTTATGTAACTATACAGAGCTAGAACTATACCTGCTATAATTATGTTTTTGTTAAATATATCAGACCCGTTGCTCTTAATAATAAAATAAATTATTATGTAGGTTGATAACTCAGAAGATATAATTTTCCACTTATATTCCTAACTAAAACACATTTACTCTTATCTAATCATTATCATCATAATAAAAAAATAACAAGAGAAAAATAAATAATTGTGCATATCAATTCTAGTAAGGACTAATTGCCACCCAACATTGAGATTTCATCCAAAACTCCCCCCAATCAAAGAACAATTCGTCCAAAGTGTAGAAAAAAAATTTTCTACCAAAAAATGGTCTATTTAAGCCTTCTTTCCCTTCAACATGTTTCCATAACTATTTTCAGTTAAATTAGAATGTTTTTTTTCTTTAGCGTAGGCTTTAGTTTTGTTTTTTCCACAAAAGCTCTTTAAAAACATATTTTTTCTCTTTCTAGTATTATTTCACCTCTTCTCAGTAAATTTCCACTTTACTGAGGTATATTTTAGATTTTTATCTCCAATATAATATATTTTATTTATTTTATCTTCTCCAAAAAATTTTGGATATTTTGAGAAATTCCACAGATTTAATTCCATCCTCATCAACTTGAAATCCTGGACTCCAATTTACTCTAGTCTTTGGACAATAAATAAAATTCCCCATTTATTAATTTAAAACATAGGTCCACACATATAGTTTTCCTTTAGGTCCACTTAACCTTTAGTATTTTGAATTGTCTAGATGAAAGAATCATAGTAGGGATATTACATATTCCCCCTCTAAAACAAAACACCGTCCTTAGTGTTGCAAAATATCAGTTCACCTCTCAAACAATGATGGATATTTCTCTTTCATTTCCTCTTCTCACTCTCAGTTAACTTCCTAAGGTGTAAAGTGCCTCCACTGCACTTTCACTCTAGCTACGGTCCTATTTCGAAGCTCGATCTCTTCCATTGCCAGTATATGAAGGGGATCTGGAAGAAATCCCCCTTCAGTTTCCACCTGTAGCATAGTCCAATGAATTACATGAGTAGGATCATGTACATGATTTTTCAATAAGGAAACCTCAAGAACATTGTGAACCTTAATATGACTAGGTAGAGCGAATTTATAAGCTACTAGTTGCACACTTTCTAGAACTTAAAATGGTCCACAGTAACATGGTGCTAACTCAGCACAACTACTAGTGTATAATGTATTATTTTTAGGCTTAATCCTCAAATACGCATGATATCCCACTTTGAATTCTCTGTGAACTATATTTTTGTCTGCATAGCTCTTCTATCGATCTTGATTTGTTTTAATATTTTGTTGAATTTTCTTCATAGTGCTTTCCATATACGACAATGCATCAAGTCCAAGAATTAACGTATCTTTCGGTTGACTCCAACTAAGTAGCATCTGGAATTTTCTGCCATATAATTATTCATAATAACTCATCTTAATTGAATATTGATAACTCTTATTATATGCAAATTCTGCGAGATGTAGAAAATATTCCCATCTTGTAGGTTTGACCATAACATACATGCGTAGCATGTCTTCTAAAATCTAGTTCGTTATATCAGTTTTCCCATCTGTTTGAGGATGGTATGGAATACTAAAGTTCAACTTGGTACCCATTCCTCCAAACAAAGTTTTCAAAAATTTTGAAGAAAATTTGGCATCCCTATCAGATATAATCAATTTTGGAATGCCATGTAATTTCAAAATTTCTTTCATGAATACATTAGCTACTTGAGTTGTGTTAAAAGTAGATTATACTAGTAAAAAGTGTGACTCCTTAGTTAATGTGTCTACAACCACCATTATAGAGCCATGTTGGTACTTAGTTCTAGGTAATCTAGTAATGAAATCGATGGAAACTACTTCCCACTTCCATTTTGGAATAGGTAGAGGGTTCAATAATCCTATTAGATGTTGATGTTCCACCTTTACTTGCTCACATTCTAAGCTCCTAGCTATATAATCAACAACATATTTTTTCATACTCGGCCAAAACATGTTCTTCTTCAATGCTAAAATCAATTTTTTATAACAAGGATGACCTTCATATGATATTTTATGATACTCATCCAAAATTCCCTTTTTTAAAGATGTCCCATTTGGAATATAAAATCTTTGTTTATAATAAATTAGACCTTTCTAGTTTTTTTTATATCCTACAATTTTAGTTTTCTGCAATTTCTCTACCAATTTCACATATTGTTGGTCTTGCATCAAAACTTTCTGTATCAGTTCTTCTATTTCAAATTTTACACTACTTCCTGCATTGGTCAAAATTTGATGAACATCCCTACTCAAAGCATTCAAAATATTAATTTTTGTTTCCTTTAATGTGCTTGATTTCCATATCGAACTCACTAAGAAAAGATAACTATCTAGCTTGTCTATGATTTAAATTTGGTTGAGTAAAGAATTATTTTAGACTTATGTGTTCTCTCATTAGTACGAACTTATTTCCCTACAGATAATGTCTCCACATCTTCAATGCATATATCACAGTAGTTAGTTCTAAGTCATATACAGTATAGTTTTGTTCATGTTTCTTCAATTTTCTTGACTCATATGTTATGACTAAATTATCTTTCAGAAATGCCCCTTATAACCCTTCAACACATGAATTTGTACATACCACAAATTCTTTGTTTGGATCAATAATCTTAAACATGGGAGAAATTGTTAATTTCTATGTTAATTGTTCAAAATTACTTTGACACTTTGATGTCCATTCAAACTTCACTCCTTTTTTATGTAAGGAAGTAATAGGGTAGGCTAAGAATGAAAATACCTTCATAAACCTATGGTAGTATCAACAATACCCATAATGTATCGTATGGCTACGACATCAGTGGGTACAAGCCAATCCATTATTTCTTGTATTTTCTATGCGTCTACTGCTAAGCCATATTTTGAAATCACATGACCCAAATACTGAATTTTATCTTTGTAAAATGCACATTTGGTGAGTTTTGAATATAATTTATGTTCTCCAAGTTATTTTAGGACTATTCTGAGATGTTCTTGGTCTTCTTCTTCATTCTTGGATGTAACACCCCAATTTATGTGCTGGAATTTCAAAGTTAGACATTTGAAATTTAATCCTAAGGGGAGTGGATCCCAAAGGATAAATATTTTGTGAATGTAATTTAATATTTAAGTTGAGGAAATGAATAAAATACTGGTGTTCATATTGACCAAAAATGAGAATTATGAGATCACTTGCTAAATCCATGAGGATGGATAAGGCAACTATTCCCCACAATCCTTCAAAAAAAAACCTTGAAAGGAATTATTTCTAATTTAGATTTTTGAGGAAGAATCTAAATTTCCCCAATGATGAGGAAAGTAGTTGGGAAGAGCTAAAAAGATGGAAAAGCTGAGGAAAAGCATAAAACAACTTTAAATAATCCCAAAAATGGGAAGCCTAGGCAAACAGGAAGAAAAGGATCTTGATATTCTGGACGCAGAATTAGAAACAGGCTTTGGGGAAAATTAGCTTAAATAAGCTGCTCTTGTACAGATTAGGGGTTGATCTGTTCAAGGGGGATTATCTCAGCTCGGGGGTGAGCTCTGGGAGAGAAAAGGACTCTAAGGTTGGGAGGTTGGTCAATCTCAATAGTGGTATGTCTCTAAATTTAACTATGTTTTTACTTCTTAAGGTATGAATTGGCTACATATAATTGATGAAATTGCATACTAGACTTATGAATGCTACCTTAGACCTATTTATTTATATTTGACCATAAGAGGTAGAATTGGAGTTTATGTTGCATCAAAAGGAGAAATCTAGATACAGATTTTATGTAGTAATATTCCACACATTTAACAGAAGTTCAGCAAGAATTATCTTCAACCTTTGTATGGTTGTGGGAATCACATCTAGGGAAAGAAATTATCAGAATTTTTAAACCATAACTGGTTCAAATCTGAGAATACATATTTTCCCAAGATGATCTATATTCTAACTTTAATCTGATTCTGCAATTTAAAATAAGGTTCATTAAAACTAAATGCACCAGACTCTCATTTATTAAAATCTGAACATAAGACAAATTACATTGTATTTGCTTCTGAAATCAAAATTTCAAGAGATTCAAACATATTATCATAGTTCATAATGGATGCAATAAGAATGAACTCTACTAGCCAAATAATAGAAGAAATTTATGTGTGAGTGCTGGAAAAGAAACTATATAAATGAAAGATCTCCATGTTGACCAAGTGACAAAACAGAGAGACAAGGACTGAAACTATAGTTTGAGAAATTATTAAATGTTGAAATAGATTTGCAATTGTATTTCATATTTCACTTACACAGAACTCCATCACGGATTTCTGTTGAAGTCATGATACACTTATTTACATCCATACCCCGAAGGGAAACATCGAGGGATTTAATAATGTTGACTAATAGAACATAGTAAACATTAGAATCAACATTAAACATAAAATTTGCTACTGGTAAAAACGTCATATGACTAGAAATCGTAACGAGATAATAACCAGAGTTTTATATATGTCATGTTCGCATTAAACACTAAAAGATATGGAATGGTGTAGCCAACCAAACACAGTATGAAATCTTCAATTCGAAAACCATTACACATTTCAGGAATACATTTTACATCAGTGATAGAAATGAAAATTCTACGCATGATAGAGTACTCATCTAGATTATACGAGGTATGTGCCTACCATATCAAGAATTTTAATAACCGACCCTTTTGTTAATTTAATAACCAAAGTTATGTATGGTCACTTTGAGTGAACGATGGCATGTAACAGAGGCATATATGGATAAAACCAAGAATCCAATAATTAAGACTGAATAGTAATGATAGAGTTAGTAGAACAAAAGAAACAGAACCACAAACCCAGCGCTAGCACAGATCTAGTTTTAAAAAGAAATTTCGAGAAGTAAGCCGGAAATTCTTATCGCCCACAGGGCTAAATCCCGCTCAGTTCGAGTGTCTAACAGTCTAGGTTGTTGCGTATGCATCATTTACAAAACAAAGGGTAAATCCCTTTGGGAGATAAAATTTTCACCCAGGACTAGATATATATATATGAAAAATAAACAACACAAGATATATAAATGTTCCTCATGAACCACTACTTCGCCAGTAGCCGAAAGGCTCACGCATACCGACCTGAAAAAGATATGGAGAGCAGATACCATTAGTGAATAGAGGAATGATGAGGTTGAATTCATATTGACGCTGAAGAATATCAACCATACCTGTGAGTAAAATAGCACATTATGTGTATTAGCCGAAGAAACCAAAAACTTAAATGAAAACGCAGAAAGGAGGAACGGAGATCACAACGTCAAGACAGTCTTACCTGGTAGAAATTTCGACGTCCTGAACACACATTTGCAAGGAAAATTTCCTCGAGGATCACCGAACTCCTTAATATCCTGTCAAATGCAACGTTTATCAAACTACAGGAGAAGTCCTGGAAAAATGATAACCGAGGACGTAAAGTCCTAACCATCGCAACGTTGATCTGGAATGAAACATGGGGAGAAGGATTAGAGTATAGAAAATCTTCGGGAATGCAAACCCTGAATTAAAATGAGACCACCCTTTGTAAATGACAGCATGCATAATAAACCATGAAATGATCATCAAAAACGATACCGTGAGCTTACCTCTGTGCATCGACAAGAGGAGAATAGCCATCGGTGGGATAAAGCCTGTACGCCTGAAAGCCCAGCAGAGCCGCCATCGCTATGGCTAGCTGGAAGAATGGAGAAAGTGATCGGAAAGCAAAACTCGGTTACGGCTCTATATTTATAATAAACATACCGAAAACCCTAATGCTGTCAATCCATACAGGTGGCTCAAATCCGACGGTTTAACCATGGATCAACGCCTGAATTGAATGTTGCATTAGGGTTGGGGCTTCATAAAAGCTCAACGTACCCAAGAACTGAAATGTATTAACTACACAGGCTGTTCCGTAACCTAGAATCCATAAACCAAATTGGAATCGTAGATTTCCAAAGATATGCGTACATATAAAAATTAAATTGATGTCGACGTCTTACTGAACCGAGAGTTGCAAGAGCAGTAAAAATCTCATACGCAAGGTCTGAATTATATATATCTTCCGTATACACGGGGTTAATAAAATCAAATCCATATGCATATGGAAAAGTAACGTGCGACTCCAGCTAGGTAAGAACCAGTGGGTCATAAAAGAGTATAGCCACAAAATGTATCCAACACTCAGATTTGATGGAGGACACTACGTTCATAACACAATACGACCAACTCAACTCATAGTATCAATAAACGAACAAATAAATTATATCAACGTTAATAATGGTGGATCGTATAACTATAGGACGTAGGAGGTATCGTGAAGCTAGGGTTGTGGTAACCATAGGACATGGAAAAGATTTAAATTTGATATATATATATATATGTTGAAAATTCGTGGATATATGTATATGTTGGAAAGTCGGGGATATATATATATGTTGGAAATTCATGGTTATATATATATGTATAATAAGCATATATATACATTAATAAAATCAAGGAAATGTTATGGAGTTAAAAAACCTTAATGGTTAGTATAATAAATAGAATTTAAAACAAGAGGATAAGGGTCTTGACCCTAAATATCATATGTGTTAAAGGGAATACCTATAATTGATGTGTAAATCAGAAAGTAAGAAATGCTGAATTATTCAGATGTGGAATAGACTTTAGATCATCATGATATAGAAAAAAAAAAAATTGTTGGAAACGGGAGGTGTGACAAATGTTATCGGAGCCCAAGTTATAAAACTGGGCTGTTGTTATTATGCTCACTGTTTTTAAGCGTTCGTTGAATAAATAAGTATTGTGGAAAAATTTCTTTGTAAACTTTACTGATCTGTGATATGTAGTGTACAGTGGTGCTGAAATGGCTAAGGGTGAAGAAATTTATATGGATCTGCGTAACGAATACAGTACACCAGACCCCAACGTGCCAATGATGGCTATGTTGCACAGGTTGCAACGAGAATTGGCTGAACTGAGAAGCCAGAATGACAGGTTGTCATCAGCCAGTAAGGAGCAGGAAAAGCTCATCAGAGAACTAACTTCCTAGAACACCCAAGAAGGCGAAGGTTCCGGAAAGAGGAATATGGATGATTCTGATGATGATGATGCTGCTAGACATCAATATAAATAGAAAAGGGAATTACAGGGGGAATTCCGAAAGATCAAACCTCCCTCCTATGATGGGGAGAAGGAGGAAGATGCTGAAGCCTGGTTACTAAATATGATTAAATATTTCCAGGTTTATGAATACGAGAGCAATCTGAAGGCCAGATTAGCTATTTACCAGCTACAAGGTAAGGCTACCTTGTGGTGGGAAGAGACAAAAATGGTTCACGCTATTGATGAAAAGACCGTGACTTGGGAGGATTTCCAAGTTAAGTTCAAAAACCACTATCTAAATCAACGTGACTATGATGATAAAGCTAAGGAATTTCATGAACTTAGACTGGGACAGCTCACACGATGAGTTTGTCACTAAGTTTACAAATTTATTGAGATATGTCCCTTATATTAGGGAAGATAAGGCAAAGGTCCAAAGGTTTCTGAATTGTTTACCTGCTATATACAAAGAGAAAATTGAGTTTGACAACCCAAAGACCATGGACGAAGCTGTTAGAAAAGCCAGATTATGCTACCAACAGTTCAAAGGAAAAACGGAATAAGGGAAAAGCTGGGCAAACAAGAATGAGTTCAAAGGAAGGAAACATAAACCAGCATATGTGAAGAATTTTGGCAGAGATCATCAGCGGAAAAAGTTTAATAAACCCAAAGAAAGTCAAACTACTCAGTCATAGGTGGCCTCAAAACAAATAGATGCAGACAGTAAGAAGGAGGGCACAGTAAAAATGAAGGCACCCTTGAAATGTTGGGGCTGTGGAGAACCCCATATTTTGAGGGATTGTCCTCATCGAAACATTCATATGATCATGAGGGATCGAGAAGCGACAATAGTAAATGACATAGCCAGAAATATACCAACTATCAGTGCAGCCTTGGAAAATCGGCAAGCAGAACATCAAGCAACCATGGTGGAAATGGAGGGTAAGATTTCTGACCTACCTGTTACTATTTTGATTGATCCGGGTGCTTCTTTGAGTTACATTAGTCCTGGAATTGTAGACAAATGTAATCTTAAACCTGAAAAATTTCAGCAGTCATGGTTGGTACAGTTGGCCACTGGAACTAAGAGAAAGGTAACACATAAATTGCCCAAAACAACAATCCAATTAAATGGTTTCCAAACAGAAGTAAATCTGAATATACTGCCGTTAGGATCTTATGACTTGCTGATAGGAATGGATTGGATGGAAAAGAAGAAAGCCCTGATGAACTGCTGGGATAAAACCCTACATTGTGTGGATGAAGAAGGGGAACCTTTTACTCTAAAAGGAAAACCAAAATCCATTTCAGTGAGACAAATATCAGCACTACAACTAAAACGAACAGCTAGAAAAGGATACCAAGTTTATGAAGTACATGTGGAGGAAGTAGAATAGAAAACTGGATAAAATCTGTTGAATGATTTACCGGTGGTAAGGGAGTTTACGGAAGTCTTTCCAGATGAGATTCCTCATCTTCCCCCCAAAAGAGAAATTGACTTTACAATCGATCTGGTGCTGGGAGCAACACCTGTTTCCCAAGCCCCTTATCGAATGAGTACTCCTGAACTTATGGAACTGAAAATGCAATTGCAAGAATTGCTAGATAAAGGTTATATCAGACCAAGTGTGTCTCCTTGGGGAGCACCAGTCTTATTTGTGAAAAATAAAGATGGAACTTTTAGGATGTGTATTGATTATCGCCAACTGAACAAGCTGACCATTAAGAATAGATATCCTCTACCTAGAATTGATGATATTTTTGATCAAGTGAGAGGAGCTTCAGTCTTTTCGAAGATTGAATTAAGAACTGGATATCACCAGCTCAGAATCAAGGAAGAAGACATCAGCAAAACAGCTTTTCGAACCAGTTATGGACACTACGAATTTGTAGTCCTGCCTTTTGGATTGACAAATGCCCCTGCCACATTTATGTGTCTGATGAACAGTGTGTTAAATAAGTACTTGGATAAATTTGTTCTTGTGTTCATAGATGATATTTTGGTCTACTCCAAAAACGAGGAGGAACATAGAGAACATTTGCGGATAGTGTTGCAAACTCTGAAAGAAAACCAGCTATATGCCAAGTTTAGCAAATGTGAATTTTATAAAGATAAGATTCAATACTTGGGTCATATTATTTCTGAACAAGGCCTTGCAGTTGACCCTGAAAAGATAAAGGCTATAAAAGAATGTTCTATACCAACTGATGTTTCAGCAGTAAGATCATTCATGGGGATTGCAGGCTATTATCGCAGATTTGTAGAGAGATTCTCTGCCACAGCATATCCCATTACGTCATTGCAAAGAAAAGGTGTCAAATTTGTGTGGACTGAAAAATGCCAAAACAGTTTTGATCAATTAAAGAAAAAACTCACCACAGCCCCTATACTGAAAATTGCAGATCCTGATAAAGAATTTTTTGTATGTACAGATGCTTGTAGAGAGGGGTTGGGAGGATTTATTTTGCAGGAAAATTCAGTTATTGCCTATGAATCTAGGAAACTGAAATTACATGAACAGAATTATAGTGTCTATGATTTGGAATTAGCAGCTGTTATCCATGCTTTGAAAATGTGGCGGCACTATCTTCTGGGGAAAATTTTTACATTGATGACTGATCATATTAGTCTCAAATATTTCTTTTCCCAAACTGATCTGAATGCAAGACAAGCCAGATGGCTATCCTTTTTAAGTGAATTTGATATGGATATAAAACATATCAAGGGAAAAGAAAATAAAGTTGCTGATGCATTAAGCAGGAATGCTTGTCAGAATATAAACAACATTGGAAGTAGTGTCCAGATTGAAATAGAAGAGTTGGTGAGCAAAGTAGCACATCAAGATCCAAACTATGAAACACTCGTGGTGAAACTACAGAAAAAAGGAGAAAACTGATTTCACTCAAAATCAAAAAGGGCTGATCTGTTTATAAAAACAGGTTGTATATTCCCAATGTAGAGTCCTTAAAAAGAGAAATTCTGGATGAATATCACAAACAGCCATATGCAGGACATCCAGGATATCAGAAAATGTTAACAGCCCTGAAAAAGAAGTTGTTCTGGCCCGGAATGAAGAGAGATGTAGCAAAATATTTAAGCAGGTGCATGGAATGTCAACTAGTCAAAGTTGAGCATCAACATCCAGCAGGTCTCTTAAACCCTTTGGCAATTGTAGAATGGAAATGGGACACAATTTCCATGAAATTTATAACAGGATTACCCAAAACCAAATATCAACATGATTCTGTAATGGTAGTAGTAGACACTTTAACAAAAGCTGCCCACTTTATACCAGTGAAATCTACTTTTGGGACAGCTCAAGTAGCGAATGTGTTCCTAAAGGAGGTAGTAAGGCTTCATGGGGTTCCAATGGTGATTGTATCTGATAGAGATGCTAAGTTTACAGTAGCCTTTTGGAAAGGACTATTCAGAGGGATGGGTACTAAGTTGAATTTTAGTACTGCCTATCACCCTCAGACCGATGGAGAGACAGAAAGGACTAATCAAATTTTGGAGGATATGCTGAGAATGTATGTGATGGATAGACCATCAAAGTGGGAAGAGTATTTGCATTTAGCCGAATTTTCCTATAATAACAGCTACCAATCCTCTATCAAAATGAGTCCGTTTGAGGCACTGTATGGAAGAAAGTGTCATACTCCTTTGAGCTGGAGTCAACCAGAGGATAAACTAATGTTGGGACTCGATGCCTTACAAGAGATGGAAAGAATTGTTAAACAGATACAAAGAAACATCAAGACAGCACAAGACCGCCAAAAAAGCTATGCTGATAAGAAACGAGTGCACCGAGAATTCAAAGTGGGGGACCATGTGTATTTGCGTATTAAACCCAAAAAGAGCACACTTTATGCTGGAAGTTGTGCGAAACTGGCCCCTAGATATTGTGGTCCTTTTGAAGTATTAGAAAGGGTGGGACCAGTGGCTTATAAGCTGGCCTTACCACCCCATGTTAGAGTTCATGATGTATCTCATGTTTCGTTATTAAAAATATATGTGCATGATGCTTCTCACATAGTTGATTGGAATGTTGTACAGGTGGAACCAGAAGGGGAATTTCTGCCAGAACCGCTCCAAGTATTCGAGCGGGAAGAAATTGAATTGAGAAACAGAACAGTAGCCAGAGTAAAAGTGCAGTGGAAGAAATTTACTGCTGAAGAAGCTACCTGGGAAAGAGAAGCTGAAATGATGGAAAGATATCCATTTTTGTTTGAAAAATGAACTCTAGTAGTTAAATAACAACACCGAGGACAGCGTTTATTTTCAAAGGGGGAATATGTAACACCCCCAATTTATGTGCTGGAATTACAAAGTTAGACATTTGAAATTTAATCCTAAGGGGAGTGGACCCCAAAGGATAAATATTTTGTGAATGTAATTTAATATTTAAGTTGAGGAAATGAATAAAATACTGGTGTGCATATTGACCAAAAATGAGAATTATGAGATCACTTGCTAAATCCATGAGGATGGATAAGGAAACTATTCCCCACAATCCTTCAAAAAAACCTTGAAAGGAATTAATTCTAATTTAGATTTTTGAGGAAGAATCTAAATTTCCCCAATGATGAGGAAAGTATTTGGGAGGAGGTAAAAAGCTAGAAAAGATGAGGAAAAGCATAAAACAACTTTAAAGAATCCCAAAAATGGGAAGGCTAGGCAAACAGGAAGAAAAGCATCCTGATATTCTAGACGCAGAATTAGAAACAAGCGTTGGGGAAAATTAGCTTAAATAAGCTGCTCTTGTACAGATTAGGGGTTGATCTGTTCAAGGGGGATGACCTCAGCTCGGGGGTGAGTTCTGGGAGACAAAAGGACTCTAAGGTTGGGAGGTTGGTCAATCTCAATAGTGGTATGTCTCTAAATTTAACTATGTTTTTACTTCTTAAGGTATGAATTGGCTACATATAATTGATGAAATTGCATACTAGACTTATGAATGCTACCTTAGACCTATTTATTTATATTTGACCATAAGAGGTAGAATTAGAGTTTATGTTGCATCAAAAGGAGAAATCTAGGTACAGATTTTATGTAGTAATATTCCACACATTTAACAGAAGTTCAACAGAATTATCTTCAACCTTTGTATGGTTGTGGGAATCACATCTAAGGAAAGAAATTATCAGAATTTTTAAACCATAACTCGTTCAAATCTGAGAATACATATTTTCCCAAGATGATCTATATTCTAACTATAATCTGCTTCTGAAATTTAAAATAAAAGAAGGTTCATTAAAACTAGATGCACCAGACTCTCATTTATTAAAATCTGAACATAAGACAAATTACATTGTATTTGGTTCTGAAATCAAAATTTCAAGAGAGTCAAACATATTATCATAGTTCATAATGGATGCAATAAGAATGAACTCTGCTAGCCAAATAATAGAAGAAATTTATGTGTGAGTGCTGGAAAAGAAACTATATAAATGCAAGATCTCCATGTTGACCAAGTGACAAAACAGAGAGACAAGGATTGAAACTATAGTTTGAGAAATTATTAAATGTTGAAATAGATCTGCAACTTTATTTCATATTTCACTTACACAGAACTCCATCACGGATTTCTGTTGAAGTCAGGATACACTTATCTATATCCATACCCCGAAGGGAAACATCGAGGGATTTAATAATGTTGACTAATAGAACAGAGTAAACATTAGAATCAACATTTAACATAAAAGTTGCTACTCGTAAAAATGTCATATGACTAGAAATCTTAACGACATAATAACCAAAGTTTTATATATGTCATGTTCGCATTAAACACTAAAAGATATGGACTGGTGTAGCCAACCAAACACAGTAAGAAATCTTCAATTCGAAAACCATTACACATTGAAGGAATACATTTTACATCAGTGATAGAAATGAAAATTCTACGCATGATAGAGTACTCATCTAGATTATATGAGGTATGTGCCTACCATATCAAGAATTGTAATAACTGGCCCTTTTGTTAATTTAATAACCAAAGTTAGGTATGGTCACTTCGAGCGAACGATGGCATGTAACAGAGGCATATATGGATAAAACCAAGAATCCAATAATTAAGACTGAATAGTAATGATAGAGTTCATAGAAAAAAATAAACAAAACCACAAACCCAGCACTAGCACAGATCTAGTTTTAAAAAGAAATTTCGAGACGCAAGCCGGAAATTCTTATCGCCCACAGGGCTAAATCCCGCTCAGTTCGAGCGTCTGATAGTCTAGGCTGTTGCGTATGTGTCATTTACAAAACAAAGGGTAACTCCCTTTGGGAGATAAAATTTTCACCCAGGACTAGATATATATATGAAAAATAAACAACACAAGATATATAAATGTTCCTCATGAACCACTACTTCGCCAGTAGCCGAAAGGCTCACGCATACCGACCTGAAAAATATATGGAGAGCAGATACCATTAGTGAATAGAGGAACGATGAGGTTGAATTCATATTGACGCCAAACAATATCAACCATACCTACGAGTAAAAGAGCACATTATGTGTATTAGCCAAAGAAACCAAAAATTTAAATGAAAACGCAGAAAGGAGGAACGGAGATCACAACATCGAGACAGTCTTACCTGGTAGAAATTTCGACGTCCTGAACACACATTTGCAAGGAAAATGTCCTCGAGGATCACCGAACTCCTTAATATCTTGTCAAACGCAACGTTTATCACACTACAGGAGAAGTCCTGGAAAAATGATAACCGAGGACGTAAAGTCCTAACCATAGCAACGTTGATCTGGAATGAAACATGGGGAGAAGGATTAGAGTATAGAAAATCGTCGGGAATGCAAACCCTGAATTAAAATGAGACCACCTTGTGTAAATGACAGCATGCATAATAAACCACGAAATGATCATCAGAAACGATACCGTGAGCTTACCTCTGTGCATCGACAAGAGGAGAATAGCCATCGGCAGGATAAAGCCTGTACGCCTAAAAGCCCAGCAGAGCCACCATCGCTATGGCTAGCTGGAAGAATGGAGAAAGTGACCGGAAAGCGAAACTCGGTTACGGCTCTATCTTTATAATAAACATACCGAAAACCCTAAAACGATCAATCCATACAGGTGGCTCAAATCCGACGGTTTAACCATGGATCAACGCCTGAATTGAATGTTGCATTGGGGTCGGGGCTCAATAAGAGCTCAATGTACCCAGGACCTGAAATGTATTAACTACACAGGCTGTTCCGTAACCCAGAAGCCATAAACCAAATTGGAATCATAGATTTCCAAAGATATGCATACATATAACAATTAAATTGATGTCGACGTCTTACTGAACCGAGAGTTGCAAGAGCAGTAAAAATCTCATACGCAAGGTCTGAATTATATATATCTTCCGTATACATGCGGTTAATAAAATCAAATCCATATGCATATAGAAAAGTAATGTGCGACTACAGCTAGGTAAGAACCAGTGGGTCATAAAAGAGTATAGCCACAAAACATATCCAACACTCGGATTTGATGGAGGACACTACGTTCATAACGCAATACGACCAACTCAACTCATAGTATCAATAAACAAACAAATAAATTATATCAACGTTAACAATGGTGGATCGTATAACTATAGGACGTAGGAGGTATCGTGAAGCTAGGGTTGTGGTAACCATAGGACATGGAAAAGATTTAAATTCGATATATATATATATATATATATGTTGAAAAGTCGTGGATATATATATATGTTGGAAAGTTGGGGATATATATATATGTTGGAAATTCATGGTTATATATATATGTATAATAAGCATATATATACATTAATAAAATGAAGGAAGGGTTATGGAGTTAAAAAACCTTAATGGTTAGTATAATAAATAGAATTTAAAACAAGAGGTTAAGGGTCTTGACCCTAAATACCATAGGTGTTAAAGGGAATACCTATAATTGATGTGTAAATCAGAAAGTAAGAAATGTTGAATTATTCAGATGTGGAATAGACTTTAGATAATCATGATATAGAAAGAAAAAAAAAATGTTGGAAACGGGAGGTGTGACATTGGAGCACACAAAAATTTCATCAATGAGCAGTAGTAAAAAGTTATCTAGATACTTGTGTAGTACATTATTAATTAGACACATGAACGTAGCAGATGCATTAGTAAGTCGAAAGGGTGGGACTACAAATTCATAGTGGTAATATGTAGTCCTGAATGTTGTTTTATTGATGTCCTCATCCTTAATTCTGAGTTGGTGATATCATGTTCTTTAATCAACCTTTGAGAAGATAGTGGCTTCTCTCACTTGATCAGATAAGTCATGTATCCTTGGCAGAGGATATCTATTCTTTATATTCAATTAATTTAGCTGTTTGTAATTTACGCACATTCTTAATGTGCCATCCTTCTTGTTAACAAACAGTACTGGTGCTCCCCAAGGAGGCATACTTGGTTCGATGTACCCTCTGCCTAAAAAATCTTGCAATTGTAGTTTAAGCTCCAACAGTTCAGGAGTACTCATTTTATAAGGTGCTCCAGAGATAGGTGTAGATCTTGGTACTAGTTCAATTGAGAAATAACTTTCTCTTTTAGGGGGTAGATGGGGGATTTCCTCTGGAAATATATCTTTGAATGCTTTGATTACTAGTAAATTATCTACAACCTCTTTTTCAGTTTGCTGTCCCAATTCTTGAACTTGTACAGCATACACTTAACAACCCTTTCTTGCTATCTTTTTTAGCTGTAATGTAAAAAATTGTCTGATTCATATTGGTATCAGTTTTCCTTTCACCATCATAGCTCTTCCCTCACACCCTATACAATGAACTATTTTATCTAAGTAATTTACTATTTATTGATTCTTATCTAACCAGTCCATTCCTACTAACAAGTCATATGATTCTAGAGGAAAAATATTTAGATGAGTTTCAGTTTCATACCCATTTAAATTTATAGAACATTTCAGAAGTTTATGGGTCACTTTTCTTTTTGTTCCTGTAGCTAACTGCACTAACCATGCTTGTTGAAATTTTTCTAATTTTAACTTGCACTTTTCCAGCATCTGTGGATGGACATAGCTTAATTTTTCTCCTGGATCTATCAAAACAAAACTAGGTTGTTCAGCAATCATACCCTCGATTTCTATCATGGTTGATTAGTGTTCAGCTTAGCAGTGTTCAAGTGCAGCACTGATCTAGGGAATGTTTTGGGAAATGACGTTTACAGTAGTTGCCTCTCGTAACACTTGAATGTTCTGAACTGTTTGGTGAGGACAATTACGTAATAGGTGAGGTTCTTCACATCCCCAACACTTTAGGAATTCTTTCATTTTGACAACAATTTCCTCTTTTTTTTTGCATCCATCTATTTAGACCCACTACGTGACCATGCTGGTTGGGTTTCTACGATTTTATTAAATTTATTCCTTTGATGGTTTTTCCCAAAAATTTTAAATAGGTTGGTTTTAATATTTTTACATTTGAGCTACCCTTCCCCTTATCTTTGTTTTTCCAACTTTTCAGTTGATCATTTCTTCCTCTGAACTGCTGATAAACTAGTCTGGCTTTATGAAAAACTTCATCCATTGTCTTAGGATTTTCAAATTCGATTCTCTCTATATAAATAGCAGGTAGGAAATTTAAAAATTGTTGTACCTTCACCTTTTCCTCTCTGATATAAGTCACATAAAAAAGAAATTTAGTGAATTTGGTAACAAAATCATCAATTGCGAGCTATCCCAATCTTAGCTCATGGAATTCTTTGGATTTATCATCATAATATTTCTCATTTAGGTACCTGGACTTAAATTTGGTTTGAGAGTCTTCCCAGGAAATATTTTTTTCATCTAGCACATGTACCATTTTTGTTTCTTCCCACCAAAGTGTATCTTTACCCTATAGTCAGTAAATTGCCAATATGGCTTTCAAGTTACTTCCGTATTCATATACTTGGAAGTATTTAACCATGTTCAGAAGCCAAGCTTCTGCATCTTCCTCTTTTTCACCATCAAAAGTGGGAGGTTTGTTTTTCCATAATTCTCCTTGCAATTCATTTTTCTGCTTGGAATGTTGTCCAAATGTTTCCCCACCCTCAGAGTCTTCTAAGTTGGTATTAGCTTATTTCATATTTTTTCCATGGTCTTCACTTTCGTGACTAGACCTTGAGTTTAAATCTTTGCTCAGTGTTTCTTTCTCTTCACTAGCTTGCAAAAATCATCCATTGCTTGTTATCAACTGAACCATTTCTCATTGCATATCCCTTATCATGTCCTACAATTGAGAATTTTGATCTAGTGGATTTCCCTCACCTCCCATATCCACATACAACCCTCCTTAGTCACTCATAATAAAAATTGTGCTTTTTATGAAATTGAATCATTGTACACAGACATAAATTAATGCATCATATTCTGAAAGAAAATAATATATATATATATATATATATATATATAAGTAAATTATAGCAGCATAATTTTGGGTTTTTTTTTTTTTTTTTTTTGCTGTATGGGGACACATAGTTCGAGTGCTTTCAACATGGGCTCTGATACCATTTGTAACAACTCTACTTACCAAAAAAAAAAAATCTATTTAGAAAACTCTACTACTTTTGTTGTGAGTTAATTATGTCACTTTTGACACTTATCCACCTTTTACCACATTTCATTAAAGGTCAAAGGGTTTACTTTCTATCATTACTATCTTCATTTCAACATCATTATTTTCAGAACTATGCGTATAATGGCATCTAAGCTAAATGCACCATATTTCGATATTTCCTCCTTTAATGTATTAAAATTCAACTCCTTTTTATGGCATTCATACATTCCTATGAATGTACATTAAGTATTTTATACTAGTTTCTCTTGCTATTATCTTATTAATTCTATACACTTCTCCACAACTCTACCTTTTATAGAATTTCGATTAAATTATTAAATTTAATAAATTTAGCTATTAGGATACAATCCCCTACATCATAATTTCCTATGTCTTACCTTGTGGTATCAATTCAAAATATAATAAGTTATTTTTAATCTTATACAAGACCTATATTGTCCCTCTTAAGCCTTAGATAATATTTGAATATTTATATTTATAAAAACATGGATTTCTTATATTTATATGAAAAGTACCCTTTTATTGCTCTGTTGCTATGGCATGCTCATAAAATTACATTTCCTCCACCATTTAATTATCACTATGATTGAATTCAAATTTGTTAAAAGGCACGCTACCATTAACCTTGGCTATGATCATATCGACCTTAGGTGATCATATTTGTTTTATGATACATATTTTAAATGATATACAACATGATTTTAATGTCATACATTTCCCTATGGATATTCAACCATACCTTTATGGATAACATCATATCTGCGATAATGATTTATGACATATTTCAGTGCTACTCTTTAATGTTTTATTAACTCGATGCTATCAGGGATTAATTGAAATGTACTACGTCTTATCTTGGTCACATGGCCCAATTAATTTCGTTAGCATGTGGAGTTCATATCTCTTGTCATTTCGATGGATGAGATTAGGTCGTACTCTTCCCCTATGTCAAATTTTATTAGGGTTTATTGTATTCATTTCACTTGGCTTCATTTGTCATTCGGCATTTTCACCACCCAAGGTTTTTGGCTCTGGTTCTATATTGTAAGTTTGCAATGTTAATGACTTCCCTCTAACATTTTTTCCTCGCCTTCACTACTATAGCTACAGGTAACATTTTTACCCTTTGTACGTTGCTCAACCTTTTTACTAATATGCACATTTTCTTACAACTTTCGTGTTCATTTTAAGATTTATGAAATCGTCGTATTAACTTTCATCCTGCATCTTCACTTTTTAATGGAAGAGTTCACTGCAAATTTCATGTTGAAGGATAGAGAACCTTCACGAATGTTTACAGTGAATTCATGAGGCAATATAAATTATGTCATAACGCAGGTATGTTAGGTACTCTTGTCCCTTCTTTAGCGTTAAAAAATTTCAATTTTCCTTGTTATATTCTTACACTTCCTTATTTCAATTGTCTCATTCATGAATCTATCTTGGCTTTGTTCTTCATTGTGAGTTTAAATATTGGGTTTGAGATTATACAACAATTCCACTACCCGAGTCATTTTGATGTTATTTCCCCAATTTTCATATCTGTCTATTGATTTATGACTTCAAACCTTAGTCTTAACCCTCATTTATTTTTTCAGAGATGTTATATTACGTTTGGTATCTATGTATGCGATTCAGCCTTCAATCTAAAGGTTTTTTGAATATTCATTTTGGGTTTCGAGATTAAATCCTATGTCAATAAATTTTAACAGTTGAATTCGGCCCTAAATTTCCAAAGTTTCATGCATAGCCTTACATTTCTTTTTGGGCTCTCTGTCAAAAATTTACAATTCTAAACGAAATTTTTATTACGATTCCATGTGGAATTCGTAATGGGTTCCTTTGTTCATAGGAGTTATTAGGTTGAATTGAGAATTATCGTTCTGAAATTTACCTTTTTTTATAATCAATATGTGATAATATACTGAATATGTGGTGTTATGTATTCTCCTATGTTTCAACATTGAAATAAATAATCCTCTCTCAAATATATTACCTGTACTCTGCAATTTTTCAATTTAAGTGGAAATATTTACTTATTCAATTTTTGTAACATATTTAATCTATTAACCCTTGTTTGTCCCCAACGATATGTTTAATTTGATTTTGATTTATCCATACTACTCACAGTATGTGAACAATGAATTGTAATTCAATTTATTGAATGAGTTTTATAATTACTTAATGTTTATAATATTTTTATGGTCTTTGTATATCATTGAATTTGATTTAAGGGGGTGACTCTGTCTTTGTTGGTTTACTGAAGTTCAAGTATATTTATTCCCAATTTATGGAATATATATTTTTAATCAGTCTCTCTATATGTACTTTATTAAATGAGTACTTACATTATTGTTATATGTATTATCTCTACCTTATAAAATTATATAAGGATTCATAATACTAATAACTTCTAGAATATATGTGAATACTTTTGTTATGAAGTAATGATCATTTTGTTAATTTCCTCGACTAACAAAATTTTTTGATACATAGGAACTCCTATTTTTCCTACTTTTGTCCCATTCCTAGATTTACAATCAAATACCCAGTATGCCACAATTTAGGTAATGTATTTTCTATAATTCCAATATTATTACCGAATTATAATATTTTTCTCACTCTTCCCCAATGACATAGATGTTTGATTTTCTTGTTTATACACAGAAGTAATTTCACTGCCTCAACTATACTAACAAGGTAGATTACGGATGGGTTTTTGTTCGCTCTGCTAGGGTTCCTGCTGGCCCCTGTAACTACGCTGACTGACTCTGTCGGCCTTCATATTTCCCCTGACTCTCTACTCATAGCTTAGCACGAACTGGCATAAGGTTTACCTACAATGGTAGGCCCTTCGGGAGGAGGCGCACAGTCTTCCCCCTCAAGTAACGACAAACAGTCTCCTATGGAACCTTCAACGGACTCTACCTCAGATCAGACGAATCCAGAGGCCAAGGACACCCTGATGCACAAATCACAAAAATTCTCCACAGAAAAGAGCAGTGAATCAAAGGAAGAAGAACATGGGCAAAAATAAACACCCATAGTGACTTCAACCACTTGCAAACCAATCGATGTTGAAAAACCAAAAATCAAGCTTCCAAGCCACAGAATCAATGGTCAAATCTAGTACATGAGAGATCACGCCCTCATTGGTAAATTCATAGGATTCTGACCTACGGAAAAAGCTCTGCAAGGATGGATTTCTGCCAAATGGAAATTTAAAGGGCATGTCACCCTTCAACTTGGACCTAAGGGATTTTTCAGTACAATCTTCATTTATACTGAGGATCGTAACAGGGTTAACTCAGCAGGCTTATACCTAAGGGACTGGGTGGAAAGGTTCAACCCTGACAAGGAAGATTTCAGTTGGGCACCGGTACGGATCAATATGTACTTGCTCCCTTCGGAATATTGGGATGAAGAATCATTAAAAGACATCGGCAAGGGGCTGGGGGAGTTCATAAAAATTGCGGAGGAAATAAAGATGCATCGTTACACCTCATATGCATGCATTTGTGTCTACATGCGCCTGGAAAAATCCCTCCCAGAATCGGTAAGCCTCTATCATGATGATTATGAATGGATGCAGCCCTTAGATTTTGATCATGTACCCTTTCGCTGTCGTAAATGTCACATTCATGGGCATCTCTTTAGGGATTACCTGCTTAATTCCAAGCCACAAGCCTCTGATCTCTCGGATAAATCTGCACCTTAATGGTTCACTAAGGTCACCAGTAGAAGGAGGTCTCATAAGAAACCTTCTATTGGGAAAAAATCCAACCTAGCCACCTCATCCATTCCTTCCACCAGTAGCAGCTTTGAAGTTCTAGCCACTGATACCGAAGACTCCCCTCAAGCAAACCAGCCAGCCTCCCAAGTGGTCAAATCAACCTCGTCCCCCCCCCACCGACCGATTCACCCCCCATTCATCAGTCCACGGGGGTTTAGCTTGCAAAACCAGAAGCTCAAATGAAGGAACCAGACTGGAAGCCAAATGGAATGGATGTAGACTATATAGCTAGCCAAACTTTAGCAAAAAGCAGTCAAGAAAAACATATGGATGAAGAACCAGAAAGCATTGATTTGAGAGGAATTGACATCTTTGAGCTCAAACAAGCCTGTCGGAGGAAAGAGTTTGATAGGATTCAAAAGATTCAGCTCGACACTCTGGAAGTTATCATATCTAGAGCCTTTCAACAGAAAGAATTAGGAATACGACTAGGTAGTCAGTACGATGCAAATAAATTTCCCAAAGACTCCAAGAAGCGAGGGAGGAAAATAGATCTACAAAGAACTATCACAGTGGGAAAAATCCCGGTTGACTCAGGCAGATATGCTAAGTTGAAAAAGTACTACAAGCCTCTCCCAAAGAGTGAATCATGAAACTCACTTCATGGAATCTAAGAAGACTCAATAGTCCCAGGAAACTTAGAATGAAAAAAAACATGATAAAGCAGGAGCAGCCTCAGATATTCTTCATGCAAGAAACAAAATGTAACAGCAGCACTCTTGGAAAAATTCTCTCAAGAGCTTGGCTTGGATGTCACTCAGTAGCTGTGGATGCCTTGGGAGCATCTGGAGTGTTGGCCATTACCTAGAACACACAGGCCATCTCTCTCTCAGATTTCCACGCCTCCCACCACATCATCCAAGCTACATTCCACATCATAGGAACAAAAATTCATGGACATATTACTAATGTCTATTTCTCTGAGGAAGCGGGCAGTAAGATTACACTTATGGAAACTATAGGAACACTCAAATTTAACAGACTCCATCCCCTTTGGATCTTAGAAGGTGACTTTAATATGATCACCAAGCTGGAGGAAAAGGAGGGAGGTAGAGCCAAATTGGAACAAGATAGCGGCCACTTTAAATATTTCATACAAAGCAACATGTTAATAGATCTAAAATACTGTAATGGAGTTCACACCTGGAGAAATCGCAGGGTAGGGAGGCATCACATAGCCTCCAAGCTAGACAGATTTCTCATTTCAGATAATGCAGTGCATCTGGGAGGAGACATTTCAACCTCTATTCTCCCTCTCACCGGCTCAAACCATTGGCCAATTTCCCTTCAACGGAAAAGACCAGGTAACTCAACGCATCGTCCTTTTTGCTTTCAAGCATTCTAGTTCCATCACCCCACTTTCAATGACCTCATCAACTCCCTTTGGAAGAACTTCTCACCGCCAGAAGGGTCCAAAATGTACGAGTTTCAACAAAAAATCAAATTCCTTAAAATCCACGTCAAGCACTGGAATCATACCACATTTGGCAATATCTTTCAGGCATAGCAGGATATAAATAAAGAAATGAGGGATCTCCAGCAACAAATCATCACAGAAGGTCACACGGAAAGAACAATGGAGCGAGAAAAGAAGCTACAAACTCAACTGGAGGAAAGATTAAAGTAGGAATAAATTCTATGGAGGCAGAAATCAAGAATTAGATGGCTGAAAGAGGGAGAAAGAAACACCAAATTCTTTCACAGAACTAAAATTCAAAGATGAATGCACAATACAATCACTTTCATTAAGAATCAAGAGGGGGAAAGAGTGGAAAACCATGCAGAGATCGAGGAGGAGTTCATCAACCACTTCCAGGCAGTGCACCAAGAGCCTCTACTCAACAGACAGCCGGCCATAGAAAAAATCACACAAAACATTCTGAAGGTAATCACAGAAGAGCATAACCAACTTCTTCTGTGCTCCGTCTCGACTTAGGAGGTGGATTTGGCCATGAAGTAGCTCAATGAAGGTAAAGATCTAGGTCCAAATGGCTTCACTACTACCTTCTTTCAAAAAATTTGGGATCTTATCAAAGAGGAGGTTTGGATGATGGTGGAGGAATCATGCTCCATGCACTGGCTTCTCCCCTCCTTGAATGCGAATTTCATTGCTCTAATTCAAAAAGAAGAAAATACCATCACACCAGATAAATTCCGCCCAATGCAATGTCATCTACAAAGTTATTTCTAAAGTCATTGCCGATAGACTGAAACCGCTTCTGCCCTTTCTTATCTCACCAGAAAAATCCAGATACGTTGAAGGCAAGCAAATTCTAGATGGCATTATCCTCACTCATGAGATCATACACTCCCTCAAGCACTCCAAACAGGCAGGTATGATTCTCAAGATTGACCTTTCTAAAGCTTTTGATAAGTTAATTTGGATCTACATTTAAAAATTTTTATCTACTTTCTGTTTCTCTCCAACTTAGGTTCATTGGGTCTCGAGTCTTATCTCCTCCTCTTTCTTCTCCATCCTTATTAATGGAATTCCTTCTCGACCCTTCCGCCCCACTCGTGGTATCAGAAAAGGGGACCCCCTATCTCCATTCCTCTTTCTTTTAATGGCAGAAGGTCTAGGTCGTCATCTTAAAAATGCCCTTAGATCCCAGTAGCTCTGAGGCCTCTCTATCCACAGCTCCCCAGCTCTAACCCACCAACAATTTGTGGATGAAAACATGTTGTTTGGTTACCCTTCAGTTCATGAAGCCTCCTAATTTAAATATCTTTTGAATGAATTCTCGGCTGCCTTGGGAGCGAGCATTAACACTGTTAAATCCCATATTTTCTTCTTTCACACCCCTCCAATCGCTCAATTTTCTATTTCCCGCATTCTTGGTTTTTCCATTTCCAGACTCCCTTCCAACTACTTGGGTGCTCCCTTAATTGACTTTGATATAAAGCATGCCTCATGGCAAGGGCTCCTTGAAAAACTTGAAGCACGTCTTTCTTCACGGACTCACAGAACTCTGAACATAGAAAGCAGACTGGTCCTAATCAGAGCAGTGCTAAAGGCTATGACTCTTTATCTTTTCTCAATTCTGGCAGCGCCGAAATGGGTCCTCAAAAAAATTAAAGCCCTACAGTGCAACTTCCTATGGGGATCCAAAGGTACTAATTGCAAATGGGCTCTGGTTAAATGGTCAACAGTCTGTAAGCCAAAGGAACAAGGAGGAATAGGATTGCGGGATCCTACTCACAGTAATGCCATTATGAGTGCCAAGATTTGGTGGAATTGGCTCAAGGCACCCAATAAGCCATGGGCTATAATCTGGACAGCAAAGTATGTCAACCAAAGACCACAGGAAGAACTCATAAGATTCACGCCAACGGATAAAGGCTCACTCATATGGAACGTGGCTAAACAACACTATCTTCTTATACAACAACATAGCTTCTGGGAAATAAGGGATGGCAACACTGCTAGATTTTGGACTGATTCCTGGGATCAATTCCCAAAACTGACCAACATTTATAGATCGCCTCCTAGCCCGGACTGGGATGTGCAGCAATTGGAAACAGTTCAGCAACAATGGACAGGCATTATAGCACAAGGATATAGACAGTGGAAATAGGCTGAAAGGCTGATAAGGAATACTGATGAGCGGACATTGGAAGCTTTAGACTTGGAACTTCAAATTCGATGCATCAGAACATCGGACAGTAGGGACATTCTAAGATGGGAATATCCCCAAAGGGCTCCTTCTCCACCAAGGAAGCTCACAAAATAATATGCAACGATCCAACGCCCAGGGATCCTTTGTGGAGCAGAATTTGGATTTCGGGGGTATGGCCTCAAGTTTCCTTATTCCTATGGCTCTTTGGACATCAAAGAATACTCACTTGGGACAACTTAAGGAAAAGAATATTTCATGCCCCCTCAATCTATCCCAACTGTAGTTCTCATGAGGAAACTATGCAGCATCTCCTTAATTCCTACTCTCTGGCTAATCAATTGTGGGAGAAAACTAGTTTTCGATGCCAAAAAAATTGTAGAATCTCTGAAGATATAATCAGTTCCATACGCAATTGGCATCAGACTCCATACAAAAGAAAATTAATAAACCACCTTTGGATAATAATCCCAGGCCGCCTCCTATGGACAATCTGGAAAGAGCGAAATAAGCGCATTTTCAAGGATCAAAAGACTCCCCTAAACATCATCTGGAGGAAATTCTATCTCAATCTCACTGAAACCTTGGCTTTACAATCCTGGTACACTAAAGACTACCCAACTCTGGCAAATGAAAAGGCCATTTGGGACAATTGGGGCATTCAGCTCAATCAAGGAAACAAAGTTCCCAGAGCTCCTAGAACCTCTGAAAATGCCATGAACTCATGGAACCCTCCTCCTCAGAACACCTTCAAACTCAAATTTGATGGCGATTCTAAAGGGAATCCAGGAAAAGCTGGTTTCAGAGGCATCTTCAGAGGTCATAAAGGAAATCCTATCATAATTTACTTAGGAAATCTTGGATGGGACACGAACAATTCGGCTAAGCTCGAAGGTCTATGGCAGGGTCTTCTCCTTTCCCACCTACATGGGCGTCACCCACTAGAGATTGAAGGGGATTCCCAAATTCTCATTAATTTGGCCACTCAGCTCCTAAATGGCACTCATGCGCACAAAATCGCCAATAGTTGGAGACTTGAGGCACGTTTGGAGGCAATAGAATGGTGGCTCCACAACAACAGAGCACTCCTCTTTAAGCACATCAGACGAGAAGGTAAAAAAGTCGCTGATCTACTTGCCAACTTGGCGGTGGAAAATGAGCATAATATTTTCACAGGTACACTCGACATAATTTAGAATCATGATAAAAAACAGGAATGTAAAAAATTGGTTCAGAGTGAAGCAGAGTTCCCGAATGTGGGTGCAGAGGACAGCGCATAACGTGATGGGATGGGGGTGCGGCATGGCGCAGAGACACCTGCCCACCAAAAATGCAGTTGGAACTTGGCATTTAACGTTGGTTGTTGTCTGTTTAATGGCATTTACTCTCAGCGCTGGTTACAATCCCAACTCTACTCCTCGATACGATCTCGCGTGTGGCGACATGGCTCGGCCCTTGTCTCATATTAATGGTGGTTTATTGCAGGGGGTCTATCGATGCATGGTCATCTGGATAGATATCATGGAGAGCTGATCTAGCTCGGCTAGCGCTCCCTTGCCAGTTAATCAATGGTGCACTCTGAATGCAGGGCTCCCAACTATGCGCATAGCTACAGGCAAGTGGAGCAGGCTGAATTCCTGTCTGGATTTTGGAGATGATCTCCATTTCTCTCACTCGGGTTTCTGTATGTTAGCGTCCGTCTTCCTACATTCCCATTCACGTCAGTCCTCCGTTAGTCCTACACTTTCTATGCTTCTTGGTCCCTCTATCACAACTGATAACATGCCCTGCCTTCAGCAAAGGGTGAGGTGCCGAAGAGGCACCACCAAACGCCTGCCTCAGCATTCTCCCTCCACCTCCAGCACCTCCTTAGAGTCATCCTCTCATGCGGATAGCCAAACCAGATTGTAGAGAGGTCGCCTGCTCCGCTCAGGCCGTCACCTGGGCTCCCTTACACCTCCAATTCTTCCTGCACAGACACATACCGTGCACTTTTCCTTCAACTGTTCACTCAATCGCCCCCGGGTCACTGCCTCCATCACTGTTTTCTTCCATGAAGTGCCTCAGGAGGATGCTCCCAGTTCGAGCCCAGTGGATCTGTGCAACACTAAGGCCCAGACCTCGGGTCCGACTGTAGGGTCGATGCACCCAGTGGGCAAGGAGTTGCAGGGTCAGGCGAGCAAGGATTTGTAGGGTCCGGGGATCAAGGATATGCAGGGTCAGGAAAGCGGGATTCAGGATGTGGACATGGTGCAAGGCGACACTGGGTAAGCGATCAAGGCGCAGGAGGCTCGACCACCCTCCAGGCGGGTGGTCACTTCCATTGGGGACCTGTACAAGGATGATGGGGCACCAGATGAGCTCTGGTGCAGAGTCGTGGAAGACCCACCTGATGAGTAGTTCCCCCTTCTCAGTTTGGTTTTTTTGTTCAGTTTCGGCCCTTACTATCGGGCTTGTTTTTGAGTTTTTTGTAGTTTCAGTTCATATATCATTTTTTTCTAGTTATGGTTTCCAGAAAAAAAACTCTATGGCTCCTGTGCGTGGCATTTATTTAGATTATTGTCCAAGGCTGGTTTCCCTTCTGATGGGCAGTCTTTATCACTGGTTTTTTTGTTAAGATTTCCTCAACACTGGGCAATGATCAAGCTTCGTCCCACTGTACATTACTACCTCTGTTAATAGAATGCCTTAACTTAGAAAAAAAAAAGAAGGTAGATTACTATTTTAATTAATATTGCCAATTTCAATTGTTTTGTGTATTTATTCTGATTTTTCTATTAGATATATATCTAACCACCCTTTATATGGATTTTTTATAAAGGTATTTCACATCCCGTAATTTACAACACAACCATTTTTTCCTTCTTTCTCAAAATAATTGACAATTAGTTTGGTTCCATCTATTTACATGTTGGTTGCTATCATTCAGAGAATTCGGTCCGCCGAATTAAATGATATTTATTCCTATATATATTATGTAATTAATACTAAGAAAAAATTACTTTTAGTCAATATAATTGTGACAATATTTGATATCATTTTACATGAATATTAATGCATATTTTTGTTCTTAGAAAATTGATGGTACTTCATCCCTGTAATAATTTTATAGATGTTTTCCCATTTTTTTATAGTATTTCAAATACATGTATAAATTTGGAATAATTCCTATTTGATGTTTTATTAAAAATTGTAGTATCCACATAGTAGTTGAATATGTAAAATAATATTGTTTTTCTTCTTTCAACATCAGAAGTAAGTAGGTGTATTTTGATTTCATGTTTTATGTAGGGGATGAGTTTTTTTACATAGTCTGTAAAAACAATTTTTTCTTGATTTAATAATAAATCCCACTATTTATATCTCTGTTTCTTCCTTGTTTACAGAAATAACGAATTATGTGTCATCCTGCTATTAACATATTTAGAATATTCCCTGGATGTGGGTGGTAGTTAGTCACACATATTTCCACGAGGCAGCCATGTGCCCCACCACATGGTGTTCCCATGTGCCCCATGCTTGGGATGCACAATGCCTTTAAAACTCGTGTGGGCTGGGCCTTAAATTCCCATGCGCCACCTTAAAGTATACGTACTCTGCAAGATAGTTAATTACTCCTTCTCTCAGCATGTTGCTCTATCTTCCTGCTCCACCTATGCCTTTCCAGCCCACCCTGATTGTCATCCCATCACTCCTTCTGCTTTGGCCCTCATCTGCTCTGCTGCGAAGTCTCTGGGTTCCCTCCTCTGTAGCAACGCCCCCGTCTTATCGAGCCTTATACATGCCATCCAGAATGCCGCGTTGCCATTGACAACCTAGCAGAAGAACGGGGGTAAGGGGCCTCCCTTCGCGACCTCCCCTGCCCATGGCTTCCCCTCCAGACTGGAATTCCCCGGTCTCATGGGACCCTGTATACTTGCATCCTCCCGCCCTTGCGCCTGCTATTCTCTTTGACCCCATGGCTCCTCCTGCTCTGCCCTTGGCTCCTCCTGCTAGACCCTCATCCTCCCGCGACAAGAAGCGTGCCCGAAAATCGATAATCTCAGAGGAACCTACCTTCCTTCCCCATAAGCTCAAGGCACTCCCAGTGCAGCCCGCCTCCATCCCCTCTTCGGACAATAGTGACTTCAAGCTAGCCGAGGAGTTGCAGCTACTAGGTCTCAGTCTTCTGGGCTCTATGAAGGGAAAGGAATTCCTCCACGTGATAGGTGCCATGAACATTTCAACTTATTTGCAAGATAATGCTCCTCAGGACTCTGTAGTGGAGCGACTCGAACTTCCGCCCTCCCCTCGTGAGCAACATGAAGACAATGAACCACTTAATTATGGCTACATCTACCATATCTTAGAGGAGGATCCTCCAACCAGCGACGAGCATGAAATATCTCCTTAGCATGTCCTCGTTGAGCTCCTTAGGTTGTAGGTTTTGGACGCCTCTCTTGTTTTTTCATTCAGTTTATTTTTGCACTATGTTAAAGGCTGGTTTCCCGCCAAGGGCAGCCTGGTATATTTGGAATATTTTGGCCAGTTTCCCCACCAGGGGCAGTCTAGTTTTTACCAACAATTTTTTGCACAATCCCTCAGTTATGGATTTCTCCATTTCTGAGGATGTGCCTTGTAAACTTTGTTTAACGACTTAATAGAAATAGTATTACTTAGAAAAAAAAAACATATTTAGAATATTCTCCACTACTAATGATGTATTTTATTCCTATAATATATTAATTCTTATAACCCTAACAACAAATTTAAATGCTCATAATTGGGTTTAGACATTCCACTTTTTTGGTCAACTAATTTAACTATTCTATGTAACTGTATAGAGCTACAACTATACCTGCTATAGTTATGTTTCTGTTATATACAACAAACCCTTCACTCTTAATAATAAAATAAATTACTATACTGGTTGAGAACTCATAAATATAGTTTTCCACTTATTTTCCTTATTAAAACACATTTATCTTATCCAATCATCATCATCCTAATAAAAAAATAGAAAGACATAACTTAATAATTGTGCATACCAATTCTGGTAAAGAATAATTTCCACCCAACCTTGAGGTTTCATCCACAGCTCCCCCAGAGTAGAGACCTATTCCTCCAAAGTGTAGAAAACCTCTTGTCTACCCAGGAATGGGTTATTTAAGCCTTCTTTACCTTCAACATGTTTCCGTAATTGCGTCCAATTAAATTAGAAAGTTGTTTTCCTTTAGCCCAGGGTTTAATTTTTTTTTATCCACAAAAGCTCTTTAAAACTAGCTTTTTCCTCTTTTTAGTTTTATTTCAACCCTTCTTAGTAACTTTCCACTTTACTGAGGCACCTTTTAATTTTTTATCTCCAATCTAATATATTTAGTTTTTTTTTTTTTTTTTTTCTCCAAGGATTTTTCAATATTTTGAGAAAATCTTTGAATTTAGTTCCATCCTCATGGAGTTGAAATCCTAGTCTCCAATTTACTTTATTCTTTCCACAATAATTAAAATTCCCCATTTATTAATTTAAAAAATAATATGTCCACATATATATTTTTCCTGTAGGTCCACATAACCTTTAGGATTTACAAGTGTCTAAATAAAAGCAGTAAAATAGGGATATTACACCCTTATTCAGGATTGACTATGGTAGACTTAAAAATAATATATTTCTTCTTGCAGTCTGTGCATCTAACCAACACGTCAACCCAACTTTTAACTTAGTATTAAATGTGTGTGTGTGTGTGTGTGTGTATTTACAATTTATTTCCTTAGTCCATAGTTTTAGAACATAGTTTCTGGCACCAAGACATCTACATTCAGTGGTATCTCTTTATAATAACCTAATTTTAACCCCTAGTTCTATTTTTAAATTTTATTTATGAGCTTTCACCAAGGAAATTATATTAGGGTTTTCTAGGTGTCTTTTTTGTACTTCCTTTAACGAGAAGGGATTCAGTTTTACAACCTGTGCATATTATTCAATTTTTCTTTTACCTGTAACAATATAGTAAGCCCACATTTACATAATTTTTTATATCATACACTAAGTTAAATAAAAATTCCATTTCTAAAGTACACTTATGGTCCGCCCTTGATTTCAAATCCTATTATTCACATTTTTATTTACCACTTCAATAAATTATGTACTTATCTAAATGTTTTTATAAATAGTTAAGGTCTTCGTGATCCTCCAAACCTTGAATATGTTTGTTTCTCCTGAGCTTTAACCCATGCTATCAATAAAAATATGGAGATATATTTATGACAGTTCACCTCTTGAACTCTTAGCAGTGTCCTGCTAATTTTTTGTTTTGGTTTAATCACTCCTTCTCTCTCCCTAGTGTTATTTTCAAAGAAAATTGCCTTTATCTCCCACAGTTCCTTTTAAAAAATCCACCACACGAAATTTTTCTCTAGTCATGTCCTTTTATCATCTATGTGTCTCTTTGTCAAATTTTCTTTTTTTCTTCTCTTGCACTCTTCAAAAGTTCAAAATTAATGATAAAAGGAGTTTTCTTTTTCTTTTTGTCCCTCTTCCTCTACGCATAACTGACTTCAACTATTTTCCTTACAATTAGTGGTTTATCTATTATGTTATCCTTTAACATATTTCTAAGAGGATTAATATGCCAAAAATCATTTTTTATTTCATTATTGAAAGTAATATTTACATCAACGTATTTCGTCACATGTATTTTAATTTTTCAAATAAATAAATAAGCCACATAGCAAATTTTGTAAGGGTATTACATTGAAAACTTTATGACGACTGGAAAACATATTTTCTAGAATAACACTATGATCATTGCTAAAGAATACCACTATCAAAGAATACAAATTAACAAAGCCCTTGATATTATTCGCATCTATGTGATCTAAATAGGGATGGTGATATTAATATTAGTGATAATTTCCTTTCTTTAATACTAAGAAATAGTTCCATTCCACCTCAAATATGAGTCTCTTCTATATTTTTCATCAATTTTCTTAAATAGTATGATTTCTTAGATAGTAATTTGTATTCTAACAATAACCCTAATTCTATGCTAACCCTAACCTTCATTCTTTAGTAATAATTCAAAACTAACTCTAAAATATTATCATAATAAAGATTAATAATATTTACAATAAATAATAATGATATTGAATACTATCATTGTTATCATTAATAATAGATATGCATCATACATATTATCTATATATATATAATTAATAATATTAATAATATCATCAATATTATTATTAATATTACTCATATAATTAATAATATTTAAATATAATAATAATAATAATTATTATTATTATTATTATTATTATTAATTAATTTATATTATTAATATTATAGTAATATTTTTATTTTTTAAGTTTATGACTTTAATGAACTTATTACAATTTTCATTTTCATTTTTATTTTTTCGCTTGTACGTTTTTTTTTTTTTAATCAATTATTGTCCTGAGTGGAAAATCCAAAAACTTCATCTTCAAAAAAAATAAAACGCACCAGAAAGTCATAACATCTACCATATATATTATGGTATCAAGTTAAAATATTGATCGACGTATGATTTTAATTGTAGATGTAGCGGATCAATGATTTATCAAACTTTATAATCTACGCACCGACTAACAAGGAATTGGGTTTCATGCTACTTTTGAAACCACAACAAACATTATTATAATCATATCAGCAATAGACTTCCGGGTGGGGTAGTCTGAATTAAAGTTATATTTTTAACTATGACCTTAAGGAAAAAGTGTTTATGCATCAACCTAAAGGATTTCAGATAGAATGATTGAAATATTAAGTATGTAGGTAACCAAAAGATTACGCATACACGGAAAACGAAAGACTGAAATTTCATATTTGTGTTTCTTTTATATCAATATTTCTTTTAATGCTAACCACTGGAGGGATTTTTGGGAAAGACTTAATATTCATATATATTCAAATTTTCATATTCCTTTGGTGGTAATAGGAAATATTCTCAATTTGTTTTGTTAGACAACTTAACATATATGCTCATTCGTATATGTTCCTTAAATGAAGAGGAAATTAAACTTACTAACTATGGTTTTAAAATTGTCATTTAATTATTTTTTTAAAATATTAATAAGGCTAAAAAGTAATAATAAATTCACAAATTTTTAAAAAATTATAAATAATAAATTAAAAAAATATTAAATTCGTGTTATTGATATTTTAGGAAATTTGGACGTTGTAAAGAGATGTTTATCATTTTTTTTTAAACTTATTAGTTTCTCTCTATTCTTTATTCATTCCATACAACCAAAATGTAGGTTACATCAAAATATACAACTTCTCACTTCAACTTCCCCATAGGAAACCAAGTATGTTCGCCGCCTTAGAGAGTTATAGGCCATCGAAAAATTAAAAAGTTTAAAGCGGTCTCTTAGTATTTTTAGGGGTATATTATCTATCTTATCATATATAAACATATAGAAAAAAGTAAACACTATCCGTATTCATTGCAAAAAAGGAAAAATTCAAAGAATTCAGTCCTCAGAAGATTCAATGGGTGCGAGGTATTCGACACTTGATCTAGGCATCTCAACCTGATGCATATTTTGATGTTATATATCAATACATCCGAGATGGAGGTTATGGTGGTGCTACTGTAAATGGATCTCCTAGATATCTCCCTGAGTTTCCGCCAGGATTGAGGCTGCCTATGGGTCGCCCCCAATCTCTTCGACTTTGACAATCACCTTCACCAATAGACATTTCAAGGTCCAATAGATACGAATCAACTATTGGAATAGAGAAAGTCTGTTGTGGGTATGACCAGGATCTGTTAAAATTGAGTTCTTCTTCCTCTTTCTCCCTAACATCTTGTTCCCACCCAGAAATAAAGGATTTGACATGGTTGGGTGTGCCATCTGAGTAATCCTAAAAGAGGTTGTCCATAATTTCTTTGCTATAATTCTATCCTCCTCTAAGTATTCTGGCTTTATCCTTCCCCTTATATTTTCTTTCCTTCTTGGCCGATTGAGATTTTATCATTTTCTTTATAACCCAGCCTTCTAGCAAATATCTTTCCACCTAGCTCCACATAGGGATACTGACTCAACGTGTGACGACTTGCAGACGAGAATTGCGAGGAAGACCTGTATAGCAACTTGCACATTTGGCGATGCCATAACATCTAGATAAGTCACAGCCTTCCAGTTATTTCTATTATAACCCTTCCAATTATTAAAAAAAACCATAAAATTATAATGAAGACTCAACATAACCCCAAGAATAACCCAAACTGCAAAGAAGATACCCCCCATTCTCTTTTCAACAACTTCATGAAAAACATCAACTTCATGACAAACCTAGACCAAAGAACATAAAGTAGCCCCTACTAGGCCAAAAATTAAATTTCTGGAGATTCTAAAAACATAACTAATGGTGTTAAAAAAACCTTTGAAATCCCTACTACACGAACCATTGTAACCATTCATTATCAAACCACCGCCTCTAGAGATATCATTACAGGCCACACAGTCAATTTCCCCAAATTTTTGACTACCATGAAGATAATTACAGAGATAATTATATGAAATTTGATTATGTTTAACTACATAGGCATACTAAGGGAAAAAACATGAAGGATGCCATTGAAAGCTGAGAAAAAAGCAGTCTAGGGAAAAATAAGGAAATGCAAGTCCATTACCACACCATGCAAGTTCTTCGATGTAACAGGAAGGGGCTATAGACAGACATAAATCAATGTAATACAGCCATGCAAGGTCAACCGAAATATAATAGTAAAAAAAGTGCAGACATGTAATGTTAACATTGTCTTCCAAATTATGAGGGTCGTGGCATTGCAATACCACCTCCATAGGAATTTTACTGTACAAATTACCCACCAGAACCCCACATCCAAATCCATAGAGGAAGAGAAATACAAATCTATGAGAACCAGGTTACCCCAAGCATCAGCCAGGACCGTGAATGTAAATTGTGGAGCTGGCGAGTAATACACATTAACCAGAACCAAAGTATAAAAATTGATAATGACCTCATTGAAAACCTTGTTAAAAATTTATGGAGGACCAAATACAATATTCATCTCGGAGATAGGAATAAAATTCAATAAATACCCTCACAATCAACACACTGAGGTTGACAGAGCTCACGACTAATCTCCTGAATTTCTCCCGATGCTCTACGATCCAATTACTGTCTTAGTCCACAACCCAACAGAAATAATGTTATTATCAAAACTCCACTCCTGTGCAAGCACTTTATCCTAGAGTCTTCTTAGAAGCCCCTTGACATGCCTTGTTGTTTGGCATAATTCTTAAATGCGATCATTAATCTCCGTGAGTGGAGCCACTCTCCTCTGTCATCATGCATCATATTCAATGTAGGTATGGAGGTTGCATACAATCGCCACATCGCTCCCCAATCCTTTCCACGTGGCACCCCAATCGGGGGGTGATGTTTATCATTTTACTAGAAAGATCATGAAAGTTTGATTTTAAAAATTATTTAAATATATATATATATATATATATATATATATATATATATATATATATATAAATATAAATATAAATATAAATATAAATATAAAATTTATTAAAAAGATATTATGAAAAAATAATGTACATTGAGATTTTTCATTTATATATAATTTAATAATTTTTCTTGATAATCAAAATCAACTAATTCAAATCTATATATTATTTAAAGCATTAATTCTTCCTTCAAAATTATATTTTTAAAATAAAATAAAATAAAATAATAAAAAAATAACCTAACAATATATATTTTTTTATCTTTTCATATATTTAATGAAAACATCATAATTAATAAATCATGACAATATTTTAGATAAGTGTCTTAGATTTAACATGACAATATTGTTTATTTAGTAAATATTTAAAACTATATAAAATGAAGAAGCTCTAGAATATTTGATAAATCATACTAGGTAAATTCCCATGATTTATCCAATATTCCCTTCCATATAAAATATCATTTTGTTATATATATATATATATATATATATATATATATATCTATATATATATATATATATATATATATATATATATATATATATCTATATATATATATATATATATATATATATATTATTTTTTCTTAATTATATTTATGAAAAATAAATATTGTATATCAATTATATTATTATTATTATTATTATTCATAGAAAAATCAACATTAATATTATAAATAATATTATTTGTCCATTACATGGAAAATTGGAACAATAAAACAGATTTAATTTCTTAACATTACATGCCAAGAAAAATGTTAATTAGTCTCTCTTGACACAATTTATACGATAAGGGACTAGTATGCTCATAATATGTACGTGTGAAAAAGGTGGTTCTTTTTATGATAACAACATAACAATACCTATTTACGTAAACCATATCCATTGGAAGGATACTACACTTGCATAGGAGGAGGAATATCTGTGTCTAGTAACCTCCTTACCAAGGCTGAGACTCTTCATCCAATTTTCCCACTTTATGCAAACCTCGTCAATGCACAATAATAGTTCTTGTAGCATTTTTGTTCCACTAGAAGCCATCCCAAGGGTTTTTGGATCTTATAAAGCAGGTTGATTATTTGCATGTAATGGGTTTCCAAAGACCTTGGATTACCTCTTTGAGGAATCCAACTATTCTTTTCAATCTCCACATTGCTAAAAATGATAAATCTTCAATTGAAATGCATTTACTCTTCCATATTCATAAGGATGTGATGAATTTCCACTGAGGTAGATGCATCACCATGTTTTATTGAACCTCCAACTCGATGGAAAACTATGGATATGGCTAACCCATCCTAATCCCTTACCACCACAAGGATTTATTTGTTGCAACATTATAACAAAAAATGAAACCCCAAATATATATTACATGTTGCAAGAAGAGAAGAATCTAAGCCTTTTGGGAGATTCCATATAATATGTAAAGAAAGGTAAAAAAGGATAAGACTCTCGACAAGATAAGGAGAAGGAATAATCCACATACTCTCTCGAAACATTATGAGGAGAGAGTGCACTCTTGACTAACGAAGGATGTCCTAAAGTTAGCAAGTTAAATAGTTCAAAAAAATAGAAACACGAGATAAAAAAATAAAACAATGAAAATAGCCAAAGATCCAATTGCTAGATCTAGATGATGAACAACCCCACTGAAGGACTCAACCCAAATTCGGTTAAGAGAACCACCTGACCACCAAACTAAAGAGACAAGGAAACAACTAAAGTAAAAAGGGAAAACTGAATCCAAACCATCTTTTCCCTAAATCCTAAGTGAGAAGATAAGAAAAATATGTAAGAAAAAAAAACATAAACAATGAAGGGATAGTCATACTAATTTTTTAAATTGCAGAGAAATCCTCTCCAAATGAAATTAACCTAAAATAAAGCTATTGAAGTGAGCTATAATACCTTGACTAGTTTCCAAGGTAGTAAGAAAACACCATATATCGGTCCATACCAAGAAAACCATCCAACTAGAAGCTCCTTTAAAATAGATTCTCCAATAGATTCCAATAACCACCACCATACTACATGATAAGATCTCCTTCAAACCACTTTGCATTCTAAATATGAGTATTACGAAGAAGATAGGGGGAGGATAACCGTCTTAACAAACAATATCATAACATAGAATTTACACGTGAAACCTTGAGTACATTCCGAAAGGAGCCAACTAGGAGGGTTGAATCCCCTCATAAATGCAATCAGCCACACCATGAGATGACACCCGAAGTGGGGAGAGAGATCCTGAATTGAAATCTTAACACATATTTTTTAGAGAACCTAAATCCACTTGAGACTAGGTGGATCTTAAATTATAGTTTCATGAATAAGTCCCTCATTGGAAATTGTATCCACCAAATTACTACCACTCCTATTGACATATGAAAGGAAGGAAAGTCACCTACGCTTACTAAATTGGCTTCCAATCACTAGCTAGTTGAAACCTTGAATACTTCTACTTTAAATTGTAGTTTCTAATCAATCTAAATGATAGTGGGGGAGTCTCCTTCGATAATTATTTTTTTATATTGTTACTCGCAAAAATGAGTATTCCATGTTTTAAAATGAAAAATTCAATGGCGTTGTTACAGTTAATCACCAATCAGCCCTCATAAATATGAATAATAGGAAATTTGGTCTAGCGAAACTGTGTATTATGTTATGTAAATTCCAATGATTTACCCAATATTCGCTTCCATATAAAATAGGATTTTTTTTATTTTTTACAATTATGTTAATATAAATAGATATATAATTTTTTTCAATTATATATGTATAAAATATATATTGATTATTGATTCAATTATTATTACTATTATTAATTCATAAGATTTATTAAATAGTAAAAATAGTATAAAATTATTATTAGTACTAGAAAATTCAACATTTATATTATAGATAATATTATTTCTCTACCACATGGAAAATTTGAGCAATAACAAAGATTTAATTTCTTAAGGTTGTATGTGAAGAAAAATGTTAATTGGTTTCTCTAGACACAATCTATACCATAAGATACTAGTATGCTCATAATATGCATCGTCTTACCATGTCTGAAAAAGGTATCCTTTTCTATGATAAAAACATAACAAAACATATTTTTGTAAAAAATATCCATTGGAAGGGGATTACACTTGCATAGGAGGAGGAAGATTGGTGTCTAATAAAGGAAGGGGATGTAAAAATGAAAGAACCATTAAATTTCTGGGGATGTGGAGAACTTCACATGCTACATGACTTTCCTCATAGAATAGTTAAAAATATTCAAGTATTACGAGCGGCGACTATTGTAAATGAAATTTCTAGAAACCTTCCCGAGGATTAGTGCTACACTTGAGGATCACCAAGTTGAACACCAATAAACCATGATAGAAATCGAAGGTATGATTTTTGAACAACCTGTTGTTGTTTTGATAGATCTAGGAGAAAATTTAAGCTATATAAGTCCTCAGTTGGTAGAAAAGTGAAAATTAAAATCAAAAAATTTTTAGCAAGCATGGTTAGTTTAGTTAACTAATGGAACAAAAAGAAAAATTACCCATAAACTTCTGAAAACTGTTGTAAATTTAAATGGCTATGAAATTGAACTGAAATTAAATATTTTTCCTCTAGGCACATATGATGTGTTAGTGGGAATGGATTGGCTAGAGAAGGAAAAGAAATAGTTAATTCCTTAGATAAACTATTTCATTGTATAAATGGTGAGGGAAAACCTGTGATAGTGAAAGGAAAACCAATACCCATATCAATTAGGCATATTTCTGCACTACAGTTAAAAAGGACAACAAGAAAAGGTTGTCAAGTGTATGTTGTACAAGTGGAGGAATTAGGACAAAAAACTGAAAAAGGAGCTATAGAGAATTTACCAGTAATTAGAGATTTAAAAGATGTATTTGTAGAGGAAATACCCCATTTACCCCCTAAAAGAGAATTTGACTTCTTGATTGAATTGATACCAGGAGCTACACCTATCTCTAGAGCACCATACAAAACGAGTACTCCTGAATTGTTAGAACTAAAAATGCAATTACAAGAGTGTAATATTCCTAAATTTTCACATGATATTTGGAATATTACAGTTCTTAATTTCCATAATTAATTAAATAAATAAGAGGGTGGAGGGACCCACAAACCCCAAAGATAAATAAAATCAACTTTTGATGTGTGTATGTGGATATTTCAGATCTAGATCTATAAAATGGAGTACTGGAGCAACTACTTAATGTGAAAAGGAGTGGAGATCATGTATCATTAATGAGAAAGATCATGGAGGTTGAAGCAGTCAAATAAGACCTTAGAAAGAATCAAATGTAAGATCATAGAAAATTTATGATGAGATGATGGAGGAAGTGGTGCATTAATGCACACATGATGGAGAGGGTGATCATTATATTCACACATGATGGAGATCATGGAGAGATAGCCTAGTCAACATGGAGACCGATGTCCACATGTACAACGTAGTTATGTGGTGGGCTAACGCATGAGAAGGTTCAAAAACTATATAATGAAGATGAAGGCAACATATAAGGCATGTTTGAGATTATTATTGATGTATGATCTATTTAGATCTGGAAGTGTCCTTTGACATTCCATGCTTTCTTTGGTTGTTTAGCTAAGATTGCAAGTGTTGTTTAGCACTAGGTGTTCTTGGTCTGGAATCCCACCTCTTTCATTGAGTAGCTCTTGAAAGAGTATTGTCCTTGATTCATCATCAGGCATTGGTGCCATATTATTCCTACTTTCTATAGATCATTTGTATTCCTAAATTACACATTTCTGAAGATTAGTTTGAGAGAATGAGGTTGTCTTCAATATTTCAGTTGAGGAAATGGTGAAGGATTAATCCTATCACCTTGAGCTTCAAGATCAGCCTTCCAGTGCTTCAGATCTATATTAGGCATTAGGCCCATTATTATTCATCTCCCAACAAGAGCATTTACATCAGGAATTGGTAGTCCATTCTTATAGATCCAAGGGAGAAAGGAAGTTACTATAATTTCAGCTAGTAATCCTATGAGGGATCATCCCCTCACCTTTCCATCACTATTTCCGACTCCCTGGATCTTATTGAAAAATATTTCCACAGGAATAGATTCTCTCCCTCTTCTACAACATATTTTCTATAGCAGCTGCATATTCAGTTGCTGTAACTTGAAGGACGAGGAAGTAGAGATAATATCTCAAGCTCCTAGCTTATAGATCTTAAAGAGGGATCAACCTTCACGGCTCAGATCTGTTTGTATAACATATTGTAGCCATATTTGGATCAGATTTATCCTCAGATCTACATAACCCAGCAGTCAAAAGATCAAACCCCAAGCGGTTAAATTTCCAATCTCATAGATCTGAAATTTCTGGGTTATCTTGGGTTGCCATCATAGAGCCAAGATCTAGAATCCTGGCATCATCAGAGCTCCAAATTTCCAAAGATCTACATTTTCCTTTTTAGCCTGCAGTCATATATTTATTATCTACTGAAGGGACAATGCAGTAATTTCTTCTAGCAGCTCTCCAGTTACACAATGCCTACTTTGGCATCTTTTCAGGGTCATTTTAGGCCATCTCTTTGGCTAGATTACATCATATTTTGTATACTATTGTAACTAAATCTTCTCCTACGAATAAAATGGATCAGTTATTCTGTACATAAACTTACATGTACATTTTTTTTGTTACAAATATAATATTTTTGTATGAATGCATTATTCCATTTTCGGATATTACAATGGTATCAGAGCACGATCTCTGGCTCATCTTCTAGACAGTTTGACAACATAAGAAAAGCATAGAGTAGAGATCTAATATGGAGGGATTAAGTTTTGCCTCATATTCCTTTATATCTATGAAGGATGTCTTTAAGGAGACTAATGAAACAAGATGAGAAAGGAAAAGAGAAACCTCAAGCAAGTTTCAAGATGAAGAAGGTCCCAACACTTCTTTTCAACAGTAAAGAAAACCACAGAAGCAAAAAGCTTCACATTATAGCATTAGATCCATTTTCTTTGATAAAGAGGACTAGTTTGCATATGATGAAGGCTTGGGGAATGATACCTAAGTGAATATATGTCTGAATACAAGTCGCAGCCTAGAGCATTGAAGGAGAATATCTCTCTCCAACGGTTTCTGCAACTCTAAAAAGAGAGGAGATCTAGAAGAAGCAATAGAAGAAAGAGGCATAGATTCTTCTTGCCCACATTTGATGGATCTTCCACAAGCACATTGAGGGCCTGTAGGGAAGAATTATTTACCTTCTTTCTGGAATATCCTATGTCAGAAAGAGAGGTTGTGGAGTTTGCAGTGCTGCACCTTGATGGTGAAGCAAGAAATTGGTGGTTCAGTCATGTATCACATATGGAAGTGTCTTCTTATGCATATTTTATGCAAATATTGAAGAATAAATATGGGAGGAAGAAACCAGAGACATCTCACATAGTGAAATCTGCCATCATCAAGGAGATATTACAGGAATATTTAAAAGAAGATGCCATCACTATCACTCAGGAAGATGAGCCTCTACCACCACCAACTGCAGATGTGATGACATCAAGAGAAGGAACATTTGAATCTTGGAAAAATGGTCTTCATCTCTTGACATTTGGAGCCACATGCTTTACTGATGAGATGCATGATGAGGAGGAGAAAGATACCAGTGATGGTACACTTATAGAAGTGCAGCCATCACCATTACCAAGAGTTGGAGGGACTATTGTTCTGGTTGGAGGAACTCTTGTGGTCTTGCAAGAGGTTCCCACACATCATTTTATCCAAGGTATGCAACCAATTTCATCTCATATTGTTTTAGTACCTCTTACTGATAATTATGGGGACATGACATTAGGGCTATTGCATCACCGAGGGTTCAAAAAAAATGTTGATTTGGAGCAGCATCATATCACTATGTAGAGGAGCCTTGATTTAATCAAGGAAGAGATGAAAAGCTATTCCAATCCATCCTTGTTGAGCTACATTCAACCCTTTGAGTTGAAGTGTAGAGTTTGTGAAGATGGGATGAGTATGATCATATGTACAATCGCTGGCTATGAGCTCAGCATTCTGCCTTTCTTTGAGACAACACATGTTTTACCTTGTAGATCTACGATGTAGTTAATGAGTGGCAGTGAGAAGAAGAGGATCCATCCCTTATGGGAGAAATCATATGGTAGCTTCACTCATGAACCAATGGAGGAAAATATGATAGATGGTAGACATCTTGAGATGAAGAATATTTTCTCCTTTCTAGATGACACTTTCTCAATGAAATTCTCACAACTCAAAGAGAAACTTCTACCTACAACATATCCATAACCTTATTGGTTTTGGAGGGCCGTCGATTAGAAGGAGATCTCATCGAGAGATCTCATTGGAGGTGCACTTCAACATATCATGGAGTGTAAAGTTCTTCATCAGTTTGAGGTGGATGGTATTCTACAATGGGAGGATACCATTTTTTTGTAGAATGAGATCCATCATCCTCATTGGGATGAATGGTTGATGATGTGGAGCAAGGGTTTGCCAAGCCACTTTTAGATCTATGATATAGGGTAGCAAGAAACATGGTTGCACTGGTTGCTCTTGGGTGAGTATGGTAACCACCCAATGGATTATATTTTTCTGATTCATTCCTTGCACATCACTGGAAGAATGAAAAGTAAGAAGACATGGTTGCTTTGGTTTTTTATGAGAGAGTTTAGACATCACATGATATATTTTATGTCCTTGTATTTACTCTTATTTTGGATATGTCTCATGTATTTCTGTTTGGGATGTATCTCATGTTCATGTATGTACTTGGGTTTGGGAGAAAGTATAACTCTCACATGATGTGGCATAAGGGAGATTTTTTGTACTATTTTGATGAGACATCTCACATGTCCATTACTATATTGTTGCTCCATGACTTGCATCATGACGATGTAAGGAGGCAACAAGAATCCATGTTGCTATGGTTACATTTGGGAGAGTATGGACTAATTTCTCCCCATACATTGCATGACATTGTTGGAGGATGGAAACATGAGGCCTTACAGTGTTAGCTTTTAAGGGGGATTATGGTCATTGTACATGGTATGATGATGATGTGATGGGGCAGCAAGATGCCTTATTAAGGTGGCTTCTATTGAGAGAGTATGGCTGTCATATTTTCATTGATGTTTTTGGCATGGCAACAAGAAGCATTGTTGCATTGGATTCTATTGAGAGAGCGTGGATCTCATATTCTCATTGATGTTGATTTGGCATGACAACAAGAAGCATTGTCACCATGGCTTCTTTTGAGAAAGTATGGCTCTCTTACTTGTTTTCATGATGATCTCCCATGGCAGCAGAAGGATTTGCTACATTGGTTGTTATTTGGAGAATATGGTTTGACATTGTTCATGTTCATCCATATGTCTCTACTTCTTGTTTTTCATTATGTTGATGTAAATTTTTATTCCTACATGGCCAAGAGGGATAATGATGTGAGCATTGATATATGCAATCTACTCTATGTATCATGGGTTACAAATATAGTTCATGAGTTGGGACTTTCCACTTGGTAATGAACCACTTCATCTTATGTATCTCATGTGTCGAGGAGATATTTGGTCATCATATGGTTTCCACTTGGAGATTCATTGATGAGGATGGGTATGTAACTTTTCAGTTGGAGGCCATTCTAGATATTCTAGAGAGGCAGCTTTGGTATTGGACATGCATGATAGATTGTGATAGATGGGGAGGCCTTCCACATGAGGATTCCATTTGGATGGAGGATGTTTGTTGTAGCATCCACTTTTGTAGTTTCTTGGGGACAAGAAACATTTTCCCAGGGAGGAATGTAATATTCCTAAATTTTCACATGATATTTGGAATCTTACAGTTCTTAATTTCCATAATTAATTAAGTAAATAAGAGGGTGGAGGGACCCACAAACCCCAAAGATAAATAAAATCCACTTTTGGTGTGTGTATGTGGATATTTCAGATCTAGATCTATGTAATGGAGTAGTGGAGAAAATGCTTAATGTGAAAAAGAGTGGAGATCATTTCTCATTAATTGGAAAGATCATGGAGGTTGAAGCAGTGAACTAAGATCATGGAAAGAATAAAATGTAAGATCATATAGAATTTATGATGAGAAGATGGAGGATATGGTGCATTGATGTACACATTATGGAGAGGGTGATCATTACATTCACACATGATAGAGATGATGGAGAGACAACATAGTCAAAATGGATACCTATGTCCACATGTACAACGAATTTATGAGGTGGGCCAAGGCATGAGAAGGTTCACAAACTATATAATGAAGATGAAGGCAACATAGAAGGCATGTTTGAGATTATTATTGATGTATCATCTATTTATATCTGGAATTTTCCTTTAAAATTCCATGCTTTCTTGGGATGTTTAGCTAATATTGCAAGTGTTGTTTAGCAATGGGTCTTCCTGGTCGGGAATCCCGCATATTTCGTTGAGTAGCTCTTGGAAGAATATTGTCCTTCGTTCATCATGAGGCATTGGTGTCATATTGTTCCTACTTTCTGAAGAACATCAATATTCAAAAATTTCACATTTCTGACAATCAATTTGAGAGGAGGAGGTTGTCTTCAATATTTCAGTTGAGGAACCGGTGAAGGATTCATTCTATCACCTTGAGCTTCAAGATCATCCTTTGAGTGCTTCAGATCTATATTGAGCATCAGGCCCTCTTTTATTCATCTCCTAGCAGCAGCATTTCCATTAGCAATTATGTAGTCAATTCTTATAAATCTAAGGGAGAAGGGAAGTTACTAGTATTTCAGCTAGTAATCCCGTGAGGGATCATACCTTCACATTTCCATCACTATTTCCATCTTCTTGGATATTATTGCGGCATATTTCAGTAGGCATAGAGTCTCTCCCTCTTATACAACTCAGTTTCTGTAGCAACTGCATACTCATCTTTTGCAACTTAAAGGAGGAGGAAGTAGAGACAATATCTCAATCTCCTAGCTTGTACATATGAAAGAGGGATCAACCCTCATGGCTCAGATCTATTTGTATAACATATTGTAGCCATCCTTGGATCGGATCTAGCCTCAAATCTACATAACCGAGCAGTCAAAGGATAAAACCCCAAGAGGGTAAATTTCCAATCTCATAGATATATAATTTCCTTTATGGGTTATCTTGGGTTGCCATCAGAGAGCCCAGATCGAGAATCTTGGCATCATCAGAGCTCTAGATTTCCGTAGATCTGTATTTATATTTTCAGCCTACAATCATATATTCATTATCTTCTAAAGAGACAATGCAATATTTTCTTCCAGCAGCTCTCCAATTACGTAGTGCCTACTTTGGCATCTTGTCAGGGTAATTCTAGGCCATCTCTTTGGCTAGATTAACTCACATTTTGTACATTATTGTAACTAAATATTCTCCTATGAATAAAATGGCTCAGCTATTCTTTCTATATCTGTGTTTATCATAAACTTACATGTACATTTTTTGTGTTAAAACTGTTATGTTTGTGTATCAATGCATTATTCCATTTTGGGGTATTACAAAGAGTTATTAGACAGATGGTACATTAGACCAAGTGTGTGTCCTTGGGGAGAACCGGTACTGTTTGTTAAAAATAAATATGGCACATTCAATATGTACATATACTACAGACAACTGAATAAATTTACCATAAAGAACATATATCCTTTGCCTAAAATAGATGACTTATTTGCCACTTTATTCTCAAATATTGATATAAGAACATGATATCATCAACTCAGAATAAAATGTGAGGACATCAATAATAAAACATTCATGACTAGATATGGAAACTTCAAATTTGTACTTCTACCTATTGGACTGACGAATGCACCTACTAAATTCATGTGTTTAATGAATAGTCTATTGTACCAGTATCTAGACAAATTTGTTTTAGTGTTCATTGATGACATTTGGTATATTCCAAAAACGAAGATGAACACAAAGAACATCTCATAATTATCCTACAAACACTTAGATAACATAATTTATATGCCAAACTCCGCTTATGTGAATTTTACAAGGACAAAATTCAGTATTTCGGTCATGTGATTTCTAAGGATGGATTAGCAGTAGACCTAGAGAAAATACAAGCCATTATGGATAGGTCTATACCTACTGATGTCCCAACCATAAGATAGTTCATGGGTATTGATGGATACTACCGAAGGTTTGTAGAAGGATTTTCATCCTCAGCCTATCCTATTACTTTTTCACAGAAAAATGGAGTAAATCTTGAATGGAAAACAAAGTGTTAAAATAGTTCTGAATAGTTAAAACTTAAACCAAGAATTGCTCCCATATTGAATATTGTTGATCCAAACAAAAAATTTGTAGTATGTAAAAATGTATGTGCAAAGGATTAGGAGGAGTATTTCTACAAGAAAATTCATTCATAGCATATGAGTCAGTAAAATTAAAGAAACATGAACAAAATTATACTGTATATGACTTACAATTAGTTGTCATGATACATGCATTGAAGTTGTGGAGACATTATCTGTTAGAAAATAATTTCATACTAATGACATATCATATAAGTTTTAAATACTTCTTCAAACAACCTGATTTAAATGCTAGATAAGCTATATGGTTATCTTTCATTAGTGAGTTTGATATGGAAAAAAACATATTAAGGGAAAGAAAAATAAGATTGTAGATGATTTGAGTAGGAATGCTCATCAAATTTTAAATAATGCTGGAAGTTGTATGAAATTTGACGTAAAGTAATTGATACAAGAAGTGGTGAGGAAAGATCCAAACTATGAGAAACTACAAGAAAAATTGTAGAACATTGAAATATTGGGATATACTAAAAGCCAGAAGGGGTTGATTTATTATTAAAACATATTGTATATTCCAAATGTGACACCATTAAAACATGAAATTGATTTCGGTATTGAGAAAGAACATGTTTTGGCCAAGTATGAAGAAAGATGTAGTTGATTATCTATATATATGTATAGAATTCTAGCGGGTAAAAGTAGAACATCAGCATCTAACCGGATTGTTGAACCCTTTACCTATTCCAGAATGGAAATATGAAGTGGTTTCCATAGATTTCATCAATGGATAGGCTAGAACTAAATATCAACAAGACTCTATAATGATGTTTGTAGAAACATTTGTATAAATTTTCACACTTTTTACCAGTGTAATCTACATTTGGTACAACTCAAGTAGCTAATGTATTCATGAAAGAAATTGTGAAACTACATGGAATTCCTAAAATGATTATATGAGATAGATATGCAAAGTTTATTTCAACCTTTTGGAAGACTCTTTTTGGAGGAATGGGTATCAAATTAAACTTTAGTACTGCATATCATCCTCAAATAGATCAACAAACTGAAAGGATCAACCAGATTTTAGAAGACATGTTACACATGTATGTTATGGACAGACCTACAAGATGGTGAGATCTTATGCATCTAGTAGAATTTGCATATAATAATAGTTATCATGCTTCAATAAAGATGAGTCCTTTTGAAGCATCATAGGGAAGAAAGTGCCACAATCCACTTAGTTGGAGTCAGTGAGAAGATAAGTTAATTATTGGACCTAATTCATTGCAAGAGATGGAAATAATTGTGAATAAAATTCAGTAAAATATTAAAACATCTGAAGGCAAAGAAAAGAGCTATGCAGACAAAAAGAGAATTAATAGATAATTCAAAGTGGGAGGCCATGTTTACTTGAGGATTAAGCCTAAAAGGAGTACCTTATATAAATGTAGCTACTAAGTGAATTAATAGATAATTCAAAGTGGGAGCCCATTTTTACTTGAGTATTAAGCCTAAAAGGAGTACCTTATATAAATGCAGCTACTAAGTTAGCACCACTCTACTGTGAACTATTTGAATCTATAAAAAGAGTGGGGAGAGTAGCTTATAAATTGGCTCTACCTAATCACATTAAGGTTCACAATGTTTTTCATGTTTCTTTATTGAAAAGGTATGTACATGATCCTACTCATGTAATTAATTAGACTGTGATATAGGTGGAAACAGAAGGGGAATTTCTTCTAGAGCCCCTTCTTATATTGGCACATGAAGAAATTGAGCTGTGGAATAAGACGATAGCTAGGGTGAAAGTGAAATTGAGGTACTTTACACCTGAAGAAGCTAATTTGGAGTGCGAAGAGGAAATAAAAGAGAAATCTCCATCACTATTTTATAAGTGAACTTATATTTTCTAACACCGAGGATGGTGTTTTGTTTTAGAGGGGGAATATGTAATATCCCTATTTTTACTACGTTTATTAGACAATTGAAAATCCTAAAGGTTAAGTGGACCAAGAGGAAAACAATAATCGTGGATATATTGTATTTTTAAATTTTATAAATGTGGAATTTTAAATATTGTGCAAAGACTAGAGTATATTGGAGACCGGGATTTGAAGTCCATGAGGATGGAATTAAATCCAAACACTTTCCTACATTCTCCAAAATTATTTGGATAAAATAAAATAAATAAAAAATATTAGATTGGAGATAAAAATATAAAATATACCTTATTAAAGTGGAAACTTACTGAGAAGAAGTGAAATAAAACTAGAAAGAGGAAAAAAGACGTTTTAAATTACTTTTGTGGAAAAAACGAAAATAAATACTAGACAAAAAGGAAAACAACATCCGGATTTAACTAGACGCAATTATGGAAACATGTTGAAGGGAAATTAGCTTAAATAAGCCATTCATCTGCAGACAAGAGGTTTCCTACATTTTGGAGGAATTTGTCTCTGCTCGAGGGGGGCTGTGGACACAAAGATCAAGGTTGGGTGGCAAATGGTCTTACCAAAATTGGTATACACAAGCAATTTAATTCTTTCTTATGAAATTTTTGTGATTATGAAAGTTAGATAAATGATGATTTATGTATAAAAGGTGTAGATTATCTTTCTGTATTAAATGATGATTCAAGTAGAAGAGGTCGAAATTATCGTTTTTGAATTGTTAAATTAGGTATAATTTTAAATTATAGTCTGATGTATCTAACAAAACATACTATATTAGATATGGTTAGCTTTGTATAGTTACATAGACAACTGAATTTCGTAACCAACACACAGAATGTCTAAACCCAACTAGTAGGGTTTAAATCTTCTGTTAGGTTGTAAACATATAATTTTTATGCACAAAAATTATATTAATACATGTGGAAAGGAGGTAAGAAAAATAATATATATAACTAATGTGTAATAAATCATTGAACATAAATATATGTACAATAATAGATAATTGTAAATATTCTAGGAAGTATGAATGTAAAAATTAATTTTAAACACTATGTTGTGTATTAACCACAAGGTTACATCTCCTCATTCATTCTTTTATTGACTAAGGAATTAAATATGCAATACATAATAAAGTACTAGAGGATAGTACAAGAAAAAAAATATTGTAATGAAGTAGAAAATACCTTGCCAATGATTCACAAAAATGAATGACTATTATTATAAACATAACATAAGAAATATATTATCCATGATAAAAATTCTCATTACAAACATTCATAACTTCTTGACAAAGTCCATGGTCATATATAAATAATCACAAAAATTATAAATTGGGACAAAGCTGTAAATTCATGAGGGTGAATTCTATACATGACATGGACCAACCTATACATAGAAGAAAGAAAATTACACTGTCAAGGAGTGACAAAATGATTATTCAAAATTGAGGAATGATAAAATAAATGATGAGAAATACCTGCACAAAAAAATAACATACAAAAAGTTTAGTATAGGTGTTTACAATAAACTAAATAATTATAAGAAATTTACTAAGGTAATTGGAATGGAATTATTACCTTTTTATCCCATTATAAACAATGGAATCATTCATGTATACATAGATACAATTGAATGAGTTCATGTGTGTAAATGAACAAGAAAATAATGTGGAAGTTGTATGAGAACATAAAAAGGAAATTACATGTAATCTGATGTACAGGGTATGTACTTGGATACTGTAAAAATCTTCTTGGAAGAGCAAGAGTTCCTGTAGAATTGAATTATTTTATTGATTTGAAGAAATTGATAAAGTAATCATTTATAATTGAGAAGACAATTGGAACTCCTTTATAAAACAATTTACTAAATAATTAAACAAAGGTATAATTAATTAAAATTAAAGTAGAATGTTTTTAATTTATACAGAGTTATATATGTGTGTGTGTGTGTGGAAGAATTTGGATTCAAACTATAAAAATAAGTAAAAACCCAATTATAAAATCTGAGCCAAGAGTTGAATTAATACCTGACAGAATTAGATTATGGCAAAAATGAAATAGATTGTAAATGAGGTGTGAGTCTATGTTGTTACAAAATATAATAAATTTTATATCTAATTGCAAATTTTTTTTATACAGTAGGGTTACAATGACAAGTATCCATTAGAATATCGTTGAGGAAATATGATGCAGAGATGTGATAGAGTGCAAAATGAATATAAAACGTATTGTTCTACTATCCAATGAAGGATTGCAATTAAGAATAATTTATTCATAGTGGACGAAAAATAAATATAAATTGAATAAATAAAATCTGGTATTAATAATATCTGTTATCTATCACATTCTCATAAAGCTGAGAATAGAAAAATAATACGATGTGAAGAGGATTTCCTATCTAAGTAAAACCCCAACAATGATAACAAATCCATTTGTAATAAATACATGAAAGAAAATCTTTGTGGTAAAATATAAATCGATTTGGGGCAAACAGATTTCATAAACCACAAGGATAAAAGGTTTTAATTAATAAAACTCTATCACTGCAAAAATGGTGGTATTGAATAAGAAAATTGATCATGCCATGAAGTCACTATGTCAAGACAGAGAGAGACGTTTCAAGAAAAGATGTAGTACGATGAGAGACCATCTCTAGTTGAAACAAAAACTTAAATTCAAAAATTTCTCATGGGATTAATGGAACGAGATGAAAAAATGAATTGAAGACAATTAAGTTTAATACTAATTCACTTCTGTATGGACCAAAATCAATAGATATGGAATCCATTCCTCATATTACGAAGGTTTCATAAATGGATTACCTATAAGTTTAAAAAAAATGAAATTCGTTGTGAAGTTTAGGGATATAACCAACCTCTGCAATCACAAACCAAAAAAAAAAATTAGTTCAAAAGTGAATAACCAGACTTTGAAAGTGAAGAATGTATAACAATGGCAGCGGGAAAATAAACTTCGAGCAAAACCTTACTAGAGGGAGTCATTTTTTGTAAGCCAAGAAAGAGGAGCTGTAAAATGCTTTAATGGTGTGGATGGAGAGCTAGAGCCGAGACCTCATTTGGTAGACAGAATGAAAATGAAACTGGAATTCTAACCTGCCTTCAAAAAACAAAAGGTATACAGATCAATCCTCACTGTTAGTGTGGCAATAATCCATCTCGCAAGCATATTTAAAATATCATGGAGGCCATGTGATTGAGTTAATTAGCGAAGTACCATCATTAATAAGTGAAGTCCTCGAACAGAGAAATGTCAAAAATAATCTATCATCAAGTTATGAATACGATATATAATTGAATCCCAATAATGATTGAATAAATTTGATACATTTATCTTTGGGTTAATATGTTAGTTATTAAATATTGACATTTCAATATGTGTATGAACATAATATCCCATCAAAAGAATCGAAAGAAATGTGACAAGTCTAGGGTATTAATTAGGATCAATGTCCTAAGTAGGAATACAGTAACGAGTGATATGTATGATGAGAACTTCATAAACGTATCCACGATCATGACAACGAAGAAATTCAAATTAACTTCAAATCTATATCATAATTAAAATTTGTATACATATAAATTCCTTCGAACTTAGGCTAAGTGGGAATCAAAGATGAAATTCGAATAATACTCTAGATTCAAGTTAGTATTATATGGGAAGGTCATATGATATTTTTAATCAACTTTATGCATACTTCATTATATTAATTATATGATATAATTAAAGGTTCAATCCAATACTATAGGTCTATGTATGGATAGGTAGATTTAGTATTAACTCTCATTGTTTTCAAAAGAGTTAAACAATGTGGTATAAGCAGAATGAGTAGATAAGAGTATATAAATATAAATATATATATATATATATATATATATATATATATATTAATTAGAGAAGTTTGAGGATAAGTATAATATTTGAATATAAAGTAGATATTCTAAGATAAACTTTCTATTAATAACCATGCTAGAACAAGCATAGGAGTATGAGGATATAAATTAATAATAAAATAAATTACTATTATAACAGAAGTGACCACATGAAGATTTTTCCTCAAGGACAATCAATACCGAAAGTGAAATGGGAAATCATTTAATATGGTCTCACGATCATTAATCACAAAAAATTATGTTTTTCACAAGACTTGAAGATGTTAGACAAAAAAATTAACAATAGAAAGTATACTTAGATGGAAACATTGCAATATGATGACAGATATTAAAGTCAATGATGAAAAAGTAGCGTTAATGATATAAATAGAATTTTATTTTTTTAGGGTAAGTGGAGTTGCTACACAAACGGATTGAGATTGGACGGTTGAGGGAACTGTACCTTCATTTCTATTTTGAGTGAAAATGACCTTTTGGAGGTCCAAAATCTTCTAGTGGGGAGGAATGATCTACTGGATTAGTAAAGTGCTCAAAATTAAAAGTGGTCAAAAGTGGTCAAAACTGATGCCAAAACAAATATCTCGTTGCCCTCAATCCAATGCAACTCAAATCTCTTAAAACCGATATCGTATTCTCTCAATATCACATTCTAGTCGTTTTCCTCAACATTTAAAAAAATTTGCAGGTTAGTCAGGTACGTTGACTAGGTAGGGGTAGTGGATATAATGATTTTTTTTCAAGACCAATGAAATCTCGCCAAGTGTCCTCATATTATTGGCTGAATTTTCATGCAATTTGATTACTTGAAGATTGGTTTTAGCTGGTCGAATGAATGGAGGCGAAGTCGTCGAATGGGTGGCCACCACATGGCATCCCCACAGTGGTGTAAAAATCTTTTTTTGGTCGAACAAACCTCCAAGTGGTTTGAACACAAGATTTGTGGGGTGGCAACATGATGTCCTATGACCATGGCACGAGTGTTACTTAACAATCATAATGCTGAAGTCCTATTTAAATTTTATGTGAATTATGTTTCGAGGACCGGCCCGAGGTTAGGTCCTGGTCCCCGGTCACCCCAACCCAGGAGATGATAGTTTGGGCACCGGAGGCTCAGGCCTAACACCCCTAGCCACGATTATAACATCAATACTACAATTACAGTGCGAGTTAGAACCAATGGTTATGGAGACCATACCCCATGAAATACCAAAGTTCTGACTTCGAGGTTGAGTTTATCATTGGTGGACAGTTCAACCTAACTCCAGTTGAATCCAGGGAAAATTTTAGGGGCTAATATTTGTAGATGGGTTAATATTCCATGTTTTTCCAAAAAACAAATTCCCCAATTTCCATTTTCCTAAAAACGAATTCGCCTGAATTTTATGCTATAAAATTATTTTAGCTTATAAATCATCAATATTATATATTTTCTTATGTAAAAAATTATAAATCTACACATTTTTACCAAATTATCATCAAACATTTGAAAATTTGGATATTAGAGACTAGTAAGATTCACCACGGCTGCTAAACTTTAAAATAAACTCCCATCCTCAGCGCTACCATAATTATAACATGGGTTGGAACCCTAGTACAACCATATACCACTACCAAAATTATTCACCTCAGGTAAGAGTTAAAGCTTTGGACGCGAAAATTTGAACCAAACCATGGAGCAATTTAACCACACCAACACACGAACCACGAGTTAGTTGGATTTAATTTTTTCCGTAGTGGTTTGAATAACCTCAAGTCGTACGGCGATAGTTGTGCAACGTGGCTCCATCATCTCCAGACATGAGGGTTCATTGGGCATTTAAAGTAGGCAATAATTTTCACCCAATCCGGGATGAATCTTGTTGATGCGATGTGAATTTTTCACTCTACTGTGCTGAAAATGGAGGAATTTGTAGGATGGTTTACAGGTGGGCATGCTTTGTAAATCAGTTAACATGAAAACTTCAGTAGAGCATATCTTCTTCAGTTTTGGACCAAATTGAATGCAGAAAGAGCCTAGCTATGAGTTTTTGACTATTGGCAAGCCATTGGAGACACTGTTTTTCCATTATGAGAACTACATATCCATGTAAACACATATTTGAGCACATAATGAAAGAAGCCCAACATTAGAAGCTAGACCAAGATATGTAGCCGAGGAGGGGTGAACTACTACATCATTTAGTTATCTTGTGTTTCTGTTATGGTATTATTGTCTCTATTTTATTGCTCCAAAATTAAGTTTAAGCAGTTAATTTTATTTCTGTTGCAACATGCGTAATTTCATAAAAGACATGAAATTTATCTTGCAAATTTTATCAAACCTTCATGTTTTCAAATACATATCAACTCACTAGTTAGTTGAAACCTTGGATAGTTCTACTTTAAATTGTAGTTTCCTCACCCTCTAAATGATATCGGAAGAGTCTCATTCGATAATTAATTTGTTAATATTCTTTCTCCCAACTATAAGTATGCCACGTTTTAAAAATCTATTTTATTCCTGAAAAACTAAGTTTAAACACTTAGTTTATGTGTTATTGCAACTTTCCTAATTACATAAAAACACAAAATTTAATTTGAAAATTTCATCAAACTTTCAAATTTTCAAATACATATCAAATCACCAAATAATTAAAACCTTGAATAGTTCTATTTTAAAATGTGATTTCCTTACCATATGAATGATAACGAAAAAGCCACCTTAGATAATTAATTTATTAATGTTGTGCCTCCTACCATGAGTATACCCTATTTTAAAATGAAGAATCCAATAGCGTTATTACTGTCAATCTCCAATAAGCCCTCATAAATACGAATAATCCAATATTTTTTAAAACCTTTATTTTAATATTTATAAATGTATAAAATTAAACATTTATAAAAATCTTCATATTATGAATATTACATATTAATATATTTTTAATTATTTTTATTATTATTATTTATTTTTATTTTCAAATTAGTGTTAATAAATGATAAGAATATTACGTGATAAAATATGGATAATGTCACCAAATACTCTCCTCAATAATTTTCAAACTTATGTCACCAGAAAAATTAATTAGATTCGAAATTATTTGACATGGTATGACATAGTATTAAAAGATATATAGGTATACACCATTGAAGTATCACATGCCATTTTTATTTAATTATTTTATTGAATTATTTGAAATTTGCTTAGAGGTGTTTTTGGTTTCTAAATTGGTTTGGCCAAATAATTATTAATGCTAATCCATGGAGTGTTACAAGTTTTAAAATGGCATTAAATTCCATTTACATTAAAAATAATAATTTCAAGGATTTTATAAATTATAATTTTTTTTGAAATAATTTGTATATTAGTTTAGCATTATTTTATTAAAGATAATAAGTTTATTAATTATACTATCTTAGATTCATTTTAATTTTGGATTAAATCTTTGGAGGTACAAATATTTTTTTTAAATTTTAGTTCAAACCTCTCTACATTTTAGATCAAATCTGTCTTTTTCTAGTATCATTCTGATGGGATTGGGGAATTGAACCAATGACTTCACATCAAAGAGTGCCTTAACAAAGCTAACAAAGCATCTATCTATCACTATTACGAGTGAATTCACATCAAGAAGTTCCTTAACAAAGTGGGGAATTGAACCAGTGACTTCTCAACAAAGACTATCTTAACAAAGCTAACAAAGCAAAGAAGGTTCACAAAGCTAACAAAGCACTAGATCACCATTTATCAGTATTACCTATTACTAGTGACCTCACATCAAGGAGTGCCTTAACAAAACACTCGATCACCATCTATCACTATTCAAGACCTCATGGACTAGATTGGTTTAATTATTAATATTATTAGTTTAAATTATTTTTTTAATATAATTTCACTAAGTCAAAATATTTTAATTGATAATTTTGTTCTTTATTTTAATTTTTATTTTTTCAATGTGATTTATATTATAATTAGTAAGTTTTTATGTACTTATTAATGAAATATTAATATAGTTACAAAATTATTATTTTAATTTATTCGATAAAATGAATTTTAATTTAAAGCTACTATTTATATTTTATATATTTTAATGTCATTGACATCTCAAAAGAAATTATGTTTATTTTTTATTCAATCAAAAAATACTATAAAATTAAATTCAAATTAAATTATTAGAAAATATTTTGATTGTAAAATGAAAGATAGTTTTCTAGCATGTTGTAAGATTACACATGGTATATGGCTTATGGTATTGTATCATAGTTTATTGACATGTTTATAATATTTATGGAAAAATAGCCATGAATATCATTGTTAAACATATTGTTATGCTATATTGTAAGTATTAATGTTTTTATGTGCTTATTAAATAAATTTAAATATAGTTATACAACCATTATTGTTTTCTATAAGGTTAAATGGATCTTAATATAATTACTTTCTTTTATTTAAAAAATTATTAGTGTAATAGATATATTATTATTTTCTTTTATCTAAAATGTAATGATTAATTTTATTAATCAAAACAAAATTATTATGTAAAAAATTGAATTTTATTATTTTTATTAAAGATATTACATTACACCTACATCACTCCTATACAACTTAGTAGAACCTTCTAGCCCTTTAACCCTTTTTAAAAATACAACTTTATAAACTTTCTACCATCTATCTTGTTGGAAAGGAAGGTATTAAGTTTACAATGTAATAGGTGGCCAAATACCTAATACTTTCCTATCTCTAAGATCTGTGAGACATACTCATCCTTACAAATACTACACCACAAGATAAATCTGCCTATGTGAACACTGAGGTACAAGTTAAATATGGTATTTTCTGTGAATAGTGATGAATTTGCATTTTATGTGAAAAGTGATGAATTTGCTTCTGTTTGGAAGCAACGTGATATATATCTTATTATCTGTCTATATATGTTGAACCTGTAGGTCAAAAGGACAACTTTGATTTGTTTAAAGCAAACCTGAAAAGGAACACGTTGATGCAGATATAGCAATTCTTATTTAGATATAACTCTCTTGGTCTTACTGAAAAATCGTACCTGTACATGAAAGGAAATCGTCGTGTAGATACAGGCTTTTTGAAGTTATTGACTAATCGACCTTTTGATTTGATATATGGGGCATTATTTCTTTTCTCACATTTCGTTTGGAAATTAAAATTGCAGTAGCAATTTTATAAAGAACTTTATATTTCAGCATTCTCGCTGATGCTAGTAATGAATATTATGGTAAGTATACAGATATGCAACTCGTAGGGAGAAAGATTCTCTTTAAGAATGGCATGTGATAATTACGGGCAAAGTGATTAGCCCATTGTTTTCTCGTGGCTACAGGTAACAGTGCATTTTTCATGTGTACAGGTCTACCAGTGGTTAATACTGGCGTACATTGATTGAAACAAGTCGTTCTATAGCACTACGAAATTGGTCATTACTCTCCTTTCATATAGTGCTAGAAAGTGCTACTACATCTCAACCTTATCCAGACCTTTGATTTCCGCACCAAGAAAAGAGTTCAGTGTTTCCCGCTGCGTAGCTAGATTATAGTCGGTGAAATTAGTATCATTGTGCTTTGGTTCATTTGTTTTGAGAACTTGAAGCTCAATGGCTGCGTTTTCTGGCAATTATCAGACTTCTCTGAAGTCCGTCGGGATCTGCCAACCGATATCCGATTTTCAGGATCAAAAATACCCCAACGATATCATTAACGATCTTGCTTATCAACCTGTCGAATTTGATACAGAGGATGCACTGATAAATTCTGTTTCCTGCACTGAAATAATGACTCAGGATATTAACCTGGTGCCAATTTCGAGCACGCGTTTTGTTTCAAGTGCACATGACGCTGACAATGCGCTGCAGAATTTTTATGGATCAAATATCGAATCTTTGGGATGGCAGGAGATCATCAATCTCATGATGATCGAGCAGGAGCAAGTAGCTACAACACTGTATGGTGCATCTGTTGGTGACTGTGAGGTGAATTCCCTACAAGTTGATAATCCAGTAGACAGAGAGGATCAGCAAACTATTGTTGATCGGAAGCAGCGTATTGTTCATCCTTCAAGGTTTAGAGTTATGGATGGTCAATTTTCGCCGGATCCTGATCATATGGATGCACCCCTTGGGAAAGTACATACAACTCATGGAAGGATGAAAAGGAGACAAAATGATCAGCATGTCAGCGAGAGTGTCATCCAGAGATGTGTGCAGGATTCAGCTCAAAAGCGACATCTCAAGGTGATTTGATTTAATAGTAACTGACACAACTTAATGTATTTTATGACAGTTCAGCGTTTTCTTCAATACAGCTACATAATGTTTATTATACCTAATCGGGGTCCTTGATTAACATTTTATGATTTAATTTAGCGTTACTTGATATGTGGTTTTATAGAAATCTAGGAGGGTCATCTGCAAAGCTTCGTCATGTCCAAACGGTTCCGAAAATTATGAGGAGAATTCGAAACCTAGATTTCATATTCCAAGGGACGACCCTGCACAATTCCTTCCCAATATCGTCCCCGAGGAACCGAAGGTCGAGTCTCAAAAAGATTACATCCACCTGAGAGCAAGAAACGGTCAGGCTACTCGCAAACATAGCCTCGCGGAAAGGGTAAATACATTGCCAGTAATTCTTAGTTCAATAACGATGAAAATTAGTTCAATACCAACGTCTTACTTGATTGTCTCCATTAACACACTATGTAATGCAGGCCAGAAGAGAGAGAATTAGCAAGCGCATGAAAATTTTAGAGGAGCTTGTTCCAGGCTGTGACAAGGTATATAAAGTCCTCCTGCTCGGCTTCGTCTAATTTGAAGTTGAAAATTAATTATTGATTGAATCCGCTCTTTTGTTTGTCGACTGATGGTTTACATTATTCTGGTTCTTCTTCGACAATTAATTTGGAGACCACACCAAATCTAACAGTAACTGAGTCAGATATTAGTGGGGTCTTCAATTTAATTATTGAGTGAATTCGTTCTTTCGTTTGTGGATTTTGTGGTTTACATCTCTTTAGTTTGCGTCATTCAGTTAGAGATTTGTGTGGCGTATGTGACTTATCAGATTAGTGGCAAGGCACTAGTGCTGGAGCAAATCATCATCTATGTCCAGTCGTTGCAGAAACGAGTAGAGGTAAGTCGTTGCAGAAACGAGTAGAGGTAAAATAATCCAACGTTCAAATTCTGCAGAATAACTAAATCATGAAGTCCGTAATTTATGTCTTTGCTTGATGATTTGGATAACTTGCATTTTCAGATTCTTTCAATGGTCGCCTCCCTTGTTCCTATCTGTGATTTGAATATCAAATAAATGGTTTCTTTGCGGTGAGGTAACTGTAATTATGTGCAGTTTTCTCCGTCCTCTTATCTTGTTGAAAAAGCAAGCATTTCAAGTATGTATTATTTGAGTAAAGATCTGATATCATAAATCTAATTTTGCAATTCCCAGCAGTCATCGGATTCGATGCATATTCGGCACATTCAGATGGCATAATGATATATAGTGAAGACTCCCGACACTCTAGGTTTATTCATAGGTAAAATCCAATTAGGAGTATCTGATAACCTGAATACATATTTCTTCAGCTTCTGACCCGGACGCTGACTATGGATTCCGTGATTGATTTGGAATGGCTAGAAATAATAAGAGTAAAGGTGTTAAATCCAAAGCAATGAAATAAGGACTATGATACAACTTATTTAAACCTTTTATGAAATGGTTTTTACACTTTTAATAATTTTTGGTTATATTTTCCTAACAAGTTTGCTTCAAAATATACAATCCATCCGTCACAATTCAATAAGGATGGTTGACATTGTTTGTATGAGTTTTTGAGTGGTTGATATTGCGTGTCACATTATTATTATTATTATTATTTAAGGGGTAAATCCGTTTATATATATAAGTTTATCACTTATAATTATTATGTTATAATTGTTATTTAAGTTGATGATACTTATCAAAATATATTTAAATGATTATATTATATAAATATTAATTTATCTGTGGGTGTTATAAAAATATTTATAATTTGATAATAATGTTGATATGATATTTTTATTAATTTTTTTAATTTAAATACTTATTTCATGGTTATAAATAACATATTTTGATATTTTTCTACTAATTTTTTTATATTAATAAATAAAATTTTAAATATTAAGTATTTTATTTTAAAATTTATGTGTACCCTTTTCATATAAAATTATGATCTAAATTTTGAAATAACAAATTACACTTGTGTGGATATATCAACTTATAAAAAGAATGGTTTATGCTTTGTCTTCGGTTCTGTTATAAATTGTTTATTATTTTTTGTTTTGATGCCACCTAATAGCTCTTTATTCATTCAAGCAACTGCACCGATGACTATTGACATTCACCAGTAAGGATTTAGCACATTGTGTTAGATTTATAGCTTTGTTTAAATTTTTTTAATATATTTTTTTTTAACTTGAATTTTGGAAGATAATTTGTACAAGATTGTAATATGTTATTATTTAAATAATTTTTTCAATAAAAATAGATTTAATAAACCTAAAACTTATTTAGATATTTAAACTAGAATTATATCTAATAAATATTTTCTTAGTTTTAAATAAAATTAATAGAAAAATATATCCGAAAAATAAAATAAATATAACAATAACTCAATATAAAATATAACGTATATTTTTGAAACTTCTCAAGTGCAATAATATAATTATTTTTGTTGAAATATGTGTTTCAAAGTAATTAATGATTTAAAATCAATTTTAAAACCAAAAAAACCCAAAAACAATTAGTAAAATTAATAATTTGAAATGTCCATTTTAGATTACTTTCAAATCTCTAGGGAGCATTAGAATGGCGTCCTTTCATAGAGAAGTGTCATCTCTGATAACCTGAACACATATTTCTTCATCTTCTGACCCGGACGCTAACTATGGATTCCGTTATTGATTCGGAACGCTAACTATGGATTCCGTTATTGATTCGGAACGGCGAGAAATAATAAGAGTAAAGGTGGTAAATCCATAGCTATGAAATAAAGACTATGATACAACTTATTTAAACCTTTTATGAAATAGTTTTGAAACTTTTAATACTTTTTGGTTATATTTTCTTAACAATTTTGGTTCAAAATATACAATCCATCCGTCACAATTCAGTAAGGATGGTTGAAATTGTTTGTATGAGTTTTTGAGTTGTTGAAATTGCATGGCAAACTATATTTTTTTGAGGGTAAATCCGCTTATACAAGTTTATCACTAATAATTATTATGTTATAATTGTTATTTAAGGATGATACTTATAAAAATATATTTAAATGATTTATACTATATAAATATTAATTTATTTATTGGTATTATAAAAATATTTATAATTTAAAAATAATGTTGATACAATAAGTTTATTAATTTTTTTAATTTAAATTTTTAAGTTATAAATAACATATTTTGATATTTTTCTACTAAGTTTTTTATGTTAATAAATAAAATATTATGTATTTTATTTCAAAATTAATGTTTACTTTTTTCATATAAAATTGTGATCTAAATTTTGAAATAACAAATTACACTTGTGTGGATATATCAACTTATAAAAAGAATGCTTTATGCTTTGGCTTCGTACTGTGTTATAAATTGTTTATTATTTTTTGTTTTGATGCCACTTAATAGTTCTTTATTTATTCAATCAATTGCACCGATGCCTATTGACATTCACCAGTAAGGATTTAGCACATTGTGTTAGATTTATAACTCTGTTTAGTTTTTTTTAATATATTGTTTTTAACTTGAATTTTGGAATATAATTTTGTACAAGATTGTAATATTTATAATTTAAATAAATTTTTGAATAAAAAATAGATTTAATACACTCAAAATTTATTTACATATTTAAACTAAAATTATATTTAATAGATATTTGCTTAGTTTTAAATAAAATTAATTGAAAAATATATCTGAAAAATAAAATAAATATAACAATAACTCAATATAAAATATAACTTATATTTTTGAAATATCTCAAGTACAATAATATAATTAATTTTGTTGAAATGTGTGTTTCAAAGTAATTAATGATTTAAAATCAATTTTAAAACCAAAAAAGCCCAAAAGCAGTTAGTAAAATTAACAATATGAAATATCCATTTTAGATTACTTTCAAATCTCTAGGGAGCATTAGAATGGCGTCCTTTAATAGAGAAGTTTGCCTTAGTTCGTGTTCTTTTGTTCTATTTGGCAACGTAAATATTGTTTGTGAAAATGTAGTTTTAATTTATTTTCATCATTTTCGGAGATTAGAATAGAAATATTATTTTAATATATTTAAAATTATATTTTTGTTATATTTTTTAATATTATTGGGTTGCAATATTTTATTTAAATTATTTTATTGTAAAAAGTATTATAATTTTTTTAATTAATATAATATAATTATATTTATATGTATTGATATGTTTTTATTATCACAAAACAAGATTATATTATGATATAAATTGTTAAATTAAGGACGTTGACATAGATTGGAAGAAGAAATTACTATGGAATTGATAGACTATAGAACATCACTCAATTTGGGAATTGTCTTGAGAATCTCTTCTTGCCTTTCTTTCCCACAAATTTGGTCCAACTTATAGGAGGCGGATCAACCAAGGAAATCTTCAGGTTATTGTTGAGAGTTGAAGGTGTTTCCTTTTCGGAGATGAAAAAAGCATATTCACGAACACACTTCAACATCCCTGAAAAGACATCTGTAGCATTCAATTCCCTCTTTACAGTGTGAACTCATATGTTAGCTGAGTCCTCATAAAGTTGATGTGTAGTGATAATTTGATCATGATCCCCTGAAATCATATCATCATCAGCGCCCAGCTTCTTGATTAGAAGGAGAAGGAGACTCACCCTCCATTGGGGGTTGGTCACAAGGTTTAGAAATTTTTTATTTAGACATTTTGTTCTATTTCTTCTTGCTGAAGATTAACCTAGGGAAGGAATTATTTAAATGCTCACTTTGAAGACAAACAAAACACTAAAACATTGTATTCTCAAAATCAAGGGATTGTGTCCAATGGTAACCATTGATTTATAAATTTATTTTATCCAACAACCCTTCACTAATGTCTATTTCCACACATATTCCTCCATAGGTGTACACTCCATAATATTCTTGGTAGTTCTCTATGGTAAGATAATGACCCAAGGAATTACCAGTAACCTCAAAAATTGAAAAATTAGGAAAATTAGGAATTCGAACCCATATTGGAAATTTGGGGATGACTATTGTAGAGGTATTGAAATATGGAAAACAATGGGTAATAAACAGGATGTATTTACCCCAAAACCAAGGTCCACCATTTAGTTTCTTCTAGTAACCCCGCAATTTAGCTAACAATATTATAAAAAAAAATCATTAGGGTAGAATATAACCTTGAATTTCGAAGTCTCGACCTCCTAAATCAACTTATAAAGGTCCGTTGAATATGTTCATAAGCCATTAAAGCTAAACGTGAGGTCATTTTTAGAGTAGTGATAAAGGAATTTCTCTAGAGTTGGGTACGAAATTTATACAAATGAAACATCTTCAAATCTCTCCACTTGGAATGACCTAAGTGTTACCTACGCATGTTGAGTGTTGTTGCGCCGAGAGGCACAATCTACAGCCCAATATGACCTCGATGTCGGGTATGTCACGTTCTCAAAAAATAATAAATTTTACTTTTTTTAATGTCGGCCAAAGCATTAACCTAATCTTGAATTTTATATAACTTGAATATTTAGATTATATATAAATTTTTTAACTTATTAATGGGCTCATATTAACTATTAAAATACAATTATGTATTATTTATATAATTTGAATGGATAGTAAATTATATACGTGAATTTGAATGGATCATAAATTTACCTTTAACAAAAAAATTTACCACATTGAATTTCCAAATTAATTAAAATTTTGAACATCTTTACTCTTTACTAAAGTCAATACCATTTCCTAAATCAAAGAAAAAGAGTTAACTCAACACAAACCATCAAAATCCAAAATCTTTTAATATTTCTTTTAATTAAATATTTGTAAAATGAATATTTAAAAAGAAAACCCATATTCTATGGATAAATTAAAATATTTAAACACATAAATATTTCCCCATCAAAGTTGCAATATTTTAAAATTTAAATAAATATAAATATAAATAAACATGAGGTATGGTAAATAACTAAAACCTATTTTTATACTCACTCACAGCTATGGTAAATAAATAAATAAATATATATATATACTAGATGTATTGTAAATAAATAAAAAATATTTTTATATTTACTCCATAAACCTTTTTATATTTAAAAAAGCTTTAAAAAGAGGTTTTATTTAGACGAAGCCTATGGGATGAATACCATGGGACAAATTAATATTGATACCATGGGCCAAATACCATGTTATAAAATAAGTATGGTAAATAAATAAATATTAAATAGGTATAAAGAGGTATGATAAATAAATAAATATAAAATATGTATAAAGAGGTAAGGTAAATAAATAACAATAGATCAAATAGGATTATAAATAAAAATCTAATTATATAACAAGCCTATGGGCCAAACACCGTATTAAATAAAATAGGTATGGTAAATAAATAAAAATATAAATAAACCAAAGGTATGGTAAGTAAATAAAACCTCTTTTCATATTTATTGCATAATGTGCTTTATATTTACGAATATTTATGTTCATTAGTTTACATAACTAAGAAGAAATAGAGAGAGAGAGAGAGAAGTGGGGAGAGAGAGTGTGTGTGATAAGGGAGAGATGGAGAGAGAGTGTCTATGTTTAAGGGTGAGATAAAGAGACAAAGTAATATGTATGGAAATAAGGGGGAGAGAAGAAGAGAGAAGGAGAGAGGGAGGGATATAGTAATGTAGTTGGAGAGTGAGAGGGGCGGAAAAAGAGAGAGAAAGAAAGGGAGATGGGGGAGAGAGAGATAGGGGGAGAGAGAGAGAGATGGGGGAAGAGAGAGGATTGGAGGGAAAAGAGAGAGGGAGGTAGGAGAGAAATGGAGAGAGAGGAAGGATGAGAGAGAGGAGGAGAGTGATGGGGGAAGAGAGAGTATTGGAGGGAAGAGAGAGAGAGAGATCAGGGAAGAGAGAGGGAGTTAGGAGAGAGAGAGAAAGAGAGGAAGGACAAGAGAGAGGAATTGAGAGAGAGGAGGAGAGAGGGATCGATAGAGAGATGGAGTTGGAGGAGGAGAGATGTTGGAAATAAGAAATATAAAGAGTGATAAGTGGAGAGAGAGAAAGAGTGACAAGGGAGAGACAACAAGAGAGCGTGTATTTTTGGGGCTGAGATAAAGAGATAAATAAGGAGATATGGAGATAAGTGGGGGGAGAAGGAGATATAAGGAAAGAAGGAGGGATATAGTAACATATTTGGTGGATCAAGAGAGAGAGGGAGGGAGAGAGAGATGGGAGAGAAAGGGAAAGAGAGGAAGGAAGAGAGAGGATGTGAGAGAGTGGAGAGAGGGAGGGAAAGAGAGATGGACTTGGAGGGGGAGTGAAAGGGAGGAATGAAGAAAGACATAGAGAGAGAAATGTGGAGAGAGAGAGAGAGAGATTGAGCGATAAGGAAGATGGAGAGAGAGGGAGAGAGGAAAAAAGGAGGAAATATATATATTAGTGGGGGAGAGGGAGAGAAGGGGAAGATATAGATATAGATGGAAGGTGAAGAGAGGGAAGAAGAGAGAGATGGGGAGAGGAGGGGATTGACAAAGAGATTGATATATATGGAGTGCGAGAGCATGTTTGTTTAGGGGGGTGAGATAGAGAGACAAAAAATAATAGATGGAGGGGGATATAAATATGTATGGAGGGTGGAGAGAGGGAGGAATATTTCTCGCACTAGATGGATTGATATAAGTGGAGGTGGTGATTTCTAATCCTATTTGATTATTTGCACTAGATGCATCGATTTTAGTGTAGGTATTTATTTCTAATGATATTTGATTACTTGCACTAGATGCATCGATTTTAGTGTAGGTGGTGATTATAATACAATTTGATTTCTTGCACTGAATGTGTTGACTTCAATTTAGATGTTGATTTATAATGATATTTGATTACTTGCACTAGATGAATTGATTTCAATGTAGATGATTTCTAATCCTATTTGATTGTTTGCACTAAATGCATTGATTTCAGTGTAGATGGTGATTTCTAATCTTATTTGATTTCTTTGAGTAAATGCATTGATTTTCGTGTAGATTTTGGTTTCTAGAGAGAGAGAGTGAGTGATAAGGAAGATGGAGAGAGAGGGAGAGAAGACAAAAGGAGGAAAGAGAGATATTAGCGAGGGAGAGGGAGAGAAGGGGAAGATAGAGATATGGATGGTAGGTGAAGAGAGGGAAGAAGAGAGAGATGGGGAGAGGGGGTGATTGACAAAGAGAATGATATATATGGAGTGCGAGAGCGTGTGTGTTTAGGGGGGTGAGACAAAGAGAACAGAAACAAGAGATGGAGGGGGATATAGATATGGATGGAGGGTGGAGAGAGGGAAGAATATTTATTGCACTATATGGATTGATTTGAGTGGAGATGGCGATTTATAATCCTATTTGATTATTTGCACTAGATGCATCAATTTTAGTGTAGATATTTATTTCTAATGATATTTGATTACTTGCACTAGATGCATTGATTTTGGTGTAGGTGGTGTTTTCTAATACTATTTGATTTCTTGCACTAGATGCATTGATTTCAATGTAGAAGTTATTTTCTAATCTTACTTGATTGCTTGCATTAAATGCGTTGATTTCAATGTATATGTTGATTTATGATTTGATGTAATTGGATATATGACAATACATTAATGTTAAAGTGATTGGATTAACAATATGCATTGATTTTTTTGTTATAGTAATTTAACCTATTAATATTGGAGAAAAAGAGAGACAAGGTATCATGTTTACTACAACAGCTCGAGCTAAAGATTTATATGGGGTGGCAATAAGAATAGTAGAAGAAAATAATTTGAGATTGATAACGATGAAGACCATTTGTAATATGAGTACATTCTTATTATTGACATTTTCTATCTTTCAACACTATTTTTGTCACTTTGTATTAAAAAAAAAATATTTCATCATTTTTCGTCATTATAGTTATTAACAATATTTATCATCTCAATGAACTGAGGTAACTTAGAAAATTTAAAATTAAAATGACCAAGTTAATCTAAGAAATTTTTAGCATATTTAAAATGATTATATTACTATTTGATATATTTAAATATCATTGATAAAATTAATCATATCTTCGATAAATTTTCCTTGGCAGCACAGAACTGAAACCAACCTAGATCCATCTTAACTCTGGATCTATCAAGTGCTGAGAGGGATCAAATCTCTCGAGGTGCAAACCTTTCCTCAACTTTTTCACTCAAAAAAGAGGTTTTCACCTAGAGAGATTTGATCCCTCTGGGCGCTTGATAGATCTAGAGTTAAGATGGATCTAGACTGGTCTTTAGAGCATCCTTGAAGGAAAATGGTTTTGAAGCTGAATATGTCTCATCAACCATGGCACCGCCATTTAGGCACACAACAAGAGATATGGAGGCATCCTTTAGAATGTCAAAATATATGAGTACTTGACCCGTATGTAGTTTCCTTCCTTTACAAATGAGCCTGAACGGACCAACCTGAGTTCCTGTACAGCTTTAATTTTATCTTTGAGCATGATTACACCATTAACTGCATTTACCCTGACATGGAGGGATTTATTAGACAAAGATCGGACAAAAAATTTGGAAAATTTGGAGAGAAGTATCCGTGTCTCCCTCCCCATCCGATTGATGAAATTTTCCAAACATATTTATTTCTTTCTCACTTGTTCCATTTCCGTGGTAGGTACTTTGTTTAGGTTTTCCACCGAACATTTGGTATATGTTCCTTTACATGAAAATCAAGAGTTGAAACCTGTAATTTTCACGAGAACTTGTTTTCATCAATCCATGAAAAACCATAGTGAGAGCTTTGAAGGAATTGCTATCGAAACTATACCAGAGATTGTAAATTTCGAAACAGGCTTTGTCATGGTCGTCATGCGGAAGAGAAAAGGCATGGCGTTTTCCATATTCAGAAATGAGAACGTTTTGTTGGTCGTCAATGAGATAATAACTGTAATGGGAAGAGAAGTCATGCAAAACGATTACGGTGGCATGCCAACTCACAACTTTGATGGCCTAAAAACAAGGTATCATAAGTAGTCCCTGCTTTGTTTTCCATGCTCTCAACGTAGGATTTGACCCAAAGACAACCAAATTTTTACCTAGTTATATGAAGAATGGAAACCTAAAGCTCAAATTTATTATGCACATATGGGAGTGAGTGGTGAATGTTCAAAGCCTTTTCTCACCACCCATATCATGTGCTTAGACATCGACTTAAATGTATGAATTTCATTTTTATTTATATATTATAAATATATATAATTATGTATAAACTATTAATTAAATTTAATTATATGGTAAATTGGACTATATATTTATATTAATTCAATTGAATTTTCAAATGAATATCATATTTTCTTTTTAGAAATTTTGTGTCATACTCTTGAGTTATGTGTAGAATTATTGATGAGTAAGTAAAGCTAATACTTTTGAGCGAAATGTTATAATCAACGACATTAGTTTTGTTATATTCAATCTCTAAGATAAATGATATATGTTTTATTATATTCAATTTTTAAGATAAATGATATATACTTTTATAAATCAAATATTCATCTTACAAATAAAGATATTTTCAAAACCTATGGTTTTCTTAAATAGTTGCTTTTCACTTCAACTACTGGCTAGAATTAGAAAACATATTCTTTTGATGTAAAGTTATTATTTTTAAATATCATTGTAATTTTATTCTTTATTATTATTATTATCATAATTATTATGTATAAAATAGATGAAATGTAAATTATTAATAAGTTATCGTAATAGGTAAAAATGTCAATTTATAAATTTAAAAGAATAATTAGAAGTATTTCTATAATAAATTTAAATATTAAATAAAAATACAATTAATTATATATAATTAATTATTTAATATCATGAAATTTTAGTTTTTCTTAATAATAACCAATTATAATTATAATTATAATTATAATTTTCTACACATTTTTATTTCTAATTTTACAATAACTTTACATTTTATCTAGTCATTGTTGACGCAAAATGGGAAAAAACACATTATCAAATATTATGTATATGGACACGTATGGTTTTTTTTTTTTTTTTAAAAAGAGACGACATTTTTTAGAATGATATATATATATATATATATATATATATATATATATATATATATATATATATATATATATATATATATATATATATATATATAATTTACACAAAATAGAAAAAAAAAACATTATCAATTGTTATGTATATTTTCAAGTATGGTTTCAAAGAAATATGAGGGATCCACATTTTTTAATTATTATAGGTAAAATTTAGATATGTATGTATAATTTTATTAGTGATAAATTTATATGATTGGTTTGAAAAAGGAAAAAGGAGAATCCTTGATCGTGTATTTGAGCCTCAACAGGGGGAGGCATGGTATCCCAACCTCAAACCAACCCTATACATGATTCATCAAATATGTCAGTCAATCAGAACACTAAGCATTCAATCCTTGATATGAATGTGTTCTTGGAAAGTCAAGAAGTGTCTAAGCATGAAAACATTCCTGGTTCGTAGGGTAATTTTCTGATGTTTATCTCACCAAAAAGCAATCTAAAAAACCTTCCTCTTATACGACTACGTTTTTTTTGTGTTTTCCTTCTGATCATCATGGGAATGTCTAGGTCCCCATGACCTGACCTCTTTCTCAACTCACCCCTTATAATCAGTGTAGAAATCTTGGCGTTAGTAAATTGATCCCAGTCACTCATACGTATAGGTCAGTAAGCCTAAAATTGGAAGGCTTTTGTTGGAGAGGGTGGGTAGAAGACTTTTGTTGGAAGTTTACAAAGTATTGCATGCAAGCCAGTGGGTCATAATCCATATCCAACTCCCCATCTCAATGCATGATCTAACATAATTCACCCCATCGCCATGTCCCAATTTTCATTTAATCTCTTTTAAGTCTGTTTGATGCATTGGCTCCTATTTGCATTGGGATAGTTGTTTTCTATTGAATTTTATGCCTCACATTATTGCTTTGGGCATCGTTCAATCCTATCCACTATAAGATACAACACGGGTTCTCACTTCATTTTTTTCCTTTTCCAACATCCTTCGTACTCATTTTGATTCTTCGTGTCGACCTTTCACCTCTCTACAATCAAAGTTTTGTCCACCTCCCCTATAATAATGATTTTATTTTTTCTACTATGTCATTATCCCTTGTTTCTCATGTGAGGTTTGTAACTCCATACCAACATCAAAGATGCCAAGGTGGTTCCTACTCTTGGGGAAAAGTAATTTCTCATGCCTACTAGAGACCCCAAGAAGATGTTCAAAGATGACGTGACACAACCCCAAAATTTATATAGTTGAAAATTAACGAAGCCTTTTGGGAGATTGTGGTCAAAAGGGAGGAGCACTCTGATTCTGAAATACTTGAGCCGGTAGATGAATAGCTACGTGATCCATGGAATACTAGAGGGAGAAAACACATATAATTCTGGCATATAAAAATTCTCATCTGTAAGGCCCTTCAGAGAGAAATGAAGTGAAAAACAAATTGTCTCACCAGATGGATCATATGGGAGAGAATCATAGAATAATTTTATTGGAGCACCATGATATGATCCTTAGAATTTTAAATATTGAACAAATACTTACTAAACGAAAAATACCTGTACCTCTCTTAGCACTCCAATTGTTCCCATAGACATCTCAACAGCTACTTGTTTACTCTCATGGTTAGATATTTGGATCATAGAAACTCTTCCTAGAGCATTTTTATGTCCTAATTTACGTTTCTTGTGTTTATGTTTAGACAACATTAGAAACATTTCTTGTTTCTTGTTAATTTTTCTAAAAATATATTGTTATTTCACCATTAGTTTAGTTATACAAGTGGAAGACCATGGCAATAAGTTCTTGAATTGGTTGTATATGATGCAATTCCTTGTTTCAATAATAGAATTATATATATATATATAAGAATCAATATTATTTAAATTTACTTTAATGTGATATGTATATTATGAATTTTTTTACTAGAAAATGTTGTTTATAATTTTATTAATAAAAATCAAATTAAAATATACCAAATTGAATTGAATCTATTTATTTATTTTTACCTTTTTTAACATTTATAAGTGAACAATGTTATGATCTATTATGATTATTTGTTGATCTAATAGTTTACTTTAGAGACACGTAAATGTTTAAATGTTTACATTCATTTATAGACACTACAACATGTCCCCTATATTAATCCAATATTAAAATGCTTACAATCATTTACGAACACTAAAAAATACAAAACTAACATTAAAAGGTTCTCAAAAATATTTATATATTTGTAGAGTAAGTTGATATATACAAAAATCGTTTTCTTTCCTATATTATTTTTTTACATTTCATAAAATAAAAATATACATATTTATTCTCTCCTATATATATATATAAAAATAATTTGATATAGTGATAATTATCTAAAACATTTTTATTGACCTTATTAAATTAAAAAATACAAATACTATTCTACATTTACATTTTCTTTCTTTTATGAATTACTCTATACCTTCCGAAAAGAGTATTACAAAAAATATCTCAAAAATGATGTTTACTTATTTTCTGAATCTTACTTAAGAAAAGTTAAATATATAGAAAGTAAATATTACATAATGAGATAGGTCCATTGTGATGTCCTAAGGAGAAGGACATATATAAACCAAAATATTCTCAAAGTATTCATCGATGAGAAAAGCATGAACCTTAAAGAGACAACTTACCCGAAAAGCTTATCAGCACAAGCATTTGAGTCTTTGTATATATCAGAAAAATAATATATTTACCTTAGAATGAAATCCTTCATCTGGCTAAGAATAGGCTAGAGGTTCACATTTTGGATTTGTGCCTTAATGTTTTCTGAGTCTATCAGTACGAATGATTCCCCGAAAAATTACAACTTTTAAACGCCAATTTGCAAAGGTTGAAAGGGAAGACTCCATAAGCCAGAAACTCACCTTTTATGTTTTAATCATAACATGGACCATACTTTATTAGGAATTAATTGGACTACATTTTGGATTTGTGCCTTAATGTTTTCTTATCACTAGGTATGATTCACTGACAAACTACAACTTTTAAATGCGAATTTGCAAAGGTTCAAAGGGAAGACTCCATAAGCCACAAACTCACCTTTTATGTTTGAATCATGACATGGGGCATACTTTATCAAAAATTTATTCGACTAGGATAGGAGGATGACTACGCCAACCCAATATTGCGCAGGGAGCCCTTGACTAGCACCAAAAAAAATCCCCATATGATGCATAGATGTTACTATGACATGATTGGGCTTTGAAAATTGTCCTACTATGGGTTAACATCATATTTCTTAGTAGGCTTCACTTATTTATTGGCTATAATATTAGTAGGGACTCACTTTTCTTGAAAATTCATCGAGTTCCCTCAAAGCTTTAAAAATTGATATCCAATACACTACAATACCTTCTAATATGGATTTTAATATAACAAGATGACTTCCATTAGAAATCCATTTGTTATTCTATATTCAGATAATAATTTTTATTTTTTTTATATCTAAATAAATTCTTGAAATCGGTAAGTGTTCAGTTTCAGATAAAAGTCAATACATTTCAAACTCTTTTAATACCTCTGCATGGAAGGTTGAGAGAGAGAATGGACACATTATAAATATATTCCTCTAGGAAATGGGAAAGGAGACAAGATTTCTATGTGTCCGCTTCCATGCCTATGAGCAAACAATATGAATTAAAAATATATTTTAATTTCTAAAATTCCAGCAAGGAAGATACAAGTGCACATAACGAAAGAAAAAATATGTGTAATATATTCATGTGTTAGCATGTTAGCACCATTTTATGCCAAATTTTTATTTTTCTTTTGACAACATCTTATTTTTACTTCTACAATTAATAGGAATATGGAGGGAGATATAGGAATATCCTATCAAATCCCACGAGAGAATTGAGAGAAGGGGGCACAATATTGATTTACTAGAACTACAAATGATGAAGCGGAAATACATTTTATTATCCAATTCATCATATGAGAGTACAAACTTATTTTTATGAAAGAAAAATTGATGAATACCCATTATACATTATTATAGGCCTTCAAAGAATCCAATTTTATAAGAAAAAAAGGAAAAATAGCGTGTCTTAATTGAGTGGATTTCCTATTTAGCCAAGGAGACGTCATTATGAATCCACCATTGAAAGAGGAAGTCAAAATTTTCTTCAAAGATAAAATAATTGAATATAGGTTTGATTTTATTAGAAAATATTATTTCAGATGATCTTGTATAATTTTTAAAAATATATATATTTATATTGAAATTATTCAAATGAAGTGTCATCTTATTTCTTTGGGATAAGAGTCTGATGCACAGTGTTGAAGTATCTTGGAATCTTACTTGATTTATGTGATTGTAAAAATGTTCCAAGTATATCATCATTCATAAGATGATCAAATCCCTCATAAAATTCAACCTTAATCCCATTTTTATATGGTTTTTTTCCTTTCATCATTAAGAGTAAGGTTAAACACATTTCTACTTTCATGAATTCATTCATAAGCTCATCGACAATGTCATTTGAGAAGGATTTAGGGAATGCATTTAAGGCCTCCGGGATCTTTCATATATGAAAACTGACAGGCTCTAAAAATAAATATTTGAGATATTCTTTACCATATTCCACTTTATCAACCAAGGAGGAGGCCAAGTAACCATCTATATTCTATATTTTCGAAATAGATTTCATTCTTTGATGATAACTTCCATATTTATGAAAATATGTAGCGCTATATCACCTCTAGATATCAATATTGCTCTAGTTTTCAAGCATCATATGGATTATTTTTTAGCTAATTGTCCTTTTGTTGTGGACATGGGGGAGTTTAAAGATGATTCACTCTCATGTAAGAGGGAAAACAAAAAATAATCCAGCAAAAGAAAATTAATATTTTTTCCATATCTAACAAGAGCTCCTATGACATGAATCTAAAGCTATGAGCCTAATGAGATGAAGTTGATTTAATTCACTCATAATTATCTAAAAATTAATTCATCATGGAGTCCTCTAAAGAGCCACAAAAAGGAATCAAGGAGGACTTTACCAAGCTTCGATACTCTTCTTCTATAATCCAAGTTGGATATAATTTAAAAGAAGAGGGGTATTCACTCTCTATTGAATCTAGTTTCAACATGATAGGAATATGGAATGAAATATCTTCAACCTCCACCCACAAATTTACATTCGAGGATCCATAAACTAAGGATTCCAATATAAGTAACTAATGCAGCCTTTTGTCCACACCGGCTTCCCTGTTACATGTAATTTTACATGTAGTGTCCAAATTTAAGGGGTAAAGATCCACTACTTGTAGAGGTTCAAATAAATTTCTAAAAAAAACTTCCATATAATCTTGGAAAAAATGGATTATCCATACATCCTTAAGGATAATGGTTATATTTATTCCTCCTATTAACACCACCTTGAGATTTTAGAGGAAGCCTAAAGACACTAAAGAAATCTAGTAATGATGTATATCTAAGACCCATAAATATTTATAAAATTGAAAGAGAAACCTAGGCCTTTATATGCCAAATCCACTAAGATATCTAATGAATGATCAAAGATGAAAATATTAGAGACAAATTTTTTCCAAGCCCACACCAAATTTCCAAACTATCCTTTGGAGTACAAGGTCACAAATCCCCAATTTAACTAAAGAGAAATGTGACCCCATGCTTTCCAACTAGGGAATATAGCTTCCTATAACAACATGACATCTACAAAGCTACATCTTACTAGTGTTTTTATAGCTAGTTCCTTCAACTCACTACCTAACCCTCTAATGTTAAAACAAATACATCACATTAGGGAACCTAAGCATTACATTTTCATTATCAAATGGAACAGATAATAGTTTTATTATTTTTTATTTTAATATCATTACTATATTTCATCCTTGATAGGGAGTGGGATATCCTACCGAATTATCACTATCAAGCCTTTATATATCCATGTCATCCTTAACAAAACCTTCCTCTAAAACTTGCATTGCCAACCGTATATGGAATCCTAACATGAACGAACTTCAACGGATTTTTTCAAAATCTGAGGGAGAGGATCCTTCTATTATGGATGGAGCTTTTTCTACCAAATACTAAGCAACGTGAGGAAAAATATATTACTACAAAATCGCAATTTTAAGTGATCAAAATGTTGAGAATGAAGGAAGATGAGAAGGGAAGTGGGAGACCTCAAAAGGAAAGTATGATGCCTATGTCTTTAGAGGGATACAAGTAAGTACAAGGATGATATAGAAAAAAAAAATTAAACTATCCACTTAACTAAAATTTTAGGAGCAGATTTTAACGCGAGATACTAGGAAGTCTCAAGAACAATAGATCTCTCTATATGTCTTTGCATTAGAGAAATATTGCATCCTATTCATTCTAAATGGACCATGTCCTATAATAATGAAATCCTTATCCATAAGTTCCTTCCCCACTTCCCTACATACAATATATTTTGGGAACCAAAACCTTTATATCAAGAATATATTAGATGGAAAAATTTACAGTACTCCTCAAGGTACGCTACGACATCAAAAGAAAACAATTTTAATGAGATTATCTAGTAATACAATATTTATATCAAGGATTGATCACCATTCCAAATTTAAATTTTCTTAAGAAGACCCTTGAACACATTTATCCCCATCATAAGTAATAACCATTGTTAGTCACTTTTATTAGTCAATCTTAGATTTGATAGTACACAAATAGTGTTTCCTATATTATCCATAAAAGAATTAAAACAAAATTTCATTGGATCCAAAGTATGATGACCCTAATCGAATATATTGATAAGGGATCCCTTCTGATGTAAAAATATAGGTACCATCTCTTTAGCATAAGTATTGAGAGAACCTAACTCTATCTCTCCCTTACTATATTTTCTTCATTGTTCAATGAGGCAAGTTTAATTAGAAGCCAATATTGAGAAATAAAGAGAGCATATGGTTATACCTAAGATCCATAATCCTTCTCTTCTCTAACCCAAACCTAATTACACCAACACATAGATATTTACTACATAACCTTCAAATTTTTATCCTCTTAGATAAATTGGGTATATCAACCAGAAGGATATCTTTTCCTATGACCATTTTTACCACTTATTTTCACTTATTCACACATCTAGCCATGCACCCATAAGATTTGCATTGCTTATCTGACAAATTTAGCTCATGTTAAAGATGTGGTGAAGGAGTGATGACATTAGGGATCCAAGAGACAACATCTATGGATGAGGGTTGTGACTGAAGCTTAGAAGTATACAATTAGGATGAAAATGAGTAAACTTCAATAAAGGAATTACACTTATGAAAAACAATTAACCTTCTCAAAGCCTCTTACAAAGGAATAACTAAGGATTTACCACTTGTATGACCAGAGGAACCTATACCTCGCAGATATCTAAATTGGCACAATGTACTCAATAAATCCTAATTTAACAAAAACATGTCAATGGAGGAGGATTTATGTAATATTCCCAATTTTTCCACCAGATAATTGGAATATTATAGTTCTTAATAAACTTAATTAATTAAGTAAATACGAGGGTGGAGGGACCCAAAAAACCCCAAAGATAAATAAAATCCACTTTTGATGTGTGTATGTGGATAATTCATATCTAGATCTACATAATGGAGTAGTGGAGTAGCTACTTAATGTGAAAGGAGTGGAGATCATGTCTCATTAATGAAAAAACTCATGGAGGTTGAAGTAGTCAACTAAGATCTTGGAAGGAATCAAATGTAAGATCATAGACCATTTATGATGAGATGATGGAGGAAGTGGTGCATTAATGCACACATGGTGGAGGAAGTGATCATTACATTCACACATGATGGAGATCATGGAGAGACAATGCAGTCAACATGGAGACCTATGTCCACAAGTACAACATAATTATGTGGTGGGCCAAGGCATGAGAATGTTCACAAAATATATAATGAATATGAAGGCAACATAGAAGGCATGTTTGAGATTATTATTGATGTATGATCTATTTAGATCTTGATTTTTCAGGTGACATCTCCATGCAATCTTATGTTTTTTAGCTAAGTTGCAGTGTTGTTTAGCATACGGTGTTCCCGAGCGGGAATCCCACCTCCTTCCTTGAGTGATATCTAAGGAAGAGTGTTTGCACTACATTCATCATCAGGCATTGGTGCCAAATTGTTCCTACTTTCTTCAGAACATCCATATTAAAAAATTGCACATTTCTGAATATCAGTTTGAGAGGAGGAGGTTGTCCTTCAATATTTCAGTTGAGGAACTGGTGAAGGATTCATCCTATCACCTTGAGCTTCAATATTAGCCTTCCAGTGCTTCAGATATATATCAAGCATTAGGCCATCTATTATTTATCTCCCAGCAGTAGCTCTTTCATTAGGAATTGCGTAGTTCATTCTTGTAGATCCAAGGGAGAAGGGAGTTTGCTAGCATTTCAACTAGTAATCCAGTGGAGGACGATTCCTTCACATTGTATGCATTATTTCCATCAGTCTTGAGCTTCATATCCTTATTTTGCAACAGGCTAGAGAGCCTCCTTTCCTTATAGCGTAGTCTTCATGAGCAGTTGTGTAGTAGTAGTTGGAAACTTCAGAGGAGGATTGAGGAGCTAGATCTTGAGCTTCTAGCTTGAGGATCTAGTGAAGGTATTAACCCTTCAAGCTTAGAACTGATCTTGTTACATATTTCAGCCATCTATTTGTCAGATCTAGCTTCAGATCTTCATAACCGAGTAGACTAGGGATCAAACCTCGAGAGGGTAAATTTCCAATCTCAGAGATATGGAATTTCCTTTCTGGGTTATCTTGGGTTACCATCATAGAGGCCAGATCTAGAATATTGGCATCATCAGAGCTTCATGTTTCCGTAGATTTGAATTTCCCTTTTTCAGTTTGTAGTTATATATTCGTTATCTGCTGAAGGGGCATCGCAGTATTTTCTTTGAGAAACTCTCCAGTAATGCAGTGCCTACTTTGGCATCTTTTCAGGGTCATTCTAGGCCATCTCTTTCACTAGATTACCTCATATTTTGTACACTATTATAATTGAATCTTATCCTATAAATAAAATGGCTTATCTATTCTATCTCTATCCATGTTTATCATAAATTTACATGTACATTTTCTGTGTTACAAATATTATGTTTGTGTATCAATGAATTATTATGTTTTGGGATATTACAGTGGTATCAGGGCATGATCTTTGGCTCATCTTGTGGACATTTTGACAACATATGAAAAGCAGATAGTAGAGATCTACTATGGAGGGATTAAGTTTTTCCTCATATTCCTTTAGATCTATGAAGTATCTCTCTAAGGAGATCAATGAAACAAGAAGAGAAAGGAAAAGAGAAACTTCAAGAAGGTTTCAATATGAATAAGATCCCAACACTTATTTTCAACAGCAAAGAAGACCAGAGAAGCAAAGAGCTTCACATTATTCCACTAGATGCAATTTCTTTTGGAAAGAGGACTGGTCTGAATATGATCAAGGCTTGGGGAATGAGACTCTAAGTGAATATCTATCTGAATACAAGTCACAAACTAGAGCATTGAAGGAGAATCTCTCTCTCCAATAGTTTTTGCAACTCAAAGAAGAGAGGATATCTAGAAGCAACAATAGAAGAGAGAGGCATAGATTATTCTTGCCTAAATTTTATGGATCTTCCAAAAGAACATTGAGGGCTTGGAGGGAATAATTATTTACATTCTTTCTGAAATATCCTATTTCATAAAGAAAGAATGTGGAGTTTGCAGCACTTCACCTAGATGGTGAAGCAAGATTTTGGTGGTTCAGTCACTTGTCACACATGAAAGTGTTTGCTTATGCAGATTTTAAGAAAATACTGAAGAAGAGATATGGTAGAAAGAAACCAGAGACATCTCACATAGTGACATCTCCCATAATCAAGGGGATAGTACATGAAGATTCAAGAGAATGTTTTCTTATTATCACTCAAGAGGAGGAGCCTCTACCACCACTAGCTGCATATGTGCTTGCATCAAGAAGAGCATCACTTGCATCTTTGCAATATGGTATTGAGTTCTTGACAGTTGGAGTTGCATGCATGATTCATGAGATTCATTATGAGGAGGAGATAGATACCAGTGCTGGTACACTTGTAGAAGTGGATCCATCACTCTTACCAACATTTGGAGAGATAATTACATTGGGAGAGGAAACTCTTGAGATCTTGCAAGACGTTTTTGAGTATTACTTGATCCAAGGTATGCATACACTTTCCTCATCTATTGTTTTAGTACCTCTTATTGAAACTTATGGGGACATTCCATCTGGGCTAATGCATGACCAAGGGTTAGAACAACATGTTGATTTGGAGCAGCGTCATATCACTATGTAGAGGACCCTTTATATAATCAAGGAAGAGATGAAGAACCATTCTAGTTTTTCATTGATGAACTACATTCAACCCCTTCAGTTGAAATGTAGAGTTTCAAAAAATGAGAGGAGTATGATACTATGTACAATGGCTGGCTATGAGTTCAGCATTGTTCCTTTCTTTGAGAGAACACGTGTTTTACCTTGCAAATATATAGCACTATTAATGAGCAGTAGTGAGAACAAGAGGACCCATTCCTTATGGGAGCAATCAAATGGAATCTTCATTCATGAAGCAATGGAGGAAAATATAATAGATGGTAAAAATCTTGAGATCAGGAATATTTTCTCCATTCTAGATGACACTTTCTCAATCAACATCTCACAGCTCAAAGAGAAACTTCTACCTACAATAGATCCAGAACCTTATTGGTTTTGAAGGGCCATTGATGAGAAGAAGGTATCATGGAGAGATCTCTTTGGAGGTGCACATCAACATATCATGGAGTGCAAGGTTCTTCAACAGTTTGAGTAGGTTGGTGTTCTACAATGGGAGGATACCAAGTTTTTTGCAGAATGAGATCCATCATCCTCATTGGGATGAATATTTGATGATGTGGAGCAATGGGTTGCCAAACAACTTGCATATCTATGATACAGGGTAGCAAGAAGCATGACTATGTCGATTGCTCTTAGGTGAGTATGGTTACAACCCAATGGATCATATTGTTCTAATTCATACCTTACACATCACTAAAAGAATGCAGAAGAAAAAGTCATGGTTAGTTTGGTTGATTATGAGAGAGTTTGGACATCACATTATATATCTTATGTCCTTGTATTTACTCTTGTTTGGGATATGTCTCATGTCTTTACATGTATTTCTGTTTGGGATGTATCTCATGTTCATGTATGCACTTGGTTTTGGGACATAGCATAACCCTCACATAATGAGGCATAAGGGAGCTTGTTTGTATTTTTTTGATGATACATCTAACATGTCCATTAATATAATTTTGCTCCATGACTTGCATCATGACGATGTAAGGAGGCAGCAAGAATCCTTGTTGCTATGGTTACTTTTGGGAGAGTATGGACTAATTTAATCCCATACATTGCATGATGAACATAGAGGATGGAAACAGGAGGCCTTACAGCGTTGGCTTTTGTTGGGGTATTATGGTCATTATACACGGTATGATGGTGATGTGATGGGACATCAAGATGCCTTGTTAAGGTGGATTCTCTTGAGAGAATATTTCCACTACATTTGGTACAATGATGATGTGGTACAGAAGCAAGAGGCATTACTTTAGTATCTTATATTGAGAGAGTATGGCTCTCAAATTTATATTGATGCATATTTTTCATGGAAACAAGAAGCATTGTTGTGGTGGCTTCTATTGAGAGAGTATGGTTGTCAGACTTATATTGGTGCAGATTTGTCAAGGAAACAAGAAGCATTGTTGTGGTGGCTTCTTTTGAGAGAGTATGATTCTCTTCCTTTATTTCATGATGATCTAGCATGGCAACAGAACGCTTTGCTACGTTGGTTGTTATTAGGAGAATATGGTTTGACATTGTTCATGTTTTACCATATGCCTCTACTTCTTCTTTTTCACTATGTTGATGTGATGTTTGATTCCTACATGGCCAACAGGGCTAATTATGAGAGAATTGATAGATGCAATCTACTTTATGGATCATGGGTTGGAGAGATAGTTCATGAATTAGGACATTCCACTTTGGGAATGAACCACTTCATTTCATGTATATCATGTGCAGGGGAGATCTTTTTTCATCATATGGTGGCCACTTGGAGATTCATTGATGAGGATGGATATCTAAATTTTCAGTTGGAGGCCATTCTAGACACTCTAGAGAGGCAACTTTGGAGTTGGACATGCATGACACATTGTGATAGATGGGGAGGTCTTCCACATGAGGATGCCATTTGGAGGGAGGATGTTTGCTGTCGCATCCGCTTTTGCAATTGCTCGAGGACAAGTAACATTTTTCCGGGGAGGATTATAATATTCCCAATTTTTCCACAAGATAATTGGAATATTAGATTTCTTAATAAACTTAATTAATTAAGTAAATAAAGGGGTGGAGGGACCCACAAACCCCAAATATAAATAAAATACTCTTTTGATTTGTGCATGTGGATAATTCAGATATAGATCCACATAATGGAGTAGTGGAGAAGCTACTTAATGTGAAAGGAGTGGAGATCATGTCTCATTAATGAGAAAGATCATGGAGGTTGAAGCATTCAACTAATATCTTGGAAGGAATCAAATGTAAGATCATATAGAATTTATGATGAGATCATGGAGGAGGTGGTGAATTAATGCACACATAATGGAGGAAGTGATCATTACATTCACACATGATGAAAATCATGGAGAGACAACGCAGTCAACATGGAGACCTATGTCCACATGCACAACATAGTCATGAGGTGGGCCAAGGCATGAGAAGGTTCATAGACTATATAATGCAGGTGAAGGAAACATAGAATGCATGTTTGAGATTATTATTGATGTATTATCTGTTTAGATCTGGATTTTTCAGGTGACATCTCTATGCAATCTTATGATGTTTAGCTAAGTTGCAGTGTTGTTTAGCACAGGGTGTTCCCGAGCAGGAATCCCACATCTTTCCTTGAGTGATCTCTAAGGAAGAGTGTTTTCAATACATTCATCATGAGGCATTGGTGCCATGTTGTTCCTACTTTCTGCAGAACATCCATATTCAGAAATTGCACATTTCTAAAGATCAGTTTGAGAGGAGGAGGTTGTCCTTCAATATTTTAGTTGAGGAACTGGTGAAGAATTCATCCTATCACCTTGAGCTTCAAGATAAGCCTTCCAGTGCTTCAGATCTATATCGAGCATCAGGCCATCTATTACTTGTCTCCCAGCAACAGTACTTCCATGAGGAATTGTGCATTCCATTCGTGTAGATCCAAGAGAATAGGGAAGTTTCTAGTATTTCAACTAGTAATCCAGTGCTGGACCATTCCTTCAAATTGTATGAATTATTTCCATCATTCTTGAGCTTCATAACCATATTTTGTAGTAGGCTAGAGAGCCTCCTTTCCATACAACGCAGTTTTCATGACAAATTCTGTAGAAGCAATTGCAATCCTTAGAGGAGGATTGAGGAGCTAGATCTTGAGCTTCTAGCTCGAGGATCTAGTGAAGGGATTAGCCCTTCAAGATTAGATCTGATCTTGTGACATATTTCAGCCATCTATTTGTCAGATCTAGATTCAGATCTACATAACCCAACAGACCAAGGATCAAACCCCAAGAGGGTAAATTTCCAATCTCATAGATCTGGAATTTCCTTTTTGGGTTATCTTGGGTTACCATCATAGAGCCCAGATCTAGAATCTTGGAATCATCATAGCTCCATATTTCTATAGATCCACATTTCCATTTTCATCCTGCAGTTATATATTCATTATATGCTGAAGGGACAACGCAATATTTACTTCCAACATCTCTCCAGTTACGCAGTGCCTACTTTGGCATCTTTTCAGGGTCATTATAGGTCATCCCTTTGGCTAGATGACCTCGTATTTTGTACAATGTTGTAACTAAATCTTTTGCTATGAATAAAATTGCTCGGCTAGTCTGTCTATATCTGTGTTTATCATAAACTTACATGTACATTATCTCTGCTACTATTGATTGCACAAGAAATATTAATTTTATTGAATTATGATGTCCAATCCAATTTCCAAGGATAATTTGTATGTGATCTGACACACCTGTACCTCAAAATTAGCCCGAACATATAAAAACAATTTATCAATAAATATCACTAATTAATTAAGTTATATGGTGTTGTAATCAACCACACTTAAATGTTATAATTTATGAATAAATTGGAAATGAAAATTCGAGTGGATCTTTTGTTCCATAAGAGTATCCAAGAGGGATAGGGAGAGAGAAAATACAAAAGATTTGTGTATTGTAGCAATCCATGGGCCATAGGCCTCACTTCTTTGCAATTGCATCCATTTTCGAATTAGAGAAAGATAGTAAAGTTGCTTCACTTTCTAGTTATGTTTTTTCCCGAAAGGGTTTCCCAAGGTACTTGATGTGTCAATTTTGGGTTGTAATGTTTAATTTTTTGTTCTCTATTTTATGAATGGTTATAAATTGTGTGCATACACCAAAAAAAAGATGGAAATTGGTAGATCCAAGGTTTAATAATGAAAAGGTCAAACTTATTTGTTTCTAACAAAATTATAGTTAAATTATAAAATAAACTAAAATAATTTTTTTTTTTAATTATAAATAATGCCATTAATAAAAATTAATTTATTGTTTCTAAAAATTTTGTATTGTTTAAATCATAAAATAAAGTACAATGAAAAATAAAATTGAATGAAATTAATTTTTTTATTGCAAATAATATTAATAGTAAAAAGAAATAATAAATAGAATTAAATTTATTATTATTCATTAAATCAAAAGAAAGGTCCTCTCACTGAAAATTCAATAAAATATTCAAACTTAAAGAAATGAAAAATAATAGAATTAACTAATTATATATATATATATATATATATATATATATATATATATATATATATATATATATAATAATAATAATAACCTATGAATATAGGGTAGGGATCTAACATTTTCTAATGGTCCAACCATCGTCTCTATTCAGATTCATGTCAGATTCAATGACTTTTTTTCAATTTCCAAGGCCTCCCTAAACTTACAGTCATGAAAGTAGTCAATCCTAGAAATAACCCTACCCTCTTCAACGCAAATGTGATAATTTTTCTTTTCCACATGTTCTACTAAAGAAGAGGAGCGAGACATTCCATGTTGGATGTCAACTACACGCTCATAAGTCCATGGAAAATTTTAGGGGCTAATATTCGCAGGTAGGCTAATTTTCCATGTTTTTTCCAAAAAAATTATTCGCCAATTTCCATTTTTTAGAAAAATGATTCGCCCAAATTTTACAATATAAAATTATTTTATGTTAAAAATCACCAACATTATATATAGAGTATATATAAAATCATTATAAATTTGAATAATTTTATAAATAAATCAATAAGCATTTTATAGTTTACATATTAGGGACTAGTGAGATTCGCCAATCTTTTAAACTTCAAGATAATTTTCTATCCTTAAAATTTTCCCTACATAATTCATTTTAAATATTAAACGACTACTTTCAATAATGTATGGATTCACATAGGAGCAAGGAATGATGCAAACACTTGTACCATATTTGGGGTTCACAGGGCCCTTTACTAATTTTAGAGAGCTCTGAATAGTGTCAAGGGGCCTAAATGTCAGAGGAAACATATGTTTTTTTGAGATCCTTACAATCTTATCCATGGTCCCTTGAATAAACGAAAGATGCACTCCAGAAAACTGATATTTAATATATTTTTTATTTTTAGGACCCTTTTCTAGAGTGCATCTTTATCCTATAACCATTCTTATTAAACACACTACAGAGGTGGTTTTCATATTTGAGATGGTTTTCATCAAAAAATCTAAACACCTAGGTGGCTAAGGTGTTCATAATACTTTGCTTTTGAGCAGGGAAATGATGAAAAATAGCATGAGGATATTTCTCCATTTGAGTTTTCTTCTTAAAAACCCGATGTGAGAAAAAACCATCATCCCTTCTTGAAATAAGAACGTCAAGGAAACGAAGGATACCATGAAATTCATATTCTACAGTGAACTTTATGGAACTCAATTGATTGTTAAGATGGTGGAAAAGGAGTTCCAACTTATCCTTACCATTAGACAATATGACCTAAGTGTTGTCCACAAACCTTTTAAAGTATAGGCTAGAAAGGAGTTGAGGAAAAGGCCTTGGATTTAAATTTCTCTATGACAATATTAGTGACTATGAGGAAAAGGGGGTAACCCATGGAAAATCCACACATTTGTTCATAAATTCGTCTTGGAAATTGAAGAAAGTAGAGGTGAGACAAAATTCAACTGGATGGGTAGTATCTGGATCCGTAATGCGATTGATAACTTAAATGACATGATTAATGAGGATATTTATGAATAAGGATAACACATTGAAACTCACCATATTCTCAGTAGGATCCAGTCTTATATGCTTTAACTCGTAAATAAACAAAGACGAATATTTTACAAAGGATTCAGTCAGGCCAACGAGAGATTTAAGATTATTGGCTAAACATTTAGTAAGAAGTTAAGTCATCCCTACTATGGTGTTAGGTATGGGGTGAAGGGGGGGCACCTTCCTTATTGACCTTTGGAAGACCATAAATCCAAAGAGTGATAGGGTTATTATCAATAAGTTTGTTACTAATGAAGCTAAAACTGCTATTATATTTTATTTCTAGAGTAACAATTTTATAAATATTTTTTAGGGGATTCTTATTTAGTTTCATGTAGATTCCCTTATTACACAGGTGATCTAACATTTCTCTCTAGTAATCCTTTTTGTTTAGGATAACAAAAACACCCCCTTTGTCATCTTTTAGAAAAATTATATCCTTGTTATTTTTCAAGGCTTTAAGAGCCTCAAACTCAGGTTTGGTAAGGTTGTTCTTTGGGGGCTTAACTTTTCTTAGGAAAACTACACAATATTTCCTAATCATATCTTTAGAATTATCATGTAAGTCTCTAAACCCAAATTCAATGCCAAAAATAATATCTTGGAGAGTTATGTTTCTAGGAGGTAAGGGAAAATTTAAACCTTTCTTCAAAAGACTCTAAACAGGAGGATCGAAAGAAAAACTAGAAATATTAACAACTCTATTACTCGGAGGGGAGAAAGAAACTTTATTTTTATTGTTAAAACTATGTTTAAAATCCATAGAGATTTATTATTATTGTTATTATAATTAGAAAGATTATTATTATTGTTGTTGTTGTTTTTTTTTTTGTTGTTGTTGTTATTCTTATATTTAAAGTAATTATTATAATGATTCTTAGATTTAAAATAATTACTATTATTATGGTGGGATACAAATTGATTATTATATTGATTATGATTTTCAAAGAAATTATCATATTTATTAAAGGTTATAAAAGAAGGCCCCAGATTATAAGAGGGGGAATTTTATAGAGTGGAAGGGAGGTCAATGCCACCATTCAATATAGGAGGTGGTAGATCAAACAATGGGATTTACCTCCCTTCCACTCCAAAAATCTTTCCTCTTCTAATATGAAGCCTTATTTTCGAACCTTTAATAAATATAATAATTGATTTGAACTTCAAAGTAATAATAATAATAATAATAAATGTGTATCCCACAATAATAATAGTAATAATAATAATATTTGTAATGGTAAAAATAAGCAAAAAAAATTCTCTATGGATTTTAAAAATAGTTTTAATAATAAAAATAAAGTTTCTTTCTCTCTTTTGTGTAATAGAGTTGTTAATATTTCTAGTTTTTCTTTTGATCTTCATGTTTATAATCATTTGGAGAAAGGTTTAAAGTTTTTCTTAGCTCCTAGGAAAATCCCTATGCAAGATGTTATTTGTGACATTGAATTTGGGATTATAGACTTTCCGGATGATGCTAAAGATATCATTAGGCAATATTGTCTAGCTATCCTAAGAAAATCTAAGCCCCAAATAACAACCTTAGCAAACATGAGTTTGAGTCTCTTAAAGCCTTGAACAATAACAAGGATATCATTTTTTTAAATGCTAAAAAGGGGGGTGTTGTTTTTATCCTAAATAAAAAGGATTACCGGAGAAACATGTCAAATCACCTTTGTAATAGCGGGAGCTATAGTAAACTAAATAAGAATACCCTAAAAGGAATTTATAAAATAGTTAATATAGCCATAAAATATAGTAGCATTTATAGCTCCCTTGGTAAGAAAATTATTAAGAATAACCCTCTCACTCGTAGTATTTATGGTCTTCCGAAAATCCGTAACGATCCCCTTCCTACGCCCCATAGTCAACACCACAGGAGGGTCGAATTATATTCTTGATAAATTTTAAGCCAAGCGTAAACCTCCAATTGGACAGACTAAATCCTTTGTCAAAGATTCATCATCATTTATTTACGAGTTAAAGGGTATAAGATTGGATCCTATTGATAATATGGTGAGTTTGGATGTGGTCTCCTTATACATAAATATCCCCATTAATGAGGCCATTGAAGTAATTCATCACGTTACAGATCTAGATGCTTCCCATTTAGTTGAAATTTGTCTCACCACTACTTTCTCTAGTTTCGAGGGGGGATTTTATGAACAAACTCGTTGATTTTCGATGGGTTCCCCCCTTTCCCCTGTAATGGCTAATATTTTAATCAAGGAATTTGAATCCAAGGCCTTATCCTTAGCTCTTTTCCAACCTAAACTTTGAAAATTTTTGTGGACAACACTTACATCGCCTTGTCTCATGGTAAGGATAACTTGGAACACTTTTTCCAGCATCTTAACAGTCAATCAAGTTCCACAAATTTCACTATGGAATATGAAGTTGATGGTAGCCTTCATTTCTTTGATGTTCTTATTTCAAGAATAGATGATGATTACTTCTCCCATTGGGTTTTTGGGATGAAAACTCACACGGAGCAATATCTTTATGCTAGTTCGCATCTTTTCCCTACTCAACAGCTAGGTTTTCTCAACACCTTAGCCAGTCGGGTGTTTGTAGTTTATGATCAAAACCACCTCAAAGATGAGAAAACCCACCTCCTTAATGTTTTTAATAAGACTTGTTATAGCATATACCATTGTCTTAGAGCTTTCCTTAAGGCTGAAAAAGGTCTTAAAAATAAAAATATCTTAAAGATCATTTTTCTGGAGTGCATCTTCTGTTTATTCAAGGGAAAACATATAATATTTAAAGGATCTTGAAAAAACATGAGGTTCCTTCGACATTTACGCCCCTTAACACTGTTCATAGTTATATAAGATGAGTAAAGGACCCTATGAGCCCCATAGATGGTAAAGGTGTTTACAGCATTCCTTGCTCCTGTGGGACTCCATACATTGGTGAAATTGGTCGATCAATAAATCATAAGATTTATGAGCACACAACTGACATCAAAGATAGAAGGTATCACTCATATACGTTGGCAGAGGATGGAGAAAAGACAAATCATCATATCCATATAGAAGAGGCTATGTTCATTTCTAGGATTAAACAATTTAATCACCATAAGTTTAGGGAGGCCTTGGAAATTGAAAAAAGGTCGGTCAATCTCAATAGAGACAATGGTATGAATAGAGACAATGGTTGGAGCATTAGCAGGTGTTGGATCCCTGCCCTATATTTATAATTTGTTGTTATTATTATTATTATTATTATATAACGATTAGTTTATTTTATTATTTTTCATTTCATTCAATTTGACTATTTTATTTAATTTCTAGTCAGACGTCTTTTGATGTAATGTGTAATAATATATTTAATTCTATTTATTATTTATTTTTATTATTAATATTATTTATAATACAAAAGATAATTTCATTCAATTTTTTTTTCATTTTACTTAATTATATAATTTAAACTATAAAAAATTATTAAAAATAATAAAATTAATTTTATTGATGACATTATTTATAATTATAAAATTATTTTCTTTTAGTTTATTTGATAATTTAACTGTAACTTTGTTTGAAACAAAAAAAAATTACATTTTCATTATTAAACCTTGAAACTTCCTTGAATTAAAAAAAAATATTTTTAATATTAATTTTATCGTTATCAACTAATTCTATATATTTTTATTAATAATAATTCTTCAGTCAAACTAGTCGTTATATTCTTGTCACACCTATAAAAAAATTAACCATAAAAAAAATTAACTATATACCTACACACTTACCATACAAACACCATACACATTTGAGGTCCTATTAATATATTATATCCTTACCAAAGTTACACTGCATACTTCAATTCATACATTTTACAACATAGAGATATATGGATATATGTCTGAACCAATGCACGTACAAAGTTTATTTATCAGTTACTCATTGAAGTATCATGTCATTTCTAATTAGGATTCCGTTGATATATATCTATATGGTTTATTTTTTATTATCATATGTTATTACATGCCAAACATGAGTGTGATAATTATTCATGCATGATACAAAAATTAGTTTATACATTGGAAATTGATTAACATTATGAATGTATGTCTGCCTCGTATCTGGAGTCCTTCGGCTATCTATCATCTAGGTTGGTTAGTAGTTGTCCCGCACTAATATCTCCATTGAGGTCTGGAAACCTATGATCATTGTAACCTAAATTGGAGGATCATGAGGTAGGTAGGAGTGGTTAGGGTAACCACCCATCCCATGTCGCACCATCCTACTCATTCTTAGTTGTCACTACAAATCCATTCAAGTCTGCAACTCGCTCTAAGATTGAGTTAGTTCTGCCTGTCCCAAATGGCTGCTTGAGGTAATGGCTCCTTTACTATGCTTCAAGCATCAGTTCTTCACCGACGATTCATACTTAGCCATTTCCAATCTACAATGTTTATTTTATTTTCGATTTAATTCCAAGGGTTCGTTCATTCTTCCTTACTGTATTTTCTTTGTTCATGGAGAATGTCTCAACCCTCTATGTGATATGTAGAACTTCTCCATGATACATGTATACTAATACTTTTCTATTTACCGATTGCATCTTGGGGATTTTAGAGTTTTTTTATTGATGGTTAACCCACGATATGGGTATTTCGATTGGGTTTTTATTCATTTCACAACTTACCTTGTCCATGGAAATTAAAACAAAATGTTTCAGCTCAGGTTGCCTCTTCAATCTGGTTTAAGGATGTGAACCTAGCCAAAAATAGCTTGGCCTGAGTAGGTAACCATATCATGACCTTAATGTTTTTGTTTCTTCAATTCTGGTTGGAATTTAAATAAGTTTCTCCCATATGTGCTCTGGGTTAATTCCTAAGGTTATTTCTATGTTTAAAATCTGTTGTGATTTCCCTTTAGTGCATGTCTAGCTTAAGCTGGAACCACATGGGTTATTTGCGTTCAATTATAATTCCAAGGTGGCCATATAGATATGCCCCTTGTGAACCCACTGAGCATATTTTCCTTTGATCATTCTATCTTGCTGCTGAGGGTTATACCCTCTATGTGTATAGGTGTGGCATCTGGCCATGGCTACTACTTGCATGCAAGGGATTTCTAAGTCCTAGAACTCGTTAAAAGGTTTTAACATGGTGATACTTATTATTTCATACTAGCTTGAGTAGTTTTTTCTTCTCGTTCTCAGTAGTTTTAGGAACTGTTACTCTCAGGCTGAAGGCCTCTGCGCCATGCAGTTATGTAAAACTGGTGTCGATGTAATTTTTTTCATAATTATTTTCAGAGTTAGTCCTCTGTGATTTTGCATAGAAATTATGGAAGATATCAAGGTTTAATGTTAATATTCTTATATCATGTACTCAATGTATAATTCATATCGTCAATGTAGAGTTCATGTGCATGACTGTATTTTTGCTCTACCTAAGGGTTTTATGATTAGATAAGAAATTTGGGTCTTCTACATACATGAAGTGATTGGCTATATGACAATGTGTTCTGGTGTTCTTTTAATTGTCTACCGAATTGTATAGAATCATTTATAAGTCATAATTCTGTTAGTTTCTTTAAAAAGTTGGTATTTAGTAGAGACAATTTCTAGAACATTTTTATTCTTATTTTATTATTATTTTTTTCTACAGAAAACTCTAGTTGAAATGGCCAGAGGACCATGACCCCTGCCCTATCACCACGGGGCTCGGCACTAAACTATGAGCCTTAACAATATAAATTTAACGTTGACATTTTTACCCATATTCTATAATCTTTATGGTCTCTTTATTAAATTATTGGGTCTCTAACAGTGTAAGTACATTAATTTTATTGCATATAGCAAGTAGGAATCATTTGGTTTACCTTGTTTCTGTCTGTGTCATGTAGGGTCTATTTTTGTGTACATAATTTTAGTTTGTAGCAATATGTAATGTTTTCTATCGGCATGACATATAATACATTATATCGTCTAGATCCCCATGTTCCAGTTTTTCTGGGTATCTATATTTCACTTTCAGACTCTGCTTTCTAAGTTTAAGAAAATGGAGTTCTTTGTATAAATAAATCCTAACATAAATTAATAAATAATAAAGTAGTAGAAATATGTTATACATACTTATTTCTTGTTTTTATCACTTGAACTGTAAGAAAAACCAAAAAAAAATACTTATCTCTATATTTCTCCATTCAGATAGCTCATGGTTCTGCCCAACCTTGAGAGAGGGAATCACATCATCTTCTCCCCCCATGATCCACACTAGAGCCTTAGGTAGTTGTCAATGTTATTATAATATAGGCCTTGGGAACTCAGTATAGCCTATACTTCCCTCGGGTTTCAGAGCTCCACTGGCTTCCTACCAGCTTTGGACAACTCTTTGCAACATACTGTTGTTAACCCTCATCTTTATTTCTGAGAAAAACCCCTTCCCCTACTCAAGATTTCCTTTTATCCTCTTAGGGAAGGTAACTGTTAGAAAATGCCTCTACCTTTTTACTCTAGAATCTTGGAATTATTTTACCATTCAATTAATCCATTTTACTCAGGACAATTTATCAATTTTATTTATGAAATAAAATCACGTCTTACAAACGACTAACCGTATTTGTTAATTCTATATTATATTAACACTTAAAATGTATTTGTAAAATTCTTTCAACCATAATTAAAATAAAATGAGATGTTACATCTTCCCCCATTAAGGTAAACACTATCCTCAGTGTTATTTGATATTTGAAAGCATTCCACGATATCCCTCTCGAATAAATTTTTTGTCGTCCCACGTAACCTCCTCTACGCTAAAGTGATTCCATTGCACCTTAACTTGTGGGATGAATTTCCTCTGGAGCATTATTTCTCTCTAATCGAGAATACGTTGAGTTTCTACCAGAAACTTGTCGTCCGGTTATACCAACAAACAAAAATTTTTATAGTTAATTTAATTAAGAATCATTCTCATTTGAAAACCCTATTGTAATCATAACTTACATGTATACTCTACCATTGTATCACATTCTTAGGTTCGTGTATGTATCACTTCAACATATATATATGGAACACATTATGTACCAATATATGACTAGGCAGATCTAGTCGATAAGCCATCGACCATATCCATTACAAAATTTGGAATGGTCCAAAATACCTGGGAGCCAATTTGGCACCAGTTCTCCACTTCAAAGTACTCTTCTTTGGTTTAATTCTAACATATATGAGGTGACCCACCATGAACTCCCAGAAATTTCTCTTTCAGACTGCATATATATTATGCCTATATTGAGCTTCTTTTAAGTTATTTCTAATATTTCTTACCTCACACTCCATTTCTTCTAGCATGTCTAGTCCAAGCATCATTTTGGTTTTCGTACTACTATTGTTTATGGGGGTCCGACATTGTCTTCCATGCAATGCTTAAAAAGGACTCATCTTGAGGGATTCTTGATATCTGTTGTTATAAGTGAGTTAAACCAGATGCAAATTCTCCTCCCACTTTCGATTTGTTGCATTACATACATGCACAACATATATTCCAAGATTTGATTCACCCTCTCCGTCTGCCCATCCGTTTGAGGATGATAAGCGATACTAAATTGGACTTGTGTACCCAAACTAGTGAATAATGTCTTCCAGAAAGATGATTTAAACTTTAAATCTCAATCTGAGATGACAATTCTTGGAATACTGTGAAGTCTAAATATTTCTCTCATGAAGATATCAATAATATGTATAGTCTTGTAGGTTGAATGGACAAGTATGAAATGAGCTACCTTGTTCAGCCTATCCACTACCACCATTATTGAATCATTATGTGTTTTATTTCTTGGTAACCCTGTGATGAAATCAAGTGAAATGACTGCCCATTTCCACTCTGGTATAGGGATAGGTTGAAGCAATCCCACTGGATGTTGGTCCTCCACCTTGACTTGCTGACACTCCAAACATTTGGTCAGGTATTAAGAAATGTTTTTATGCATTCCCGACGAAAAATAATATTTCCTAATTTTTTTTAACATCTTTTGATATTTATGATTTCCTGCATAGGAACTCTAATGATATTCATCTAAAATCAACCCCTTTAAGCTCCTTTGATTTGGAATACATATCTTCCTTAGAAATAACAAGAGTTGTTTTTATCATTAATTTCATAATTTGATTGCCTTCCTTTCTTTCCAGCCTCTCTTGCTTGTTGGCATAGGAATTTATATTCGGGGTCCCTCCTTGTTGCCTCCATAATCTACTCCTGGAACTTAGATTCAACCTGGTTAAAATATTTTTCATAGATGCATTGTTATTTTTTGCTTAAAGCATGGTGATCATGACACAGGAGCTACCACAGGTATTAACTCTATATTAAATTCAATGTCTCGTTTTGGGGGTAATCCAGAAATATTTTCAGGGAACACATCCATGAATTCCTAGATAACTGGAATATTTTCCAACGTAAGGGTCTTATCCTTTGAGTCAGACAAACCCACCTGAATTGAATAGATTTGATACCCCTTTAGAATGCATTTACCTAGCTGGGATGCAGTAATCAGGCACAATCGAAGTGGATTCTTAATCCCCTGTAATTCCTAATGTGTACCATCTTTTGATTTAAAATGTATGACTTTATCCTTGAAATTTACTAATGAATAGTTTATTTCTAACCAGTCCATTCCCAATAAAATATTGTAGGAGCCCAAAGGTAGAATATTTGGTTCTAGAGTTATGTGTTGTTCTCCTATATTCAGATTACAATTTCAAATTTTGGCATTAACTCATCTCTTTTCTCGAGTAGCCTATTGTACCAGCCATGCAATTTTAAATTTATGACTTTGCATTTTACAATTTTCAACTACCTAGGAGTTTATATAACTTAAACTAGCACCAAGTTCAACTAAAATGGAAACATATTAGGTTTGAAGCTTACCTTCCAGTTCTATCATAGTTGGCTGGTAATCTTCTTGTGTATCCTCTAGTGAAACATTGATCTTGGGTATGTTTCACGCGAAATCCCCCACTATAGATGTCTCTTTTAGATTGGTTGTAACTTCATTTCTTCCTCGGTGATGACAGTTCTTAAAATAATGTGCCTCACCACATCCCCAACATTTTAATGGTGGGTTTGGGGACTGTCCAAGGCATGCCCTACTAGAAGCCTCTGTATGTCGTTATTCAGCTACCCATTTGGCATTTTGCTAATTTTTTCCAAATTTCTTATTTTTTGAATTTCTAGTAGCGTTTTTATCATTTCCTGGTCTGTTGTTTTTAAAGTTCGAGGGGATTTTCTGCCCTTTCATTTGTGGGCAACTTTTTCCAATTTCACCCTTTTCCTTAGACTGCTGATAGCACATCCGTGCTTTTCTTATTACCTCATCCATAGTTTTTGGGTTCACAAAATCGATCCTTTCCTTCATGTGAGCAGCCAAAATACTCAAGGATCATTGTACATTTTCCTTTTCGTCTCTCAAAATAAGATACATATCTTAACAACGAGATAAATTTAGTGATGAGCTCATCCATAGAAAATTGAACCAACTTTAAATCATGAAATTATTGAGATTTGTCATCATAAAATCGTTTAGTTAAATACTTTTCCTTCAAATACTATTGGAACTCATCCCAAGTCACATTCTAGTCTTCAATTCCATGCACATTTTTCACCACTTCCCACCATAATGTAGCATTTTCCCACAATTGATAAATAGCTAGACGAGCCTTGAGTTTTTTGTTATACTCATAAAGTTGGAAACAATTATTCATTATGGTTTTCAAGATCCTGTGGTTATCGTCTGTTGAAAGTATTTCTGGATTATCCAAAATACTATAGAACATTGGTCAACAGCTTAATGTATTTTTTTGTATATTTCAAAAAGTTTAGTACTTACTAAATAAAATATTAATCATATCATAAAAATAAAGTAAATTGAATTAAATAAGAAGTAATAAATAATAAAAATAAATAAAAATTTATTAAAAATAGAAATTAAATAAAAATTTATTAAAATAAAAAATAAAAAATAATTATTATTTAGTTCTTGTTGGCTCTTCTCATTTTTCCCTTTTCTCAATTAATTCCTGACCTTTTTCGTTCTTTCATCCTTCATTATGCATCTTGTCTTGAAGATGGATCCCTATTGAGATTCAACACGTCGACCAATGTTCTATAATACTATGGATAATTTGCAAATCCTTTAAACAATAATCATTCATATTAATTATCCAAGCTTCTGTCACTTCTTCAACCTCTCCATCAAATGTAGGAGGCTTAATTTTCCGAAACTCATGTTGTAATTATAATTTCTTATTCTTCAGCTCTTGTTGATCTGAAACATTACCATATTAAACTTCATTATAAGTTCTACTCTTATTACTCCACTGGGTATGATTCCCTTCTAGGTTGTCATAAACTTCCTGAAGTTTCCCTCCTTCTCCATGGGTGTCCCTCTCTGGACTAGGTTGTGCAATATGATGGTTCTTGTTATCTGAGAGACTCTTAAGTATTCTTTCTTATTATCTCATCAACCTTTAATTATCAATTTGTACCCCAATCATCTCTTTATAAATTTTCTTCATCGTATCCAACAATCTATTCATCTCACGTTGTTTTTCTTCCAGAAATCTACTAGTTTTTTGGTGTTTGTCCACGCTTAATTGCACCCACATTTCTGGGTGGACCTTAGGATTGGACAGGGGATCGTCTTCCCTTATTTTTCTTGGCATTTAGTGACTGTATCCCCTCCTCATTGTAACTTATTGCCAATATTTTTGTCATTTTTCACAATTTAAAAATAAGAAAAAAAAATGAAAAAATCCAAGTTATCTCAATGTCTGATGTGGCCCTAGTGTGTAACCACGCTCTGATACCACTTGTCACAACTATAAGAAATTTACCATAAAAAAACTAACTATATACCTACACACTTACCATACAAATACCATACACATTTAAGGTCCTACTAAGATATTATATCCTTACCAAAGTTACACTAGATACTTCAATTCATATATGTTGCAACACAGAGATATATGGATATATGTCCAAACCAATGCACGTACATATTTTATTTATTGGTTACCCATCCAAGTATCATGTCATTTGTACTTACGATTATGTTGATACATATCTATATGGTTTATTTCTGATTATCATATGTAATTACATGTCGAACATGAGTGTGATAATTATTCGCGCATGATACAACAAGTACTTTATACATTGAAAATTGATTAAAACTATGAATGTCTATCTGCCTCGTATCTGGAGTCCTCCAGTTATCTTTCATCTAGGTTTACTGACAAATGTCCCACACCGATATCTCTATCGGGGACTGGCCACCATTGATCATTTTCACCTAAATCGAACGATCATGAGGTAGGTAGGAGTGGCTAGGATAACAATCCACCCCATGCCACACCATCCTACTCGTTATTCATCGTCGCTGTGAATCCGTTCATCTATGCAAATCTCTCTAAGACTGAGTTATTTCTGCCTGTCCTGAATGGGCACTTTAGGTGATGGATTTTTTCCACTGCTACAGGTATTATCTCTTCACCGAAGGTTCATACTTAACCATTTCTAGTGTGCAATGTTTAGTCTATTTTCATTTTAATGCTAGGGTTTTTGGTCATTCTCCCTTACTCTATTTTCTTTATTTACAATGAATGTCTCTTCCGTCTATGTGATATGTATAACTTCTCCATGGTACAGGTATACTAATGTTGTTCGATTTACCGATTTCAGCTTGGGTTTTTATAGTTTTTGAATTTATGGTTAACCCACGATAAGGATATTTCCGTTGGATTTTTATTTGTCTCACAACTTACCTTGTCCATGGAAATTGAAACCGAACATTTCAGCTAGGGTTGCCTCTTTAATCTGATTTAAGGGTGCGAACCTAGCCAAAACTTTCTCGGTCTGAGCATGTAACAATATCATGACAATTAATGTTTTTCTTTTGATTCTGGTTGGAAGTTAAATATTTTTCTCCCATATGTGTTTTGGGTTAATTTTTTTCACACAGAAAAAATTCGTAATTTTATTATTTGATAACAAAATTACATGTTACACTTTGCTGTAATAAACAGAGAAATCATGCAAGAAACTGCATCTAGATGCTAGTAAAAAACAGGGGAGTGAAAAAATAATTCTGTCTCCCTTTTTTATTTTCAACCTTTCGCCAAGGACCAGGCGTTGGCATGGTTGTGATAAGTGCGAGCTGATTTTCATTTACACTTGCTCCATTGTCCTTGTCCGAATCGGATGTGTCTGTGTTGTGTTGTCTTTTATGTCCTCCACTTCCTGGTGCCTCTTGGTCCAGTGATGCTGGAGCTATGTTTGATGGCTCTTGCATCTCTTGTTCTTGTGTCTAAGCTTCGGTTGTTGTCTGTATGTTTTCTTCTGGAGTAGGTTCTGTCTCTACATATTCCATCTCCTGTTCTGGTTCATCAAAGGGAAATTTCCATCCCTTTGTAGCTTTTCCCGTCTTTTTATTTTTTCTGTTGTCTCTTTTAGCCTCCGGACATGTGCTTTGCAAGTGCCCTGTATTTCTGCATATTCTGCATCTGAAGGTGGTGTTCTCATAATCGAGGTGTTGTGTCCATTTTTTCTGTTTGTGAGACAACAGGTGCATTCTGGAAGCCCCTTGCTGAGGTCCACTTCCACACAAATGCGAGCAAAAGTGTAAACCCGTTCCTCCATGTGTTGGGTATCCGTTTTTATATACCTCCCAATCATGTCTCCAATGCTGCCCAATACATCTTCATTCCAGAAATGAAGTGGAAGGTTGTAAAGCCGCACCCAGACCGGCATTTTGGCGACCTCCATGGTGTTTGCATCAAACTCAGGAAACCATGGAGTGATGAATAAGCCGGTGGAGCCCCAGAACCATGGCCCAAACATTTGAATGTGTTCTCTGGCTTCCGAGGATAATAATTTAACTATGAAAAATCCTTTTGAACAGAGGTGTATTTCACAATCTGTTGTCCAATTTGTGAAGATCCAATGGAAAAGCTCCATTGGTTTCGGCCAAAAACAATTAAATCTACATATGAGTGCTTGTGATTCAAATGTAGATTTGTAGTCATCAATCTCAGGTAGTTCAATCTGCAATTCTGGAATCTGGTTGAGTTGTTCCACAATGTATGGTTTAGGGGCGTTTGCAGTCGGAGTCATGGGAGCAGCAGATATGTTCTTCCCCTTTAATATATTCTTGTAGGATGTTCTTGTGGGGACCCCATGGTTGTTAGAGTTTGAACACCGGGGACCCTGTGCGCTATGCAGTCCGACAGCACCCCCTCTCAATCGCAGATTGAGAAGGATGGTAGAAGCAGGAAAAATACCATAGTCTTTGAGGATGCTGGTGTCTTCTAATGCCTTCCCTCCATGGATGGGGGACTGTTCCTGACATGGGTATCCTGTTGACCGCTCAATAATTTTCTTCAGGTCTGAGACCTGTTCAGATCCATTTACCCAAAATAATATACTATTTCCTTTAGGTGTTTTTATAAAAATCTGAAAACAGAGTGTTCTTACCCGATTACCCTGTGCATATGTATTGGATTTTTGCGTAGACAGTTCTGGGTTATTCTGCCGCCGTATTTTCAAGTCTGGGGCAGTAGCCAAAGCTGATCCGGAGGATGCCGGCATGCCATTTGCAACTCCGCACCAAAGAGCCGCACCCAGATCGAAAAGCCTGCAAACAATACCCAATAAGCACAACTCGGCCATAATGTAGTGGCGCTACAACTGGGGGCGAGCGCGGCACCATGCCCCGCAAACAATAGTCGTGTATATGCTGCCCTCCTCACCAGATTGCAGAGAAAATATCAAACCAATGTGGGTGAAGCACTCACCCTCCCCGTCTGATGGTGTCCTTTGCAGTAGAAAAACGCAGCAATTCAGTCTGCAGGGGACCTCCACCAAGGATACAGAGTCCAACCCAACCAGACTGTTGGCTCGACAGATAGAAAGCTGATCCTAAAGCCTTGTAGAATAGACGCCATGAGGATGAGCAGGTAAGACACGGAGCTCCTAGACATGGTGGCGCCTCCAGTAAGTCGCAGACCTGCAATCGGCGGCAGCAGTTTTGGAAGCAGGAAACCCTAGGGTATCGAAATCGCCAGAGCATGCCATCTCCCTCCTTGGGTTAATTAATAAGCTTTCTTCTATGTTTAACCCCGACTATGCTTTCCCTTTGGTGAAGGTCTCGCTTAAGCTGGAACCACATAGGTTATTTTGGTTTGACATTATACTTCCAAGGTAGCCATACAGGTATGCCCCCTACAAACCCATTGATAGTCTTTTCCTTTTTTTTTTATCTTTTTGCTGAGGGTTACAACCTTTATGTGTATAGGTGCGACATCTAGTCACGTCTACTCGTTTCATGCAAGGGATTTATGATTCTTAGAACTCGTTAAAGGGTTTTGGGCATAGTGATACTTATTATTTCAGACTAGCTTGAGTGATAAAGTGAGATGTTTGAATTGATAAATAAAAACTCCATGGTAAGCTCTACGAAAGAGAGTCTGAACTAGGAGAGTCTATCTCTTAAAATCGAACTCCATTCTCAATACACTTCAAGCATTATATAGCATACAAGGTTTTTGGGAATTTAGAACCATATCCTAACAAATAGAAAATAATTCCTATCCTAAGGTCTCGTGAACCAATTCACACTAATATAGGATTCTCCATTATGTTCAACACTCCCCATTAATGGAGAAGGTGTTCACAAATATTCCTAACATCTCCCTAAACATTTGAAACTTAATTTTTCCAAGAGTCTTAGTGAAAATGTCAGCAACATTATCACATGTTTTACAATATGCAAGATGGATTTATTTTGATTGAAATTTCTCCTTGAAAAAGTGGAATTGTGTATCAATGTGTTTAGTGTTCTTGTGAAACACCAGATTATTAGAAAGCTGTATTGAGTTCTGGTTGTTGCATCTAATAATTGTTTCATCTTTCTGTTCTTCCCTGACATCTTGGATAAGTCTCTGCAACCAAACTGCCTCACATGTTGCGACACACATAGCTTGATACTCTGCTTCCGTTGAAGACAAGGAAACTATGTTTTTGTTTCTTACTGCTCCATGTAATCACCCTAGATCCAATGTTGAATGCATAACCTATTATGGATCTTCATTCATCTACATTTTCAGCCCAGTCAGAATCTATAAATCATGTCAATCTAACATCAGCAGAATCAGTATAAATAATACCATAATCTACAGTTCCTTGTATATACCTTAAAACACCTTTCGCTGCATTCGAATGACTCTCAAGTGGTTTGGACATGTATTGAATTAGCACACTGACTACATAATCCAAATCCGGTCTAGTAGTGGTTAGTTAGATTAAACTCCCAACCAGTTGTCTATAAACTGTCGCGTCTGCCTCTTTAGAGCCATCCTTACTTTGAAGTTTAATGTTCTGTTGTAGTAATACTGTTGTAGCCTTGCACTGATCCATCTTGAATATTTCCAGTATACCTCTTGCATACTTACCCTGGGATAGAAAATTTTGTCCTAAATCTCTCCAAATCTCGAGACCCAAACAATATCTTAATTCACCAAGTTCTTTCATTTCAAACATTTGTGACATTTTCTGCTTGATTTCTTTGATTATACCAACAACATCACCTGTAATAATTAGATCATCTACATAGAATGAAATGAACACTATGCACCCATTTTCATCTTTCACACTATACAGATTAGGGTCATTTTTACTTCTGTTGTAATTGTGTTGTAGAAAAAATGAATCAATCTTTTCATACCATGACCTGGGTTCTTGTTTCAGCCCATACAAAGCTTTCCTTAATCTACAAACTAAATTTTATTTCCCTTTCTAGAAAAACCCTTGAGGTTGCTTTAAATAAACCTCCTCTTTCAATTCCCCATTTAAAAATGCAGATTTTACATCTAGTTGGTGAATCATCCAATGTTTCTTAGTAGCTAAAGTAATAAATATTATGACAGTATTTAGTTTAGCTATGGGGGCGAAGGTTTCTTCATAGTCAATGCCTTCTTTCTATGAATACCCCTTTGCTACCAATCTGTATTTTAATTTATCTATGGTTCCATCTGCATTAATATTGGGTTTATACAACCATTTACAACCTATGGTTTGTTTCCCTTCGAGAAGTTCAACCAGCTCCCAAGTTTTATTTTTTAGAATAGATTCATATTCCTGTTCCATAGCTGTTTTCCATTCACTACATTGATTTCCTTCTCTATAACTAGAAGGTTAAACAACATGCGTTATACTAGTTATAAAGGCATTCTCCATATATCTAGCAGGAAATTGAATCTGCCTACGTGATCTTCTAAGCGTTGGTGTAGCTTCCAAATCATTCTGAATTTCGTTTGACAGACTCGGCTTGATTGCTATATATGAATTCTCTACTTCTATATTTTTCTGCTAATCATGGGCGTTTCTTGTTTCTTCACTTCCTTCAAACAAGAACGAAATATCCCATTCCTCATTGCGCTTGTCAGATTCATCATGAACCTACTCACGAAACATGACATATCTACTAACAAAAAAATTTTGAGTAGAGGGATTAAATAATCTATAAGATTTAAATTGTGAAAAATACCCTACAAAGGTACATCTGATGGCTTTTGAATCTAGTTTTCTTCTATCTTCCTTTGGAATGTGGGAAAATTATTTAGATATAAATACTCTTAAATGTTTTACTACAGGCTTGAATATAATGCTTCAAAAGGAGTTTTAAACTCGAGCCTTCTTGTAGGACTGCTATTTTTTAAATAAAATGTAGTATTCAATGCTTCAACCCAAAAACCATTCGAAAGATCCTTACCTTTCAACATGCTCCTTGCACACTCCACCAATTTTCTCTTCTTTCTTTCAGCTACTCCGTTTTGCTGAGTATGGGGTACTGTGAATTACTGTAATATCCCATGGTCTTTACAATACTTGGTAAGTTCCTCCTACATGTATTCTCACCCTTGATTGAAGAAGAGAATATTTATGTGCTTCCCTATTTTCTTCTCAATCATATATCTAAACTGCATAAAGTATTCAAATGTGTGTCTTTTCTTACTCATGAAATATACCCAAGAAAATTTTTTGTAGTCATCAACAAAAAGTAGAAAATATAGTGCACCTCATAATGATTTTGTTTGCATGGGTCCACATAGGTCCGTGTGAAATAATTCAAGTATGTCCCTCTTTTTCTTATCTAATTGAACATGGAATTCTTCTCTATGCATCTTTCCTAATGCACAAGAATCACAATCGTTATGAACTTGTTTTAATGTAGGAAGATCTCTTACCATTTCCTTTTTCTTAAGTAATAGAAAATATTTGTAGTTGATATGACCAAGTCTCTTGTGCCATAGCTCTTCTGTAGTCAAACTCGATGTTGTCAAAACTCGATATGGTGCTATTTTCACATCCAATTCGTACAGACCTCCTGTTCAAATTCCTGAAGCAATAGTCTTCATGCCATCCAACAGATCTTTAATATAACAGTTAGATTTTAAAAATTCTACCTTGAGATCCTAATCTATAACCATGGATACAAAAATCAGATTCTTTGTCACTCTGAGTACATATATTATATTATGAATATATCTGACATTACAATTAGACAAAATAATGGGAATTTTCCCACACCCTTTGATCTGATGACTTCTATCATCACCAAGGTATATTTGTGCTCTGTTGTTGATTTTTTTAAAATCTTCGAACCATTTTTTGTTCCCTGTCATATGTGTGGACACTCCCGAAACTACATACCAGATGTCTGCATCGACTCTATCATCAAAGTCTGCCATGAACAATATGAAGTCCTGAACATGGTCATCATTTGTGAAATGACTTGCATGTATTTTATGCTTCTGTTGTTCTTCATTAAATTTCTTCTTCCTGCACTGCTTAGCCATATGACCGAGTTTTCCGCAATACAAACATTTAATTACAGAGTCATTTTTATTCGGATACATACCTTGAGTTTGATTCGATCCTTTCTGTGGATTTCCCCATCTTTGCTGTGATGGATTTCCTTTTCCTTTGAAGAATTTCTTCTTTTCCATTAGCGCAAGATCTGCACTTTGGGGTTTCAAAGTCAATATTATTTCCTCTTCTTGCATTAATATTCCTATCAGTTCTTCAAACTTTGGGATTTTCTCTCTCGCACTTATCCCAGTGGTAAAATTTGGTAATCATCAGTCATACCATTCATGGTAATTGTGACCAAATCTGCATCTGCAAATATCTCACTAATATCTTCCAATTTGTTCTTCAAATCTTTGATCAGCGATATGAAAAAAGTGATTGTTTCATTCTCCTCCATATTTATGGATAGAATCTTGCTCTTCAAGAGCAGAAGAAGATTTGTATTCCTGATCTCATACAAATCCTTCAATAAAGTCCAGATTTCATTTGCTAATTTTCATTCTCTAATATGTGGTATGATGCAGTGTTTCACTAACATCTTCAGCAATGTCTTTTCTTTTCCTTCTCTCTTCTCCCAATCTGGGACCGATGTTGCTCCCACTGCTGACTTCAGTTCATCCCCATTTGCAATTGTCCAAGGACTCTGCACTTCAAGAATAGTCTGCATCTTGAATTTCCAATTTGAGTAATTGGAGCCATCGAACTTGTTACTCTCATTCAAGTATGCTTTGATTATTTGATTATTTATCTTTATGATTCAAAGAAATACTTGACAGGAAAAAAAAAAAAAATCTACCCCAGATCCTCACAGAAAGCAATATTACGATAGAGATCTACCTAATCTGCGATCAATTCAACAAGGATTTTTGTACACTGTGTGATAGGCTTTCGAATCCTCTGCACCAACAATATCTGCTTCAGATCTCCTCCTTCATTGGTGAACTTTCACGAGATACCTTCATCGGTGACCTTTCACTGGATTTTCGCCTTCATCAGTGGTGTCCACTAGCAAATATCTATCTCAGATCTCTTTTGTGCTTAAAACATTACCTTTCTTCTTAAGCGAATCAACAATCATCCCCTTTTAAAAAAAAAAATTCAAGAGTCACTTTTTAAAAATTCCGCTCATAAAAAAGGAACCATTAAAAAATTCCACTTTAAAATATTAATTCAAAGTGCTTTTGAAATCATGTGCACTTTTCAATATGAATAAATTCCTTTTAAACAAAATTTTCACGTAAGGAAGATCCTTCAAATCACGTGCAAGAGATGCCAATGGAGTGTATGATATTAAAATCACTTTTTGAATAGTTTAAGAATGTTCCCTTATGAAGAGCCTTTAGAGCACTCGTATAAATTTTCAAACGAAATTCTCAACCCTTAAGAAATTTAAAATGAGTTGACTAATGTGACCAATGTTCAATACGGTAGTGTGCTAATGCTCTGTTGAAGCCACTCTCCTGCATTAGTGCCTTAATGCTCCAAAAATTAAGATTTGTCCGCGTGCATGAAAAATATGGTAAGTGTTTGATGATTAACGTGACTCTATGCAGTGGGGACCTGCGTTTATAACGCTTTGTATCTCACATCGAGATGTGTTATAGCAGAAATAAGATGGAAAAAAAAAAATTTCACTTAGTCATCACGTGCTTCTCCTCTACCACTTGGATACTCACAATTATCACAGTGCTTCGGCTATGAATCGTCCCTGGAGCTCTGATACCATGATAAAATGAGATGTTTGAATTGATAAATAAAATCTCACTGGTCAGCTCTACGAAAGAGAGTGTGAACCAAGAGAGTCTGGCTCTGCAGAATGCTCTCCATTATCAATACACTTCAAGCATTTTATAGCATAAAATGTTTTAGGGAAGTTAGAACCATACCCTAAGAAATTGAAACTAATTCCTATCCTAAGGTCTCGTGAACCAATTCACACTAATATAGGATTCTCCATTATATTCAACATTGAGTTGTTTTATCTTCCTGTTCTCAGTTGTTTTAAGAAGTGTTACTCTCAGTCTGAAGGCATCTGCTCCATGCATTTATGTAAAACTACTCTTGATATACTTGTTTTCTCATAATTAATTTCAGAGTTAGTCCTCTGTGATTCCACACAAAAATTATGGAAGATATGAATTTTTAATGTTCATTTTATTTTGTCCTATACTTAATGTATAATGTCCTTCATGAATGTAGAGTTCATTTGCATGACTGTCTTTTTCCTCGACCTCAAGGTTTTATGATTAGATAAGAAAGTTGGGTCTTCTGCATACATGAAGTGCTCGGCCATATGACAATGTGTTCTGTTGTTCTTGTAATTGTCTACTGAATTGTAGAGCTTCAGTTATAAGTCATAATTTTGTTAGTATCTTATGACAGCTAGTATTTAATAGAGATAATTTCTATGACAATTTTCTTCTCAATTTATTATTATTGTGTGCTATATAAATATCCAATTGAAATGGCAAGAGGACCATGACCCATGCCCTGTCACCACGAGGCTCAGCGATAAACCTCTAAGCATTAATAATCTAAATTTACAGTTGACCTTTTTACCCATATTCTACTATATTTATGGTTTATTTATTAAATTACTGGGCCTCTAATAGTGTAAGGGTATTAATACTATTGCATATTGCAAGTAGAAATCATTTACTTTACTTAGTTTAGGTCTGTGTCATGTAAGATCTATTTTTCTGTATAAAATTTGAGTTTGTAGCAATCTATAATGTTGTCCATTGGCATGAAACGTAATAAATTATATCATCTAGACCCCCCTGTTCCCATTTTCCTCTTTATCTAGATTTCACTTTCAAACTCCACCTTCTCTGTTTAAGAAATTGGAGCTCTCTGTACTATTCAATATTAACAGAAATAAATAAATAACAAATTAGTATAACTAAGTTAAACACTCTTCTTTATTTTTTCTATCACTTGAACTATGAGAATAAATAAATAAAAATACTTATTGTTGTATTTTTCCTTTCAGATAACTAATGTTTCTTCCCAACCTTTAGAGAGGAAATCATGTCCTCTGCTCCCCCCATGATTTGCACCAGAGCCTTAGGTAGTAGACAATTTTATTAGAAGATAGGCCTCAGGAACGCAGTCCGACCTATACTTCCCTTGGGTTTCAGAGCTCCACTGGTTTCCTATGAGCTCTGGACAACTCTTTGCAACATACTCTTTTTAACCCTCATCTTTATTTCTTAATATAACCCCTTCCCCTACTCAGGATTTCCTTTTTATCCTCCTGATGAAGGTAACTGTCAGAAACTTCCTCTACCTTTTTACTCTCGAATCTTGGAATTATTATACCATTTAGTTAATCCATTTTACAAGGGATAATTTATCTATTTTATTTATGAAATAAACTGATTTCTAAATATAGAATAACCATATTTGTTAATTGTTCTTTCTCTTAATAATTCAAATGTATTTCTAAAATTCTGTCAACCATAATTAAAATAAAATAGTGTGTCACAATTCTAATGAATCGTTATAAATTGTCTTCATCTATTTAGTTTGATTCCAAGATCGGTTTCCTAATCTTGTCCTACAGATGAACCACACTGGTTAGTTCGAAATGTGTAGATGATTTGTTCTCTTATGTTGTTAGTATGAATCTTTTGTCTAAGTGTAAGAAAAAATACCACTTTAGCTACGCATAACTTATAGCCCTAACATCAAATATGGCTTCCAATATCTTCAGATCTGCAGTTAGTTGATCAAGACAAATGCTGCAAAAATTCAGATCTATGCATAAAGAGACATTACGCAGTAAAAGTAAGGTTTTGCTCCATACATCCAATAGACAAGACAAGAACAATATTTTTGAAAGAATTTTTTGTATTAAGGGCACCTGGGAGGAAAACAAGAAGGTGTTTCCAATTCTCCTCAATGGGATGGGTTCTTGGAAGTCCTCAGTACTTCAGATCTAGTATTTCTCTCTCTTGTTGGTGTAGAAAACCCAGACAAAGATAGAACTCAAAGGGAGCTCACACAACAAATAATGGAAAATTTGACAATGATAATGGCTCAAAGTCAGACCAAGAGTATAGATCCAGGGTGATCTAATAGGCAACAAAAGGTGAAGAATGGTAGGAGAAACCCTCCTATTTATAACAAAATATTGGGTCATTCTAGATCTTGGTGCATGATTAAAATAACATTGACCAAATCTAGATCCACCTTTTATGGAATATTTTATTATATTTGCTGGAGGGAAAAAAGTATTTGACTTGGGTCAAATCCCTTTATTTGTGATTAATAAATAAATAAATGATTTATTTATCATTTTAAGGAAGTGGTTGAAAGATAATAAAATAAATAATGATTTATTTAATTATTTATGGGTGATTTAGTCATATTTAACAAGGAATTAAATAATTATTCCTAGAAAATAATAAGATAAATAAATATTTATCTAATTAATTTCTTTGTTTTGGGTTAAACATGACAGGGAATAATAATTAAATTATTGTTTAATTAACTATTCCTCGAGGAAAATCAAACAAATATAGGTTTGTTTAATATTTCCTTTTGGGGTTTCCTGTTTAGACCATAAACAACCTAATAAATGCGTTTTATTAAGTTATTTTACATAGTGAAAGCAATTTTACTTAGGGTAAAATTGGTCTTACATGGTGTACTTGGGTCCATCTAATGATAGTAGGTTAGATGACCAAAAAATGGTGTAACATATGTGATTATCACCGAAAAATCATTGATCACAAAAAATCATAAAAATCATTGATCACAAAACCCTGAATTCAAAGATATTTCTCCTTACATTCTTCACATATAATGTGCACATTAACCCAAGTCTTACCTTATTTTATATATGTGTGTGTGTGTGTGTGTAATTCATTCATTTCCTTTGATTATAAACATGAGCCAGATAAAAATACAATGAGGGATCCCATATACATGTTGTGCCTGGGATAACAGCGAGGACTTATACAATAATATCTGAGTACATGAGATACAAATACAACCCAAATGCCCCCTACAAGTGGGGAAGGGCTCACAAAATATGACTGATAGATGCAAGTCAAAGAGGTACTGCAAGCGGCTAAGGCCTACATCATCAAATATATGGAGCTGCATCGAAGGCTGCAATGAAGAGGTCATCCGGGCATGTGGGGGGCTACCTGCAGGGCCACCCCCTCATGAGGGCTGAGACATCTCACACACACCTGGGAATCACCAAAATCTACTGTTGCATCACTAAACCATCAAGCATATGGATCTCTATCATGCTGAAAGGAGTTGGAGTGGAGAAACAATCAAGTCAAAGGGAAATGAGAGATCCCTTTGCCTGATCCGAGGCACCGAACAAGAGTGGAAGTTGGAACCAAGGTACACTGCCCTCTAGACCTATCCTCTGGAATGAAGGAGATAATGTCGACAGAAGGAGGTCCGCCATAGGTGAGGAAATGAGAGATCCTCAACTAAGGCACGAGAGAAAATAGTAGAGAAACGGACAGACTAATACCAATGATGATGATGGAATGGAGAGGACTGAGTAGCGAATGGACGACTTCCCTTGCTAGAGAATAAAGGGCATGAATGATGTGGCAGCGACTGACATAGTATCATAAGGGATAGGGGACAGTGGGACTGACGACCATAATGTGCGACACAAGAGAGAGACCAAGCAATGAAGGATGGAGGACTATAGCGGGGTACAAAGGGACTCGGGATAGACTCCATGAATGTGATGATGACTCAACTTGGATGCTCTAAACAAGGGCGACTCGATGGTGCTGCCACACAAAAAATGTCCCATGGGGGACCATGAAAAAATCAGTACAAGATGGTATCTCATGACGAAAATCGACACGAACAAATACAAGTATGGAGGCAAAGTGGTGCCCCAAGTACAAGTGTTGTAAGTGAGGAAATTCGATTTTTGGGGAAGGTGAAGTGACGCATCTTGGAAAAAATGTGTCGTGGTGAAGTATCAAATCTCAAAAAAATAACAGATACCCATTTGAGGGCTCGGTGAGAGCTTTCCAACGGTTCAAACGGTTTGTCAAACAAAGCTACGGTGTGGTCGCAGCAGGCGAAAGACAAAACAAGGGTTCTCTTTTAATAAGGCAGTTTTCCCTCCAAATTCACTTATTTTCTAGTGTTGTTGTGGTGAATGTAGAGAGGAGAGAAGGCCCTAAATCTTGCGGCGAGCATAGCGGACAAACCGATCGTTGGAATCGAGATCCGTCAGTTGCAGGTAAGAGGCCTAACCTTACTCTTTCATTTTGATGGATTGAAAGTTCAGATTAGGGCCCAGAATCTCAGGAACAGACCCTCTTTCACTTCTACGGCCAGGTCACACTTTTTGGGCCAAAAAATGTGACCTGGGAAGTAGGTTTTGAGCCAAAAACTGCGACCTGTCCCAGGATTGGGCAAAAAAGTGCGACCTGGAGGATGAAGGAGATTTCAGTGCTGCTTTAGGGCTGAGATTTGGGTTTTTGTGATTGGTTACAATGTTTCCTATCTGTATACTGACAAAGATGATGTGTTTGTGAAGATATGGAAGATATATGGGTCAACTGGAGAGAGAACCCTTTGATGAGAGCTGGGGAGCCCTTGTTGGCCCGGATTGTCAGTTATTGGGATCCAGATCATGAGGTCTTTGTAGTGCAGGGGCACAGGATCGAATTGACAGTCCAGGATCTGTATTTCCTGACTGGTCTCCTGCCACTTGGGATGGTGGGAAATACATAGCCAGTGTTACCGCGGGGGCGGAACATCATGGAGTTTGTCGAGTGACATTGTCGATTGGGTCTCCAAGTCAAAGGGACTCAGATACCGATCGGGGACCTAGAGAGATTAGAGACTCGTGCAGTGGCCGCAGTGGTGCTGCAGATGCTGGGAAACCAGGCGCTCCATCACGTCACTGGGGGGTAGATGATGATTGTGGAGAGTGTGTTAAGTGGGGCCTACTACGGGTGGGCCCAAATGATGTTGGTGTCATTAAAATGACCGTTGTCGCTTTGCAAGTGGCAAGTGAACAACGATTGCTCGTATGGGACTTTATTGTGCTCCTTTTTTTTGAGAAGATCCCGACCTTACGACCTCGTACACAGCTCCCAGATGGGGGCCCGAGAGAGCCCAGGATGCGCCGGTGGGGGCGACTACTGTGCAGAGGAGGAGGAGGGGCGGTTGGACGGGTGTTCCGACCTGAGTTCTTTGCCCATTGGGATCAGATGTTGTTTTACATAGACGACTATCCCTATAGTGGGATGAGTTATTGTGGGGATCCAGACCTACCACTTCCGCCTGGTCGAGTATGGGGACCTGATGGTAAGTGAGAAGTGACTACGCTTTTTTTGGCATGTTAAAGTTATTGAATAGTAGATAGAGTACTGATTCATGTACTTTTGGTATGCAGATATAGCTCCGGTAAAACCGGCCGGATATATGGGATGACCGACAGCATCAGGAGCTGCAGGCCCGAGTGGATCGAGAGCAGCACATAATGAGGATGTGGCCGCCCTCCTGGAGGACATCCACCATAGATGCGAGAGGTTTCTGACCGGTGTTTCAGAGAGCGGGTGACAAGACTTAGATGACCAGTACATAGAGCCATGTATTGGTCTACCCTCGGAATGGCGAGGTGACATGCGGCACATGGTGATGGCCGGTCAGGGGATACGTGATCTACAGGCTGCAGGAGTAGAGCCATTGGCTTGAGATCCACCAGATAGTGATTAGGTGTGGGACAGGTGGTGCCCCTAGTTTTGAGTTTTTTGTAACATGCTATGGGCATGTCATATGTATTAGAGTAGATGGACTCTAAACACATGTTTTGCGACACATATTATGGATATGCATCATTTTTAATGATTATGAATGTTATTTTTTTATATAAAATGCGTGTGATAAATGCCAATATAGAACATGGTTTGCGATGCTATCTACATAGTGATTTTGGTCTCGAGGTACATGGTTGAAAGTTATGGTTTCAAATTCACGTATCAAGAGTTTCACTCGTAAATATCATCTAAAGAGGATAGGATTATGCACACGATAGACACCATTTAGTTTCATGACAAGAAGTAGGGAATCTAAACAAACATGCAGATGGAGGATGCGATGAGAGAGGGCATCGACTAAGAGACCACGCACTGCATCATATTCAGCCTAATTATTGGTGGCAATACCAATGAAGACCCCGTTCGAGAGAACAAGGGCATGCAAGGGGGTGAAAATGGCCCAACCTGCCGAGGCTAGATTCCGGGAGTAATGACTTGCACCATCGGCGTAATCGATATAGGGTGGGGACGGGAGGTCCTGCGGAATAGTGTTACAAGACAAAAAATGGGAGGAGGAGGAACAATGATGGCAGCGTGAGTGTATAGTAGACATCGAGCGGAAACTGCGGGAGGGAGTGCGATGGGCAGGATGGCTATGACTCGTATACGAACTAGATGGTGGTATATGAGGGCTATAGGAGGTATGGCTGGGACTCGGGCTGTGGAGGTTAACATAGACACGGGTGGTGTCATCCCATGTATGGGTGGGAAAGATGAGGTCATGCGTGGAAAAGGCTTCCAAGGGGGCATATTGACGGTAAAAGAGGGGATGACGAGAGGAAGGGAGACCACATGACGCGGAAAATCTACCTAAATCATCCGTATAGGAAGAAAGGCTCACATACGGATCGTCACGGGGAATGACAGAAGAACAGATAAACAAATGGTCAAATGATGTTGAGTCCAGGGTGGTCGCTGAAGGGGGTTCGAGCGAAACAACAGGGGAGGATTCAAAGGGAATGTTCTCCAAGGGTCTCACAGAGGATGATAGGTAGAGAATGGTGCTAGTAGACTCCATCATTTGGAAATCAGGGGGGGAATTTCAATGGGAGCGGGGGGATCCTCAAGCTGACCTGAAGCATACTGCACAAATATGGGAGAGGCGGACTGATTTTGTTCAACCTCATACTCTCGAACTACCTCTAAAGAAGTGCGGTAATGCGTCAGGTGAAGACAATGGTGGGAGTAATATCCATGGACAGCGCACAAAGCACATGGTTTGTTGGTGTGAATAATCTTTGGGTTCTTTGTTACAGACGAGGACGGAATATAGGGGTCAGGGACCGTAGACTCAGGGAACGCAATTTTAACCATGGGTTGAATACGGGGAAATTCAAGACAATTATGGGTGGCGTGACCGACGACATCACACAAGGCACAAGGCTTTATGGGCGGAGGAGGAGCTAGGTCAGTCGGGGTGGCCTTGTCTTTAGATGCCCCCTTGCGAGCTTTGCCTTTCTTTCCTGGCACTGTCACCACAGGGGCAGGGTCCTGGGGAGGTGCTAGGGGCATGGTGGCAACGGAGGAAGCGAGGGGGACTGGTTGAAACGGTGTTAAAGCAAGATAAGGTTTGGGGTGACCGGGTGGGGTAGCGGCTAGAGGGTCAAGGTACCAAATGGGTATGCCCAAGGTTAGGTTGGGGAGAGAGAGGGTGGACATGATGGGGACCGTATAGACTTCGGGAGGGGGAGCAAGGAAAGGTATCTTACCAGCAGGATAATGACCAAAAGGGACGGCTCTGAGATGGTTGAGGCAGGGGGAACTGACCCAAGAGGATAGAGGGGTTCAGGGATACCAGCTGTAGGAGGAGGGCCAGAAGAAGGAGGTCCGACTGGTTGAGATGAATGGCTAGGAGCGGGTTGCGGCAGGCAAGGTTGAGTCTGAGGTTGTTGACTAGCCGAAGCGGGCCGCTTAAGGGCAGCCTGAGACGATTGCATCATGAAAACATTCGATAAGCTAGGATCGGAGACATGAGGAGGAGGGAGACCAGGGAAATTTCCAAGCAAAGAGGAGTCTTTGTAGACGCCGGGAGAGACACTGGTCAAGGAATCGACGGTTTGTTTATTGGCTACAGAAGAGATGGTCGTCTCAGGGGCGGTCTGAGATTTTGGCTTATGATATGTCAACTAGTGGATGGTGACTATCTTTCCATTGTGAGGAAAAGACATCTTGCGAAAAACCACAGATGGGACAGCAGACATGGCATAGGTGTAGCTTCGCCCCAAGAGAATGTTTTAATCTAGAGGGGCATCGATGACTTCGACTTCAACGCAAACAATCTTTCCCGTAAGAGTGATAGGAAAATTACGGAAGAGGCCAATGGGCTGGGAGGCGTGTCCGTCCCACGCTCGAAGGGTGATCGTGGAAGGGGCCAACTCAGGAGATTCGAGTTGCTTCCAAACTGAAGCGGACATCACACAGGTGGATGCCCCCTCATCAATTATACACCAAGAAACGTTAGCGTTCCGGATTTTGACTGGGATTTGGAAGGCTACGGAAGCAGGAAGAGGAGGATGTTCTGATTGATGGGCGTCGAAAATAATCATTTGGTCATCAGCAGGATCGACAGCGCCCATGGCAGATAGTAGAGCCTTCTTTTGGGAAGGGCGCGACTGGAGGAGTTCCAATGTGGAAATGGCAGTAGGAGACTGCGCCAAATCATCTACTATGCTATACGAATGAGTAGCTCGACCAGGAGCAGCATTTCGGCGTAATGGCCCCTTAGGAATCTTGGTATGAACCTCAACTTTGGGTTGAGGGATATGTAAGGGACCATTGGATGTTGAAAGAGGCTCTGTAGAACCTAAAGAAGGGGACTCGGAGGCGGACTGAGCGGGAGGCTTGGGGTACTAGCGAGACCGAGTTTGAAGGTTAAGGTCGACGGTTGGAGATGGATCAGAGTTCATCATGAGGATCTGGTAATCAGAGAAACCAGAAGGGGAAGGTTGAGTGGCGACCTGTCCGTCAGGTGGTTGGGCAGCCACGAATCCTTGCTGGGGGAAAGGATCGGTAAAAACAGTCAGTTGAGTAGTGGCCACATTAGGGGGAGCATGAGGGGAGGCATGTTGTCCTCGCAATGTGGCTTGGGACTCCCACATCTGCCACATCTGTGGTAGAAGGGGACAATTGTCAGTGTAATGACCGTAAATACCACAACACGAACAAGGCTTATTTGTGCGAATAGGCATGTCCGGCTTGGGCTGAGTGCTCTGTTGCTGGTTAGCAGTGTTAGGGTAAAGACCTTGAGGATTGGGTCCACGAGTACCAGGGGCAGATTGATTTTGATTTCCTTTCGGCCTTCTTTGAGAGGAAGGGGGATTAGTAGCGCCTTGATGTGCAAATACTTGCCCTGGAGAGGGCTGTAGGTGCTGTTGCGGGGGTTGAGAAGGAAAGGGAGTTGGAAGTGAAAATGCTGGAGGCGGTGGAGCACCCGGCTGTGGATAAGGATAATGGTTAGGTTGGGCAACATTGAGGTAAGCAGGAGGTTGGGAAAAAGGATGAGGCATGCCGTATCCTGGATACATGCTACCTGGAGGGGGAAAAGTGTTAGAGGTGTTGGCCCCTCCCGGAGGAAGACCATAGCCCATAGGAGGTTGAGCATATGGATGAGAAAGGGCTCCAATGATACCGTCAGCGGAATGACATGCCCCTGGGGCATTAGCGCCACCAGGCCTAGGGGGGTCAGGCAGGACGGTATAAACATAACCAGACTGAGCGTAGATCAGGTCATATTTTAAGGTGATTTGGAGGGCGGCTTCTTCGGTTTGAGGGAAATGGGAGGCGACATCTTTGCCAATGGGAGGTAAGAGAGTGTGAAGGAACCAGTCCATATAAATCCAATCTTCAAAGGTGGGAGCTCGACATAAGCTCCTTCTTCTCCGCCATTCCTGGACATGAGTGGAAATGCGGGTTGAAGAGGATTGACGGAAAGAAGTCAAAAGCTCGGTACCGGTGTCGTATCGGAGAGGGAGCTGGAAATAAGATAGAAAGGCTTGGGAAATGGTCGCAAAGGTGGTATGGGAAGAGGTGGCCTGGTCAACATACCATTTAGAATCTTCGCCCGTAAGCGTGCGTTGGAACAATAGAACATGGATGGAATCATCGGTAATGGAATTGGAGGAACACCACATGTGGAAAGATCAGAAATGGTTGGTTGGATCTTCTCCAGCAAGGCCTTCGAACTTAGGGATGTCGGAGGGGAGCTTGGTTGGCATAGCAGGCCAACCAACATCATGGTAGATAGGGTCATTGATCAACTGATTGAGATCGGGGAGGCTGAGGCCTGCCATGTAAGGGAGCAAGGGTGCAGCTGAGGTAGTTCTTGTGGCGGTTCCGCTAGTAGTAGTCCCGACATTAGGGCTGGGATTACCGCTAGCGTTAGGCCCTGGACCAAACATAGTGAAGGTGACAGGGGGAGAACCAAAAGTAAAAGGAGAACCCAATGAATCATAAGAGGAGTCGGAGTGTGGACTCGGAGGGGGACTAACTCGACGATGGCGGGAAGGAGTAGGTCGACCAACCGAAAACTGAGGGTGGAGGCCAAGAAGTCTCCAGGATGTGCGCCTTGGGGGCACAATGGTGACAACACAAACACGGTACAAGGGGAAGAAGAACGACCAAAAAAGGCATCGAGGTGTCGAATCAAGTGATTACAATGTCGAAATAAGGGCAGAAAGGTGCAGTGTCAATTGATTTTACAATGTTTTAAAGTCTTTGCCTGGCGGTGTTAACCAGGCTCTTCTTCGCTTAGGGTGAGTGTGTGGCATGCGTTAATTTTAATTTTTAAACCCAGACGTTTTGAGATAAAAAGAAAAAGTGTGTTGTGTAACTAAAAATAAAGCTGCAAAGAACAGTATATAATGCTGAAATAACAGAAAATTAACAGCTAACAATGCAACGATCTAACCCAAGAAATGTGACATCGGGCTAAAAAGTGCGACTTGGAGTCTAGGTCGCAGCTTCTGGCCAGTGTGACCTCGGGGTTCGGTGTCCCGCGCATTTCCGAAAAGTTGTCATCTCAACGGCTGATGTCCGTCACCCGCGCAATAGGTCCGTAAACACGTGGAAGTTAGAAATTTTAATGTTTTAGGGTTTTATAGCTGAAAAACAACATAAAAATAGGAAAAACAAAAATCTGAAAAGAAACCCTAAGGTCTGAAGTAGCTGGATATGCAGGAATATGAAAAATGACAGTGGTCGTAATTGAAAACCCGTGTGGAGTCTCCAGTTGTTAGTATGAATCCTTTGTCGAAGTGTGCGAAAAAAGACCACTTTAGCTACGCATAACTTATAGCCCTAACATCAAATATGGCTTCCAATATCTTCAGATCTGCAGTTAGTTGATCAAGACAAACGCTGCAAAAATCCAAATCTATGCATAAAGAGACATCAAGCAGTAAAAGTAAGGTTTTGCTCCATACATCCAATAGACAAGACAAGAACAATATTTTTTGAAAGAATTTTTGTATTAACGGCACCTGGGAGGAAAACAAGGTGTTTCTAATTCTCCTCAATGGGATGGGTTCTTCGAAGTCCTCAGCACTTCAGATCTAGTATTTCTCTCTCTTGTTGGTGTAGAAAACCCAGACAAAGATAGAACTCAAAGGGAGCTCATAAGACAAATAATGGAGAATGTGACAATGGCAATGGCTCAAAGTCAGAACAAGAGTATAGATCCAAAGTGATCTAATGCAATGAGAGGTGACAAATGAATGAGAAAACCCTTCTATTTATAACAAAATATCAGGGCGATCTAGAACTTGGTGCATGAATAAAATATTATTAATCAAATTCTAGAACCACCTTTTAGGAATATTTTATTATATTTTGTGCCTGAGGAAGTGTTATTTAATTTTAATTAATCCCTATTTATAAATAATAAATAAATAAATGATTTATTTATCATTTAAGGGAAATGATGGGAATATAATTAAATAAATAATGGTTTATTTAATTATTTATGGATGATTTAGTCAAATTTAACTAAGAATATTATTTAAATAATGATTCCTAGAAAATAATAAGATGAATAAAGATTTATCTAATTAATTTCTTTGTTTTGGGTTAAACATGACCAGGAATAATAATTAAATTATTGTTTAATTAATTATTCCTTGAGGAAAATCAAACAAATATAGGTTTGTTTAATATTTCCTTTTGGGGTTTCCTGTTTAAACTATAAACAACCTAATAAATGTGTTTTATTAAGTTATTTTACATAGTGAAAGCAATTTTACTTAGGATAAAATTGGTCTTACATGGTGTACTTGGGTCCATCTAATGATAGTAGGTTAGATGACCAAAAAATGGTGTAACATATGTGATTATCACCGAAAGTATTATTGTCATAAAAATCATTGATCACAAAACCCTGAATTCAAAGATATTTCTCCTTGCATTCTTCACATATAATGTGCACATTAACCCAAGTCTTACCTTATTTTATATATGTGTGTGTGTGTGTGTGTGTAATTCATTCATTTCCTTTGATTATAATTTTATGACACAGTTTCTCATACCAAGACATCTACATTAAATGGTATCTTTTTATAATAACCTGGTGTTAACCCATGTTTCTATTTTCAATTTTTGTTTATAAAATTTTCACCAAGGAAATTTTATCACGGTTTTATAGGTATATTTTTTCTACTTCGTGTAACTAGAAGGGCTTCTATTTGAGTACCTGTGGATACAATTTTTTTTCTTTTAACTGCAACAATACAGTTAGCCCAAAAAATTTCTATTGACCACTTCAATAAACTTTATACTTATATAAAATCTTTCAAAAATAGTTAAGGTTTCCATGATCCTTCCAACCTTGAACTGACTCTCTATTGTTTCCTCAACTCCGCCTCTAACTAGAATGAAAACTATGTAGATATATTTATCATAGTTCACCTCTGGTTTAACTTGTCTTTCTCTCCCACTTGTAAACTTTTATGTGACTATGACATAGATTATTATTTTCATAAAAATTATGGATCACAAAAGCCTAAATTCAAAGATGTTTCTTCTTACAGTGTGCACATATAACCTACACATCAACCCAAGTATTACCTTATTATTAAATATAAATATATATATATGTGTGTGTGTGTGTGTGTGTGTGTGTATACATATTTATAATTCATTCCCTTTGTCTATAATTTTAGGACACAGTCTCTGGTACCAAGACATATACATTAAATGGTATCCTTATGTTAACCCATGGTTCTATTTTCAAATTATATTTATAAACTTTTCACCAAGGAAATTTCATTATCATAGTTTTCTTGGTATCTTTTTTCTACTTCGTGTAACAAGAAGGGCTTCTATTTTAGTACCTGTGGATACTAATTTTTTTTCTTTTAACTGAAGTAATACAATTAGCCCAAACCATTTCTATTTACCACTTCAATAAACTTTATAGTAATATAAATGCTTTCAAAAATAGTTAAGGTTTCCATGATCCTTCCAACTTTGAACTGACTCTCTATTTCTTCCTTAGCTCTACATCTAACTACCATGAAAGCTATGTAGATATCTTTATCATAGTTCGTTTTGGTTCAACTAGCCTTTCTCTCCCACTTGTGAACCTTTTCACGAGAAATTATCTTTATCTCCCATAATTCCTTTTACAAATTCACCACATGAATGTTTTCTACACTCACCTCCATTTACCATTGGTTTCTCTTTCCCTTCTCTTTCACTCTTCAAATTATCAATAATAATGCATAACTCACTTCAATCGTTTTTCGGACAGTTAGTGGTTTATCTCTTGTGTTATCCTTTAACATATTTCTAAGAGGATTAATATGCCAAAAATCATTTCTTGTTTCACTATTGAAAGTAATATTTTCATCAACATATTCGTGAGATGTATTTTATTTTTTCCACCAATAAATAAGTAAAATAGTCACATTGTAAATTTTCTGAGGGTATTACACTTAACACTCCATAAAGACTAAACATCATATTTTCTAGAAAGACGCGAGAATCATTGCTAAAGAAAACCACTATTAGAAAACACAAATCAAGGAAGCGCCTGAAATTATTAAACATATATACAAGTCTCCTATATATTTTTCATCATTTTTCTTAAATAGTATGATTCCTTAGATACTAATTTATATGCTAACTCTAACCCCTATCATTTAATAGTAATTCAATGTTAACTCTAGAAACTTATCATTATAAACATCAATGATATTTATGATAAATAGTAATGATATTCATATATTTAAAATATCATGATATCCATATATTAAATATTATTAATATCATTGTTATTATTAACTATAGATATATATCATAGATACCATATATATTATTATTAATAATATTAGTTATATAATAAATATTTCTATATTATTAATATGAATATTAATAATATTTAGAGATTATATATATTATAATTAATTATTAAGTATCAATTAATATTATCAATATTATACTAAGATCTTTGTATGATGGTGTTCATTTATTCAGTTTAGGGTTTTAATCAGCCTATCACTTTTTCTCATTTTCCTTTTTTAATTGTAGTTATACATTTTCCATTTGTTGTTCAATTGTTTTTGTGAAAATACATTTTTTTTTTCAAAATGTCAAAATCACTCACTGTAGAAAATCCAAATATTTTATCTTAAAAAAGGGACCTGAAATGTAGTACATATATGATCTTAGTTATCGTATCAAGGTTTAAATATTAATGGACGTATGATTTTAATTGTAAATGTTTACTTTAATAGCGGATCAATGATGTATCAAACTTCAGGGACTAACGACGAATTGGGTTTCACGCTATTTTTGCAGCCGCAAAAAACATTATTATAATCATATCAACAATAGACTCACGTGTGGTAAATTTGAATGAAAGTTATTTTTTTAACTACGATCTTAAGAAGTGTTTATGCATCAACCTAAAAGATTTGAAGTTCAACGATTGAAATATCAAGTATGTAGGTAACCAAAAGATTAAGCATACAACGAACATTAAAATTTCAGATGTGAATTTTTTTTTTCAATAATCAGTATTAATGGTGATTGGTGGAGGGTTCTTTGGGGAAGCACCCGTAATATTTATTTCAGTCTTAAGATATTCAATATATCTTCAAATTTTCCCATTCTTTTTGGTTGATAGGAGATATTCAATATATCATTCAAATTTTCGTATTCTTTTGGGTTGATATGAGTGCTGTAGTCTAATTAAATTGGTTTTTTGTCTTGAAAATCATGGAAATTTTGGTCAGATTTTAAGAAAATTCTATAGGGATTTTTCTAAATCTATGTTATAATTATAGAACTTTAATATTTTGGGTGTTATAGAGATTTTTGATGGTGCTGAATTCATTTATACCATCAAAATCATGATTCAAACATGGTTACTGTAAAATTGCTTAATTTTTTTGGCCCAAATTCAAACCAATTTTAACCGTCCAAGCAATACCTCCTTCTCATTAAACAACTCCGATATGAATTAGTTTTCAATATTTTCAGTTTTTTATTAGAAAAGTTAACATATCTCACAAAAATAAAATCTATTTTAGATAAAGATAAAAATTATCAGAAAAATGATAGAATCTATTTTAAATAGAGATGGAATTAAATTCGCCATCTATTATTTTCAGATTGACATTTAAATTTTTGTACCATATCAATAATGTTAGTGTTTGAAACAGATTTCAAATAAATATTCACCATTATATAAATTAAAAATAATAATAAATTAAGAAATTTTAAAATAATGAATAATAAATTACGAAATACTAAATCCATGCTGTCAGTTTGATAAGATTTTTTTTTTTTGAAAAATTGGACATTGCAAATGGGTTCTTAGCATTTTACCCTTTTGTATAATGCATTGAAAATATTTTGTTCTCTTACAATGCATTAAAAATATTTTGTTTTATATTTGTTTTGTATGATGTATAGAATATTTTAATTTAGATTTTTTATTATAGAAAATTTATTAGGAATATCATTAAAATCAGGTCATTAAATTTTGAGATTAAAAATCATCAAAATTTTAAGAAACAATATAAATTTATTAAATAATTTTAAAAAATGATTTAAAAATTTATATGTGAAATATAAAAAAGAAAACACACATTAAAACAAAATCATGTACATTAAATTTTTTCTTTTATTTGTAATTTAATAAAAAAAAAATTGTTAATAATGAAAATCAACTTATTTAAATTTACATATTATTTCAGGAATTAATTGGTTCTTTAAAATTATATTTTTAAAATTGGAAAAAGAATAATAAAAAAATAACTTAAATAATATAATTTATTATTTTTTTTATATATTAGAAGGAATGTATTAAAATTAATAAGTTTTGACAATATTACTTTATGAGGTGTAGTTCAATCTGTAATTGTCTTATTCAGAAATCATGTGTAAAGCAAGAGATTCAATGTTCAATTCATAATAGGTTAAACCAATAAAAAAGAAGTTAAATGTTAACAATATTGTTCATTTGATGAATATATAAAACTATATAAAACTAATAAGGCCACCAATATTGAATAAATCATAGTAAACTCTTAATATTCCTCTCCATATTTTATATGATTTCTTTTTTTTTTAATTTTCAGTCAAGTTAATATATATATATATATATATATATATATATATATGTATGTATGTATTATTATTAATTTACAACATTTATTAAATATTATGAATAGTATATTATTATTATTATTAATTGCAAATTTAACAATTAAGATTATTTGTCTACCACATAGAAAATTTGACCAAAAACAAAGATTTAATTTCTTAAGGTTGTATGTCAAGAAAAATGTTCATTAGTTGCTCTTGACAGAATTTATACCATAGACTAGTATGCTCATAGTAAGAAGAGTCGTACCATATCTCAAAAAGGAGGCCTTTTGGATGAGAACAAAACAAGACCTATTTATGTAAACCATATCAATTGGAAGGAGATTCCACTTGCATAGAGTAAGACTCTTCATCCAATTTTTTCACTTTTTGTAAACCTCATCAATGCACACTGATAGTTCTCACATATTTTTTGTTCCATTAGAACCCATCCCAAGAGTATTTTTATTTTACAAAATAGGTTTATTATCTTCATGTAGTGGGTCTAGCAATACCTTATATTACTTATTTAATGAATCTAAGTATATTTTTCAATCTCCATATTACTATTAATGATAAATATTCAATTGAAATGCATTTACTCTTCCATATTCAAAATGATGTGATGAATTTCCAGTGAGGTAGATCCATCACCATGGTTCATTGAACCTCCACTCGGTCACAAAACTATGGAGATGGCTAACCCATCATGATCTCTTTGTTGCACCATTCTAAGAAAAAAGATTACATAAAATACTTATTACATGTTACAGGAAGAGAAGAAGCCAAAACCCAAGGGAGGGTCCACATAATAGGTAAATAATTGTTAGAAAGGATGAGAATCTCGACAAGACAAAGAGAAGGAATAATCCCCATAATCTCTTGAAACATTGTGACGAGAAAGTGAAACTCCTATCTAATGAATAATTTCCTAAAGTGAGCAAGCGAAATAGTCCAAAAACAAACAAACACTCATAAAAAAATAAAACAGTGAAAATAGCCAAAGAACCAATACCTAGATTTGGATGAAGAACAACCCTATTGAAGAACTCAAACCCAAAGTTTGTTAAGACAATCACCTTACTACCAAATCGAAAAGAAAAGGAAACAACTAAATAGAAAAGAGAAAATTGAAGCCAAACAATCTTTTCCCTAACTCCAATGCCACAAGCTAAGAAAAATGGGTAAGGAAATGTATCAAAAATGACAAAAAGAAAGCCATATTAAGTTTTTGAATTGTAGAGAAAGTCTCTCGAAATATAAATATCCTAAAACAAAGCTATAAATGTGGGCTACAAATACCTTGACTGGTAAGCTACTGAGCTACAAATAAATGCACTAGGCGCAAAAGTAATAGGAAGGCACCTTGCATCATTCTATACCGAGATGCATCATTCTATACCAAGAAATCCATCTAAATGGTTGTCCCTTTAGATTCAAATAACCACCATCATATAGTATCCTCCATTGCAATCACTTTTCATACTAAAAATTAGGATTGTGAAAAGGATAAGGGGAGGATAGACTTATTAATAAAAAAATATGTCATAACGTAAAAATTTCCACCCGAAACCTTGAGTACATGATGAAAGGCACTAGCTGGGGGGTGGACTCCCCTCATAAACACAATTGTTCACACCACGAGATGACACCCACAATGGGGAGAGAAATCCTAAATTGCAGTCTTAACACGTCATTTTCAAAGAACTTAATTCCACTTGAGACTAAGGTTGATGTTACATTATAGTTTTATGAGTAAGTTCCTCATTAGAAGGTTGATACAACAACCTTTTCCCACATCTATTGACATTGGAAAGCATGGCAGGTCATCTACTCTCAGCTATTTGAACCTTGGCTAATTCTACATTACATTGCAATTTATTTTCCATATGAATAATTCATATTGGAAGACTCTCATTCTATTATTAATTTTGTTAATATTGGTTCTCCCAACAATGATTATGCTGTTAAGATTTCTTTTAATTATTTTTGGAGAAAATCTCATGAAGGTGACAACAATAGGATTTGTTGCTAAATTGACTCAATCTATTTCTGATGAGGAGTTAATGCATCCAATATTTGTTGTGATTGAATTTATGATTCTGTTTCTATTCACAACTATAAAATGTAAGTCTGTAGAGACAAGTGAGCATGACGAGGGATGTGAGGTGAGTGGAAGAGATGAGAAGATGAGAAACTCTGCTATTGTATTTCTCCAGTTGTTGAATGAGATTGTCGATGCCCTGTTAGGTGGACGTAGCCTAGATTGGTTGGGTGAACCGCGTTAAAATCTATGTTTTTCATGGTTGAATGTTGTGTGTGTGTTTTATTTTTTTATGTTTCCGATTGTAACTTAACGGCATTTGAATAAAACCCCAATCGATTTATTATATTCCATTCCTTAATTAAAATCAATTTTTTATATTGAGGTATAATGGTATTTAAATGCCATTTATAATCGATTTTATTCGAATGTTTAAAGAAAAAAAACAAACGATTTGAAGTTTTTAACATCGATTTATATAAATCGATTTCTGTATATCAATTTGAGTGGTGTTTTAAAGTACAATCGATTATATTTGAAAAATTTTGCCACTTTATATTGTAAAAGTTTGTTTTAAAAATCGATTGGTAATTATGTAAAATGATATTTGCATATGTAACAAGGGAAAGGCATTTTATAGGTGAAGGGAATTTTTTAAATAAAAACTTCATCTATTAAAAGTAGCAACTAGATATTTTTTGTGACACAACATGGAAACAACTCAAAGTTCTCAGTTTGAGATCGAGAAGTTCAATGGCAAAAATAACTTCGAGATCTGGAAAGTGAAGATGTATGATCTACTCATGCAACAAGCCGTGGCGAAGGCGTTGTTGGGAAAATCCAAACAACCTTACACCATGACAGATGATGAATGGAGTGACTTGGATGAAAGAGCACTAAGCGGCATTCGACTGTGTTTGGCGGATGATTTTTTTTTCAACATCGTGTCAAAGAAAAATGCTGTTGGTTTGTGGAAAAAACTTGAAAAGTTGTACATGAAAAAATCCTTAACCAATAGGATTCTTCTGAAGTGACAGTTATACAACCTGCACATGAAGGAAGGTACGACGATAACTGATCATCTGAGTACCTTTAATACTCTCATGGTGCATTTAGAAAGCATAAAAGTAAAATTTGAATCAGAAGATAAAGTTGTAACTTTATTATGCTTGTTGCTCGAGTCATGGGATCATTTTGTTACTTCTATAAGTCTTAGTTCATCAGAAACCATTGAATTTGATGATGTTGTTGGAGCTTTGTTGTCCGAAGAAACAAGGAAGAGGTCAAATTCAGAAACCTCTACATCAGAAGCAATGATGGTCATAGGTCATTCTAAAGAAAGACGCTTCAGTAAGCACAACAACTCGCGTTCAAAATCGAAAGGGAAGAAGAGTAAGGTAAAGTGTTGGTTTTGTGGCAAATCAGGACATTTGAAGAAGGACTGTTAGAAGAGACAGAAAACATCCAAAGGAGATTCTTTGACAGAGAAGAAAGAAGCAAACACGACAGATACAGGTTCGGCATCTATTTCAGGTATGAGTGATGAAGTGTTATCAGTTATTTTGTCTAATCATGATCAACATTGGCTGTTAGATTCTGGTGTGTCAAATCACATGTGCATTCATAGAGAATGGTTTAAAACTTATAAATCAATCAATTATGAAGTTTTTTACATGGGAAATGATGTCTCATGTAATATTCTGGGAATTGGAAGCATCCAGCTTAAAATGTTTGACGGGACAAATAAAATTCTAACTGATGTAAGACACGTACCTGAACTAAGAAAAAACCTCATTTCACTAGGAGTAATAGACACTAATGGATATAAAACCTTTATTCAAGGTGGAGTAATGAAATTTTATAAAGGAATTTTACTAGTAATGAAAGCAAATAAGGTTGGAAATATTTTTTAGTTAGAAGGAAGAACAGAGTTAGATCATGCTTCTACAGTATCTTAAAACGACAGTAATTCTATTTGTTTATGGCATCAAAGGTTGGGCCATATGAGAAAAAGAGGATTAAAAATTTTATCTGATCGTAACTTACTTCCTAATTTAAAATCTTCTAAGTTAGATTTCTGCAAACATTGTCTATCTGGGAAACAAAGCAAGCAGAATTTTAAAACTGGAAAACAACTATTAAGGGAATCCTTGATTATATCCATTCTGATGTTTGGGGTCCATCTCCTACAACCTCATATGGAGGATCGTCATATTTTGTATCTTTTATTGATGATTTCTCTAGAAAAGTGTGGGTCTACATGTTAAAGAAGAAGTCTGATGTATTCACATTTTTCAAACAATTTAGAGCATTAGTTGAAAACATCACTGGAAGAACCATTAAATTTTTAAGAACTGACAATGGTGGTGAGTTTACTTCAAAGGAATTTGATAATTTTTGCAAGGACGCTAGGATCAAAAGCCATAAAACCACTATATATACTCCTCAGCAAAATGGAGTTGCTGAATGCATGAACAAGACTCTCTTAGAGAGAGCAAGAAGTATGCTTAGTAATGCCAATTTGCAGAAGGAATTGTGGACAGAAGCAGTTTCTACAGCTTGTTACTTGGTAAATCGATCACCATCAACTGAGATAGCATGCAAAATTCCTCAAGAGGTATGGAAAGGTTATCCATGTGATTATTCTAAACTGAAAGTTTTTGGTTGTGATGCATATGCTCTAGTTCCGAAACATAAACATTCTAAATTAGATCCTAAATCAAAAAGATATATCTTTGTTGGATATGGTGATGGGACTAAGGGATAGAGGTTGTGGGATCCTACTACTCACAAGATCATCATTAACAAAGATGTTAAATTTAATGAATCTTCACTTGAAAATCCAGATGTAGATGATAAATTGAAACAAGATAATGTACCTAAGCTTCAACACATTCAGTTTGAAACCAGTTCAAATACTGATGATAGTCCAGATGAACAAGTTTCAAATTCAGATCATGAACAAGTTTCAGATGCAGATCATGAACGTGTTTCAGATGCTGATCATGAAGAAGTTCCTACAGATAATAATCAGCAAATTGTGGAAGTACCAGAAACATCTTTAAGGAGGTGTACAAGAATCAGACGCCTTCCTAAAAGGTATGATGATTATGTTACTTCAGTTTCTTTAACTGCTAACGATGGTGAAATTTTATGCTATCAGGAAGCTATAGAAGGTTCTAACAGTGGTAAGTGGAAAGAGGCTATGAAGGACGAGATGAAGGCATTATGCAAGAATGCCACATGGGATCTGGTAGAAATTCCCAATGACAGAAAAACTGTGGGATGTAAGTGGGTTTACAAATTGAATAAGGATGTTGATGATAAAGAAGACAGGTACAAAGCAAGGCTGGTCACGAAAGGTTTTTCTCAGAAAGCAGGAATTGGCTTTCATGAAATTTTTTCACCAGTTGTAAAAATTGTTTCAATTCGGATTGTGTTAGCATTAGTTTCTTTACTTGATTTAGAATTAAAGAAACAAGATGTTAAAAATGCATTTTTACATGGAGATTTAGATGAGGAGATTTATATGGAACAACCGGAAGGGTTTGTTCAAAATAACAACAAGAAATTTGTCTGCAGGCTCAAGAAATCATTATATGGTCTGAAGCAGTCGCCTCGACAATGGTACAAGAAATTTGATTCTTTCATGATGAGTCAAAACTATATAAGAAGTGAATATGATCATTATGTTTACTTTAGGAAATTAAGTAATGGCATGTTCATTATCTTAGTGTTGTATGTTGACGATATGCTTTTAGCAAGAAAAATCATAAGCGAGATCAATAGGTTAAAGGCTCAGATGGCTAGGATGTTTGATATGAAAGATCTAGGAGCAACAAGATAGATTTTGGGCATGGAGATTTTTAGATACAGGAGCAATGGTAAGTTGTGGCTATCACAACAGAAGTATATTGAGAAAATACACTTGAGGTTTGGTATGAACAATGTGAAGCCTCTTCCAGTTCCTTTAGCTTCCCATTTTAAGCTTTCTTCAAGTTTATGTCCTAAAACTAATGAAGAAAAGGAATATATGTCTCAAATTCCATATGCCAATGTAGTAGGTTGTTTGATGTATGCGATGGTCTATACTCGACCAGATATTTCACATGCAGTTGGGGTTGTCAGCAAGTATATGGAAAATCCAATAAAAGAACACTGCTCAGTAGTGAAATGGGTGCTTCAGTATCTGAGAGGCACAAGTGATTATTGTATCACTTATAACAGGAGTAGTGAATTTTTTTGTGGATATGTTGATTCTGATTTTGCAGGTGATTTGGATAAGAGAATGTTAACTTCAGGGTATGTCTTTACTCTTTCAGGTGCAGCTATTAGCTGGATGTCAAAGCTACAGAAAATTGTTGCTTTATCCACTACAGAAGCAGAATACATAGCTGCTTCACATGCTTGCAAAGAAGCGGTTTGGTTGAGAGGTTTGTTTGGTGATTTTGGTAGGTTGCAGGACAACATGAAGTTATTTTGTGATAGTCAAAGTGCAATTCACTTGGCTAAAAATCTGGCCTATCATAGTAAATCAAATCATATGCCTATCAAGTACCATTTTGTAAGACAGGTTATCACTGAAAGGGGAGTCTCTCTTGAAAAAGTGCATACAAAGGAAAACTGTGCATACATGTTCATGAAACCGGTGTTGTTAGAGAAGCTACGATGGTGTCTGGCTTCTCTTGGCTTGCAGAAAAGATAAAAATAATAATGGAGCAAGGTATCAAGCTAATTGTTGTCAAGGTGGATATTGTTGAGATTTCTCTTAATTATTTTTGGAGAAAATCTCATGAAGGTGACAACAATAGGATTTGTTGCTAAATTGACTCCATCTATTTCTGATGAGGAGTTAATGCATCATATATTTGTTGTGAGTGAATTTCTGATTCTGTTTCTATTCACAACTATAAAATGTAAGCCCGTACAGGCAAGTGAGCATGATGAGGGATGTGAGGTGAGTGGAAGAGATGAGCAGATGAGAAACTTTGCTATTGTATTTCTCCAGTTGTTGAATGAGATTGCCGATGCCCTGTTAGGTGGATGTAGCCCAGATTGGTTGGGTGAACCACGTTAAAATCTTTGTTTTTCATGGTTGAATGTTGTGTGTGTCTTATTTGCTTTATGTTTCCACTGTAATTACTCTAACATATTCCAGGTTTTAAAATGAAGAACTCAACGGTGTTATTACGGTTCATCTCCAATAACCCCTCATAAATTATATGAATAATCCAACACTGGTGTTATTAGAAATCTTTATTTTTAATTTTAATAAAAAAATATAAATATATAAAATTAAATTTTTATAAGTAACTTTTATATTTAATAAATGATAAGAATGATTACGTGATCAAATATAGATAATATGATAATTCCTTTTGTTTAATTTTTTTAAATTTTTTTGACGAGATTAGTTATTAATGAAACTCCATGGAGTGTTACAAATTTTAAAGGGCACTAAGTTCACGAATTTGTCTCTCCATATAATTTTACTAATTTCATAAATTATAGTTTTTTTTGTGTCGTATTTAGTGAGTTTTTTCTGAAGTATTTTTGTGGAGTTTTGAGATTTAATTTCTTTAAAAATTTTCCAATGGATTTTTCTAATCTAATTTTTTGAAATGTGGCAGCAATTTATGGAAATAATATTTGTACAATAAAAATTCCCTACAAAAATTTAATGGTGGTAAATCCATATAAAATAAAAAACCCCTTTTAAATAACACACATTAATATTTCCCCTCAAAATTTTCCACATATTCTAACACAGGGAAGGAAGTAAAAAAAATCCCACTAAAAACAAGTCTGGTGTCAATTATTTTGTACTATTTTTCTCTCAGTTATTTTGTACTATTTTTCTCTCAGTTATTTTGTACTCATTTTCATATTAGTTTGTTTATCTCCCACTAAAGATAGTAACTTTAATAATTATAAACGACATCTCTATCTAGTTCCCTCCGAAATTGAGGGGATAATGATTAATCATTCTAATGCTAAATAAGCTTTAAAAATACGGTTGTATCTTAGAAAAGGCTTGTAACAGGAAAGTAAGTAGTTACAAAGAAATCATGCGAGATTGTTGAATTTAAGTTTACAAAGTAATAGGTGGTGAAATACACAGTACTGATCTTTCCTATCTCTGAGATCTGTTGGATATACTCATCCTTATGAATACTAGACCACAAGATAAATGTGCCTATGTGAACACTGAGATACAAATTAAATATGCTCTTTTGTGTGAAAAGGAAGTTTCTTCTATTTGGAAACAGTAGGTCACGTGATATATATCTTATTATCTGTTTACATACGTGGAACCTGTAGGTCAAAAGGAAAATGTTGTTGTAGTTATAGCAATCCTACTTTAGATATAACCCTCTTGGTCTTATTAGTCCCTGCCACTTCAGGGTTGGAAGGGACTATTGTAATCGATTTTTTTCGCTCTGATTAATTTGTAAAGAAACCAAGCTGCAAACTAAGTAATTAGCCTAAAGTTTTAAAGTTATATTTTATAAATTGTTCTTTTACAACCAATAAGAAAATTTTCACCGCTATTTCAACCACTTAGGAATTTGGAGATCTTATTTGGCTTCATATCGAGGCAAGATCTAAGAGAAACTTAGGATAGGTTTCAATTCATTTGGAATGTCTTCATGAAATTGATTAATGCTAGCATTAATAGGCAAGCATTTTATGCTAAAATTACATGATGTTTATACATGCTCCCATCAAAGTTTAAAAGAGTGCCATCAAAGTTTCATTCAAACTTCCACATACACCGCCATGCATACACTGCCACATACACCACCATGCATGCTGCCACATACATCTCCATGCATCGCCATGTACATCTTTGGTGTCACCTACATTGCCTTCGATCGCCTTGCAAAAACACACCCCTGCGAACCTGCAAACCTTTTATTTCAAGCGACTGCTCTACAAAAACACAATCGATGTCCAGCAGATACACCACCTCTTCCATCTACTCAACGTTGCATATATCTCTGCTATTTGGGGATGGGATCTATATTATGCCACAAATGTATGAATCTTGTTCAAACGTATGAATCTTATTCTGGACTTCCATTTAGATGAAGCCTAGCTTCTTGTTTTTCACTCCTCTGTCTTTCATCATTGTTTGGAATCATTCCCATTTCCCAGCCATAGCATGAATATTTGATAACAACACTCTTTTTTTTCACTCCTCTGTCTTTCATCATTATTCATAATCGTTCCCATCTCCTAGCCACAGCATGAATATTTGATAATAGCACATATGGCGGAGTCATTTTTTTTTTCCAGTTGGAGGAGATGCTCTGTTGCATATTTTCCCAACTGCAAATTAACATGAATTCTGCAGGCCCCCAGTAAGGATCCCCACACAACAGCACTAGCTGAATTAGCATCCTATCAATAACATATTGCAAGATACTGCAACAACATATTAGCAATCGTACGAAGATTATTTAGTATACCCATTGGAAATAATCTCCTCTATGACGGGATTATTCAATTCAAGGAGGTAGTTCGGACGCCGTGATGAAACTACTTCTAGACTAATCACCAGAGGAAGTGACTCTTAATCTGCATCACATGTAAATATCGCAGGTAAATATCAGGTAAATATGAGTAAAAATCATTATAATTTATGCATTTTGACAACAATTAGACCTGGAAAGTGATCTTTCATTTTGTCCTCTGGTTTTGTTAGCGTCACTGCAATTTTTTAGATTGTTTGTTTGGTTTTGTTAGGGTAACTGCAATTTTGTTGATTGTTTTTCATAGCATAGTTTGTTATTCTGAAGCTATTTGGAATTTAATTTGCAAATCAGGATATTTGGAAGTTAATTCGCAAATCAGGAATAGCCATATAACACACTCTTGCTAAAAACCAAAAATACCCTCTTTCTCCCTGACGCCTATCTACTAATTTTAGTAAACAAAGATAAGGTGCTTTATCTAGCAAATACAAAGTGAAAATATTTGAATATCAAAATATTATTACAGTGGCATTCAACAAAATCGCAGAACATTAACAAGAATTCATAAACCCCAGTGTTCCAAAGGGCTTACATTATGGGGAAGTGCAAATATTTCAGTGTCAAAATCTAATTACAGTGGCATTCAACAAAATTTCAGAACACTAACAAGAATTTGTAAACCCTAGTGTTCAGAAGGGCTTGAATGTTTATCACTTCTTTTCCAAAATTCTAAAAAAAAAACCCTAACACTCGTGGACATATAGAATCAATTCGACTTGTTACGCCTCATCTACAATTTTAAAACTGAAAGAGAAAATGCTATTATTTGAAAACTGATAGAGAAAACGATATTACATACCAAAAATCGTATGCCGAGTTAAATAATATCCATGTTGTGGTACCTCGCTACCATCACACACAGAATAATCCTTGTCAGATCCACTACCATCACAGCCAATATGAATTATGCTACCATCACACACAGAATGATCCTTGTAAGATCCAAAAGCATTGAAATAATCAAATCCAAAACCATAATCACCAAAAATTCCATTATTACTTGAACCAGAACGTTCATCTCGCTTACGAGAATCAAACTCGCATCAGGCTCTTAAGCTCAAGCATCCGACTATTTCTTCCAATCACTAAACTTAGGCTCTTCATTTCCATCCAGAACATAATAATATCCACTCCGAACACCCAACTCTACATCCCGATCTCGATCTGCATCCATCGATGCTACCTTTGTCTATGCTGCTCTAGCTGCCTCTACCTCTAGCTCTACTGTTGTTGTTGCTTTCTCTACTGAGGAACTTTCCTGTGGGGCTTGGCAGCACCTTTCTGATGGCCAAAGATTTCATTTTTGGAACTCAAAGAAGAAGCACACACCTGCATCAATGGGATTACAAAATGACCAACATTATGATATCGTATTTACCAACATAGGCCCGTCCCTCTCCACTAACAACACCTGTGATTCCATTAACTCCATTCAATGACAAATATATTATTAAAAGTAAAAAATCTAATGATTGATTTCTATTCATTTATAATTTTATCTACACTTTACAGTGGATAAACATAACAGGTATGAATATTGAATATATCAGTTTTAATTATCGACGTCAATAAGTCTGCCACCTAGCTCAAAGATTCAGTCCCCGTTTTCATTCTATGCGCGTGCTTTTTAGCTATCGTCATTTTCTATGCTATGCTCAAAAAGTATATCAAATTATGTCCTGATGAAGGAACTCACGTGCATATTTTGTGGTTAATTCTAGCTTCAGCCAACTTGCCCAGGTGCTGCTTAGTAAAGCATGAAGGAATTTTGTCAAAGAGACCTTCCTGAGACATCGCGGCTGCTGACGCTGAAAACATATCACTACAAAATTTATACTCTTTTTTACTATGGGGATATTTCTGCAAATGGATACTAAAAGTATCGGGAGCCTCTTGCACAACTCTTCTTCCCAAAAGACGAAAGACAGAGTGATACTAGAGCAAGTGACTTATTCATGTTAGGTGCCCATGATTTAACAATATTAAAAAAAAAATATCATGGCATTATTTAAAAACAAAACAAGATTATTAAAAACAAAATAGAGTTATATTCTTACATCAAGATAACAAAACAAAACAATATTAAATTACTCTTGTGTGTTAGTCAAACAAATGCACAGATGTAACTTTGATTCTTGAGTCCATGCATGCTTTCCCTCAAGTTGTACTGACAGATCTTCCAGTTCTTCTGAAGATTGTTTCAAAAATTTAATCTCAGCATACCCCAGAGACTCTGCTTATAAGAATGGTCCTTCAAAATAAAAAAATTCAGTATACATAGTTGAGGGTGCCTCTTCTGTTGCATCAAATTCATATACCTCTGTTTAAACAGTTGGGACCAAAAAACAAACAGATTCATATATCAAAAGCAGTACCATAACGAATTTGTGGAAAGGTACCAGATAATGCAAATAACAAACAAACCTAGTAGCATAACTTATTTTTTGACACATGCATGATTAATATCTAACAATTTACTGAAGAATCCATCATTTAGCAGAAAAGAGTTTTGATACCATGCCATTCTGGGTTCAATGTTCCTAGCTTCACAGGGCTAGTACGTGTATTTACATTGCAAGTATAAATAACATAGGGGTGGCATGTGCCAGTGTCTACTGATGGAGATAATTTTTCCCCATTGACCAATTTCATAGCTAAGAGCCATCCTTCACCCTGTGCCTTCACCCCATGATCAGAACCTAGATAAGAATATCACAAAGAAGAAAAGGAAAACAGAGTAATTTCAATTTTGTCCTTTACATTTTTACATTGAAAAAATAAACTCATGCACTGCACCAAGTCCCACCAAGTCCAAATAGACTACAAAACTTTAAATATCTCAAAAAAGAAAAACAAGCAAGCAATCAGAGAAGAAAATTTGAATTTCAGAAAGCCAGTTAAATTAACTACCAATCATGCATTACTTAATTTTGTACTCAACCGAAGCCAATATAACAACAATAACCTTGAAATCCCCAATATAAAATAGATTGCATCCATGAAAAATACCTCTGCAAACTCTGGCTCGTAGGAACATCCAGATATTCTTGGCAACATTTTCTAGGTACAATGTAATGATGGCTGAGGTGATGAATTCTCCCAAGGAGTCTGGAAAGTCTAAGTAGAAAATTTCTAAGACAGTGTCATTTTTTGGCCAAGGAAAATATATATGTAAAAGTAATACACCTAGTGATAGTATACTTGCAAGAACTTAGAGATTGAAAAAATATTATTTTGCTAGCTGCCAATCACTTTAAGGCTCCTTTCCTTTTTAATGATTTGTCATTCTATCATCAATGCACCTTGCATACTTGGCTAAGACAACCTGATATAGTTTAAAATTATCCTTTAATCTGTCTCGGCCAGATTTTTCTATAATGGATTTCATCATTGTACTTCTCAAGAAGTTCATTCTCCAGGAGACACGGAGATGTGATGCCTTGTCTCCTAGAGGTAGATTCAGCACTGTTGTTGTACAATACTATATTTGAGTTTGAAAATTGGTCCCAAATGGAACATCAGGTGTGCTAACAGTCAACATCACCACAAAGCCTCCTTTGTCAGCTCGCAGGTACCTATGTTCTTCTATAGATTTCACACGACCAACCATATTTGAAGGAACATTAAAGTATGTCATGATTCTGTATGGAAGCCCATTGTCCAATTTCCTCCATGGGCCCTCAGAAAGCTCTTGCGTATCATGTGCAAGGCCAAGGTCCTATACGAACTGTGAACCTGGCTTAAAAAGGATGCCATTCAATCTTCTCATACTCAGAGCATAAGACTGATCAATAATAATTCTGCCTATCAAAGGAGCAATCATTTCCTCTTCTTTAGGGTCATTTTTGGGATCATATTCAAAAAATAAGGAAGATACAAGATCTTCATTGTGATCAGGATTGTTATTGATTCCTGAGGAAATTGAATCCATAACTGATCTAGCTAGTGAGCTCCCACTAGATCTTGTACCATCCCTAGACCTTTTAGAGAGTAATGACGACAAATGATTGACAAAACTTCGCCAACTGGATTTCTTTTTTTCACCTGATTTTTTTTTTTTACTAGAGTTTGTATCATTATCTATTGATAATAAGGCTTCAGATGAGCTTATTCTAGAAAATTGTAGAAGGTATGGTGTACTGGAAACAAGCTCTTAGTCTGATGTTGAACAAATGAATAAAGTTTATTTTCCATTACTCGCTACTGAAGTGGTAATTGAGTCATGTTCAACATTCTTTGAATATCTCCTATAAAGGGATAATGCCAAATGTATTTCTCCTTCGATTCAAAATTAAGCATCAGTCCAAGGATACAAAAGCAAAATTCTCTATTTTTTTCTAACCTAACTATCCCAATCTACCATTCCCACAAAATTTTCCTGGATTTTACTCTATTAAATTTTGACCCTTCTAGTTGTAAGCAAATCTTCTCAAAGTATTATATAAAAAGTTTTAGGATATTTGAGCAAGAATGAGCTTTTCTAAGATTTGACAATTCAAATGAATAGCAAGACCCTTCCACAACATTGGCATTCACTCCAATAAGACCCTCTCACAACACAAACATTCGCACTCACTGACTCGGTTAAGACTCCCTCACAACACAGACATTCGCTCTGGCTGGGACTTGCTTTCTTTTTTCTCAGTGGTAGGGCTCACAACACAAACATTCACTCTGGCACACACTTGCTTTCCTTTTACTCAGCAGCAGGGACTTGATGTGTAGCAGCCTCCCTTGTTTACAAATCATACCTGTATGTGAAAGGAAAACGTGATGTAGATACATTTTTTTTGAACTTATTGAATATTCCACATTTTTATCTGATATATCGGGCATATTTGTTTCATTTGTTTCATGAAATTTCATTTGGAAATTAAAATTGCAACAACAGCTTTATATAGAACTTTATATTTCAGCATTCTTGTTGTTGCTAGAAGTGAATATTATGGAAATTATACAGATATGTAACTCGCAACTCACAAGTAACAAGATTCTCTTTAAGAATGGCATGTGATAGTTATTTAAGAGGTTTTCTGTTACACAAAAATTCATAGGTGTTGGTAAACTTCCAAACCGGTAACTAGGATCCCTAGGGTAGGAGTTACTGATTCTATAGAGGTGCTGTGATTACTTCCACACCCCCCTCAAACATAGCTCCGGGGAATCAACACCCCCTCAAAGGCATTAAATAGGGGTGGGTCCAAGCTATGATACAATGAATAAGTTTGTGAAGAAATTTGTGGTTACACCAAAATCCGCAGGTGTTGGCAAACTTCCAAAATAGTAACTAGGATCCCCATATCCCCAAGATGGAAATTAAGGATTCCATAAAAGTGTAGTGATTACTCCAACAATTACGGAAAAATTAAGTAGCGCATTATTTTCTAGTTGTTGCATTTAGAATTTCATTTCTTATGTTTACAGGTGTAGCAATGGTAAATAGTAACATACATTGATCGAAAGAAGTCTTTCTATATCACTACAAAATTGGTCATTACTCTCATTTCATATAGTGCTAGAAAGTGCTACTAGATCTCAACCTTATCCAGGCCTTGGAAATCCGCACCATGAAAAAGAGTTTCGTGTTTCCCTCTACGTAGCTAGGTAGTAGTCAGTGAAATTAGTATCATTGTGATTTGATTTATTTGTTTTGCAAAGTTCAACATCAATGGTTGTGTTTTCTGGAAATTATCTGACTTCTCTGAAGTCCATCGGGATTTTCCAACCGATATCAAATTTTCATGATCAAGAATACCATAATGATATCATTAAAAAAATTTCTTCTCAATCTTTCAAGTTTGATCTAGAAGGTGCACGTATAAATTTTGTTTCCTGCACTGAAATAACAAATCATGATATTAACCTGTGGTCAATTTTTAGCACACTTCTTGTTTCCAGTGCAGATGATGCTGAAAATGTAGTGCAGAATTTGTATGAGTCAAATATGGAATATTTGGGATGGAAGGTATAAATCTCATTATGATCGAGCAAGAGCATGTAGCTACACCACTCTATGGTCTATCGACTATGAGGCCAATTCCCTACAAGTTCATACTTGAGAGGATTAACAAACTATTCCTGATCAAAATGTTTGAAATACTCCCAACCAACGCCATGAATAAAACTGGTAGCTACCCACACTTGAATTGAATTTTTGTTGTAGGGAAGGACGAGCTTAGGATCCAAGTTTGTAGGCATTTTCACCCAATGTTCAGAAACCAAGTACTTGAGCCACACTCTGCATTTAATTACTTACCCACTGCATCACTTACATTTTGCCCACAGTTTGCAGCTTGCAAGTTTTAAGGTTTACCTCTTAACGCTTAGCCAAAACTTAAGTTTCCATCAATGCGATATCTAGTGGGACCCTCATACCTTACCGCATTACCAAACCCTACACACACCTTTGTTTATCGCTTATTCCTTAATTTTTCATTTTTTTCACTCCCCACCGTTTAGGTACCCACATACCACAGTTCACACATTTTACCATTTAACTTTTAAGCCCCACACCAAACCTTGCGATGTTGCGATGCGACATCGTCATCAGACATCGCAAAATTTAAATATCACATTTCGCATGTTTCACCATTTACCTTTTAGCGTGCCCACAGTTCGCACTTCGCACTTTTTATGATTTACCTTTTCCCCCCCCACATTTCAGACTTTGCATGTTTTATAACATACCTTTAAGCACCCACAAGTTCTTTCATTTATGTTGCAATGCGATTCTAATTGCACGTTGCAAGCTCAAGAGTTTAACACACATAGTAATTCACAACTTATTTAAGTTTTGATGCAATGTGATCACATATTGCAAGCTTAGGAGTATAGCTCCTGCAAATTAAATGTTTTAATTTGTGATACGATCGTGCCATCGCCCATCGCAGTTGCAAGGATTTAACTTCATTCCCGTATGCGCTAGTTAAAATTTATAATCTCCGAAATGTGATTTGCGATGAAGGGCGCGGATGTGATGTGGTTTCACAACTGAAACCTATAAAATTTCAAGTTTATATTTTTTTGTTTTGGATGTAGTTTCGTGTAGAAATAGAAGAAAAAAGCAGAAGGATGTTTTGGTTGTTATACATTGATTCTGAATTGAATTGCATTCAAGTTTCTAGCTCCCACCATTTTGTATTGAAGGAATGTAATTACATATGTTTCTTGAGATGAATGAATGAAAAGAAGAATCCATCTCCTATGTTGTGTTCGCTCTCTATATGTGTCTAATTTTACTTCTGCATATTTCATTTTTTGTGTAAACTATTTGTACTTCTATGTTTCGTGTATGTCCTTCACATAGCATCAGAGCATACCAGATGTTGCAACATGGTATAAGAGCGGGTCTAGGCTCTCAATGAAAGAACAAGCTCTTTACCGAAGAAGCTCAAAGGTTGTTTTGAGAAGCAAATTCTCTAACAGTGAGAAGATTTTGTTTAGATAGTCAAGATGGCAACAACAAGGACGAACCTAACTAATCCTCACGTACCACAGTTCAATGGGGAGAATTATGATTATTGGGCCATTACAATGAAGACCCTATTTGCTTCACAAGATATTTGGGAGCTGGTGGAAAATGGTTTTCAAGAACCAGTAGATGTAGCAACATATAATATTTGACATAAGCATAAAGAGATTTGTTGAGGAACAATAAGAAGAACGACTCCAAAGCCCTCTTCTATATTTTCCAAGAAATACATGAGAGTATTTTCCTAAGGGTTGTAGTAGCAACAAACTCCAAGGAGGAATGGGATACCCTCCAGACAACCTATTAAGGCATGGCAAAGGTGAACACAACAAAACTTGAAATGCTGAAAAGAGATTATGAAACTCTTTGTATAAAAGAGTTTGATAATATAGACTCATTCTTTACACGAGTGATTGGGTTGGTACCCAATTCAGGTCTCATGGAGAGACACTTGAAGAAAGGAGAATATTTGAGAAAGTCTTAATAATTATACAATCAAGGTTTGATTCCATAGTTGTGGGCATAGAGGAGACAAAGGATGTCTCACATTTTTTAGTGGATGAGCTTCATGCATCACTAATGTCTCATGAGAAAAAAATGAATAGAGAAACAAACTCGTCATTGGAGCATGCATTTAAGCCACAAATGTCTTTTGGTCATGGTAGCAGTCGAGGAAGATCAAAATACCGAGGAAGATAAAGAATACCACACAAAGGTGGAAGAAGCATCCCTGCAAGCACAAGTGGAAGGGGCAGCAATTAGAATCCAAGCCAAGGCTCAAGCCATAATATATAACAAGGACAAAGGTATGATAAATCTCATGTTAAATGTGATTATTGCAAAAAGTATGGTCATTATGCGAATGAATGTAGAAAGAAGCAAAATGACATGGGTAGTAAACCTAGTGTAAATTTCACAAAAGAAAATCAGAACCATGGTAGTGTACTTTTAGCTTGTAATGTAGCACAATAAAAACAAGAAGATATATGCTTCTTAGATTCAGGGTGTAGAAACCACATGATTGGAAACATAGCAATATTTTCTAATCTAGATGAAAGTGTAAGATATGAAGTGACAACGGGGACTGATAGCAAGGTCTCTGTCATGGGGAAAGGAAGAGTAAACATATTGACAAATAAGGGAGAGAATAAGTTTGTGCCAGATGTCTATTATGTCCATGGTTTGAAGTGTAACCTTCTAAGCATTCGAAAGCTCGTGCAGAGGGCTACAATGTGATTTTTATAAATGATTTGTGCACAATCATGGATAAACCTCCATGTAGAAAGCTCATTTCAAAAGTGCATATGACAAGCAATAGCGTGTTTCCTCTCAAGATGAGATCAAACTTAAAGGAAGGAGGTGTTGTAGCACCTGTCACACAAGAAATCTTTCAAGAAGAAGTGACACATGAGAATTGGTTATGGCGTTTGAGATTTGGTCATCTCAATTTAGAAGGTTTGAACTTGTTGCATAGAAAAGGCATGGTAAAGGGATTACCACTCATAGAGAAACCAACATCCTATGTGAAGGCTGCATCTTGGGAAAACAACACAGAGAATTATTTCCAGTAGGAAAGAGTCCAAGGGAAAAGGCACCTTTGTAGATTTTCCACTCAGATTTATGTGGACCAATGCAAATTCCATCATTAGGTTGCAATCACTATATTTTGACATTCATAGATGATTACACAAGGAATACATAGGTTTATTTCCTAAAAAAGAAAAGTGAAGTGTTTGAACAGTTCTACCACTACAAAGCTTTTGTTGAGAAGAAAAGTGGACACTACATAAAAGTGTTGAGAACTAATAAAGGTGGAGAGTATATCTCCAAAGATTTCCTATGTTTGTGTAGGGAGCATGGAATACATAAGCAATTTACCACAAGGTATACACCTCATAAAATGGTGTAGCAGAAAGAAAGAATAAGACCATCATGGACATGTAAGAAGTATGTTGAAGGAAAAGAATTTGCCAAATGAGTATTGGGAAGAATTTTTTTCTTGTGCAACTTATATTATTAATATATATCCAACCAAAAAGGTTATGAACAAAGTTACATAAGAAGCATGGAGTGGAAAAAAGAAATTTGTCACTCACATGAGCGTGTTTGGAGTGTGACATATGCACATGTCCCAGATTGGTTAAGGAAGAAGTTGGACATAAAGGGGGAGAAATGTATATTTCTTGGATACAATGATGATTCCAAGGCTTACAAGCTCTATAATCCATCAACCAAGAAAGCAATAATTAGCAGACATGTTCATTTCATAAAAGAAGAACCATGGGATGGAAGTTTAGAGAATATAGTAAATGTGAAGCCATGTATGTCTCATGAAGAGAAAGAGGAATGGACTGCAACAAGTGACTCCTCAACGGTGCCTCCTCCTCCACCTACACAAGATCAACAGAGCACACCGCAAGAAAGAAATTTAGAATATCATTGAGAAACCAAGGAACTGCTCCTCCAAGCACACCACAGGGATCAGCAACTCCCTCGAGTTCAAGTGCAACTCCAAGAAAATCTTCAGCAAATACAAGAAGACCAAGATTCAGAAATTTAAGTGAAATATATGAGTAAGAAGAAGATGATAATAGTGTTGGTCTGAATTCTTTATTTGCATTATTTTGTCATGTTGATGACCCAATCCATTTTGAAGATGAAATCAAAGAATAGAAGTGGATTGAAGCAATGAATAAAGAAATAGGAGCAATATAAAGAAACGACACATGGGAGTTAGTGGGCCTCCAAGAAGGAAAAGAAGTTATTGGAGTAAAATGAGTATATAATACCAAGAGTAACATTGAAGGAAAGATAGTAAGGCACAAAGAAAGGCTAATTATCAAAGGCTACAAGCAACAACAAGGAAGATACTATGAGGAAACCTTTACAGTATTTGCAAGGATGGAGACAGTGTGGACAGTGTTTTCTATAGAAACACAACAAAAGCAGAAATTTTATCAAAATGGATGTGAAGTCAACGTTCTTGAATGGAGTGTTGAAAGAGGAGGTGTACGTTGAACAACCTCTTGGTTATGAAATAGAAGGCCAAGAACACAAGGTGTGTAAGTCGCAGAAAGCTCTTTATGGGCTGAAGCAAGCACCATGAGCATGGTACAACACGATTGATGCTTACCTGATGGAAAATGGGTTGGATAACTGTGATGGTGAACCCACACTCTACATCAAAGAAAATGACGGTAAGGTTCTTATTGTTGTTTTGTATGTGGATGATTTTATTTTTACAGGAAATGATGTTTCTCCCATTGTTCATTTCAAAGCAGTCATGAAAATTGAGTTTGAAATGACTGACTTTGGGTTATTAAGATATTTTTTTGGCATAGAAGTAAAACAAACAGAAAAGGGATTTTCTATCTCCCAAGAAAAGTTGTTGTAGAAATTTTAAAAAGGTTCAATATGCAGAACATCAAGCCATCATTAACTCCAACTGTCATGGGGATGAAGTTCAGCAAGGAATATTGCAGCAAGAAGGTCAATCCAACATTGTACAAAGGCATGGTTCGAAGTCTAATGTATTGGACTGCAACTAGGCTGGATATAATGTATGCAGTAAGTTTGATATCCAAATTCATGGAGACACCAAGGAGACACATTGGCAAGAAGCCAAAATAATATTGAGGTATGTAAATGGAACGAATAGGTATGGTGTTCTATACTCCGTAACTAATGATTTTAAGTTGATTGGTTACACTGACAATGATTAGGCTCGAAGTGTTAATGACACAAATAGTACATCAATGTATGTTTCTCATTTGCGATCGAGAGCAATTTCATGGACTTCCAAGAAATAGTCAACAATTTCATTAACGTCAGAATCTAAATATTTAGCAACAACATCAGCAGCATGCCAAGTAGTTTGGATGATAAGGATGTTGAGGGATTTATATAATGAACAAGACAAAGGAACCACAATTTTCTCTAATAATAGTTCAACAATTTCATTGTCAAAGAATTATGTCTTCCACAAGAGAACAAAATATATTGATTCCAAATACCATTTCATAAGGGAATTAGTTAACAATGGTGAAATTGTGTTGCAGCATTGCAGGTCAGAGGAACATTTTGCAGATATCCTCACAAAGTCATTGGGATAGAAAAGTTGTGAAATTCCTGGCAATGCTTGATGGAAGCGGTTGTGATTAAGGGGGAGTGTTGGAAATACTCCCAACCACCGTCATGAATAAAATTGGCAGTAGCCCACACTTGAATTGAATTTTTGTTGCAGGGAAGGACGAGCTCAAGATCCAAGTCTGCAATAGTTTTCACACAATGTTTAGAAATAGAGTACCTGAGCCACACTCTGCGTTTAATTCCTTGCCCACTACATCACTTACCTTTTGCCCGCAGTTCGCAGCCTGCAAGTCCAAAACATAAGTTTCTGCTGATGCAATATCTAGTGGGACCCTCAAACCTTACCACATTACCAAACCATGCACAAACCTTTGTTTTTTTCTTTTCAGACTCCCCGCCGTTTAAGTATCCACATACTGTACTTTTCACATTTTACCATTTAACTTTTAAGACCCGCACCAAACCTTGTGATGTTGCGATGCGACATCGTCATCGCACATCGCAAAATTTAAATATTTCATTTCGCATGTTTCACCGTCTACCTTTTAGCGTGCCTGTAGCTCGCACTTCGCACTTTTTATGATTTACCTTCTTGTCACCTGCATTTCACACTTTGCGTGTTTTATAACTTACCTTTAAGTGCCCGCAAGTTGTTTCATTTATGTTGCGATGCGATCAAAATCCCACGTCGCAAGCTCAAGAGTTTAGCGCACATACTACTTCACAACTTATTTAAGTTGTGATGTGATGCGATCGCATATCGCAAGCTCAGGAGGATAGTTCCCACAAACTAAATGTTTTAAGTTGTGATGCGATCGTTCCATCGCACATCACAATCGCAAGGATGTAAGTTTTTTCATGTATGTGCGAGTTAGAAGTTATAATCGCCAAAATGCAATTTGCGATGAAGGGCGCGGATGGATGTGGTTTCACAGCCGAAACCTATAAAATTTCAAGCCCATCTTTTTGTGTTTTGTATGCACTTTCGTGTGGAAACAAAATAATGGAGTGGAAGGATGTTTTGGTCGTTATTCGTCCGTTTTACATTGAATTACATTCAAGTTTCAGGCTCTAGCCATTTTGTATTAAAGGAATGTAATTTCATATGTTTCTTGTGATGAATGAATGAAAAGAAGAATTCAGTTCCTCTCGTGTGTAATTTTCCTTCCGCATATTGCATTTTCTGTGTAAATTGTTAGTTTGTGCTTCTCTATTTCATGTATTTTCTTTACATAGCATCAGAGCATACTAGGTTTTCCAACATAGAAGCAACATATTTTTGACCCCTAGAGGTTTAGAGTTATGGTTGGTCAATTTTCGCCGAATCCATACAACTCATGGAAAGATGAAAAGGAGACAAAATTATCAGTGTGTCAGCGAGAGTGTCATCGAGACAAAAGATTTACCTCAAAAGTGACATCTAAAGGTGATTTGAATTAACAGTAACTTGACAACCTTTAATTTATTAAAATTTGTATTATACCTAATCTGAGTCGTTGATTAAAATTTTATGATCTAATTCTAGTGTTACTTGATATGTGGTTTTATAGAAATCGAGGAGGGTCATCTGCAAAGCTTCGTTATGTTCAAACTCTTCCGAAGATCATGAGGATACTTCGAAACCTATATTTCATATTCCAAGGGACGACACTACAGAATCCATGTCCAATATTGTCCCCGAGGAACCTAAAGTCGAGTCTCAAAAGGATTACATTCACCTGAGAGCAGGAGGAGGTTAGGCTACTCACAAGCATAGCCTCGCTGAAAGGGTAAATACATTGCGAGTAATTATTTAGTTCAATAACAACGAAAATTAGTTAAATACCAAATTCGTACTCGAATGTCTCCATTAAGACGCTATGAAATGCAGGCGAGAAGGGAGAGAAGCAACAAGGGAATGAAAATTTTATAGGATCTTCTTCCAAGCTGTGACAAGGTATATAAAGTCCTCCGGCTTGGCTTCGTTTAATTTGAAGTACAAAATTAATTATTGATTGAATTCGCTCTTTTGTTTGTTGACTAACGGATTCCATTACTCTGGTTCTTCTTTGACAATTAATTGGAAGACCACACCAATATCTAACAGTGACTGAGTTAGATATTAGTGCGATCTTTAAATTAATTATTAAATGAATTCGTTCTTCCCCTTGTGGATTTTCTGCTTTACATCTCCTTCGTTTGCGTCATTGAGTTAGAGATTTGTGTGGTGTATGTGACTTATCAGATTAGTGGCAAGTCACTCATGCTGGAGAAAACCATCAACTATGTTCAGATGTTGCAGAAACAAGTAGAGGAAAATAATCCAACGTTAAAATTCTTCATAATCAGCCAATCATCAAGTCCGTAATTTATTTCTTTTCTTCACGATTTGGATAACTTGTATTTTTAGATTCTTTCAACGATGGTCGCCTCCCTTGTTCCTATTTGTGATTTGTATTTTCAGATTCTTTCAACGATGGTCGCCTCCCTTGTTTCTTTGCAAACAGGTAACTGTAATTAGGTGCAGTTTTCTCGACACTATTATCTTGTTGAAAAGGCAAACATTTTGAAGTACGTATTGTTTGAGTAAACATCTGATATCATAAATCTAATTATAAAATTCCCAACAGTCATCGGATTCAATGGATATTCGACACATTCATATGGAGCAATGATATACAATGAACGCTCCCAACATGCTAGGTTTATTCATCGGTGAAATCCAATGAGGAGGATTCTACGATGCTGATGACCCAAAAACATATTCTTTAGCTGCTGACCCCGACGCTGATTGATTCGAAATGGCTGGAAATATTAATAGTAAAGGTGTGAAATCCAAAGAAATGAAATAAAGACTATGATGCAACTGACATAAGTGTTATTTAAGCCTTTTATGATATGGTTTTTAAAATTTTTAATAATTTTTGGCAATATTTTCTTAGCAAGTTTGGTTCAAAATACACCATCCGTATGTTACAATCCTCTGAGGATGGTTAAAATTGCATCTATGATTTTTTTATTTGTCAAAAATGCATGCCACATGATGTTGTTTCCAAGAGCAAATCTGTTTATACAAGTTTATCACTGATCATTATTATTTAACTTGATGATAATTATAAAAAATATATTTAAAATAATTTATATTTTAGATTTTTCTGATTAATTCTAAAGATATTTACCTAAATTATGGATGACAAAAAATTTATATTTAACATGGTTTATATTATATAAATGCTAATTTATTTTTTGTGTTATAAAAATAATTACAATCTAATAATATTGATTTGATATTTTTATTATTATTTTTTTAATTTAAAATTTTCTTTAAAATTTTTAAATCAAAAATTATAATTATAATTATATATATTATTATTTCCTTTATATTAAAAATTATAATTATAATTATATATATTATTATTTCCTTTATATTAATAAATATACTTTCGAATATTAAATCTAAATTTTCAAATAACTATATCGAGTTATAAAACTCTTCCCTGCCCTCTTATCAAATGTTTATTATTTTTGGTTTTTATTCGACTCAATAGTTCTTTATTCAGTGAAGCAGCGGCGTTGATGTCTATTGACATTCACTAGTAAACTAGTATCGTTTAATTTTTTAGTATTTGGTTTTTCAATTTGAGTTTTGCTATACAATTTTTAAATAAATCTTTGAATATAAATGGATTTAATATCCGCAAAAACTATTTGACCAATAAACTACATAGTGGATTTAATATCTTCAAAAACGATTTGGACAATAAACTAAATAAAGCACATAACTTAAACATAACCTTTTAAGAAATATTTGCTGAAAAAGTAACCGAACCTTTTTTTTAAGTATAATTCATTATAAAATATAATATATATTTTTTAGATATTTCCAGTGCAATAATATAATTGTTTTTGTTGAAACCGTGCGTTTCAAAGTAATTAATGATGTAAAAACAATTTAAAAAATAAAAATAGTTAGTAAAATTTTTAATATGAAATATCCATTTTAGATTAGTTTGAAATCTTTGTGGAGCATTAGAATGGTGACCTTTAATAGCGGAGTTTTTCCGAGTTCATAGTTCATGTTCTTTTGTCCTATTCGGCAACGTAAATATTGTTCGTGGAAATGTAGTTTTAATTTATTTTCATCAGTTTTGTTGATGATAATAGAAATACTATTTTAATATTATTGGGTTGAAATAATTTATTTAAAAATATATTATAAATATGTTAATTACTGTAGTTATATAATTATATTTATATAGTGATATTTTTATTATTAGAAAATAAGATTACATTGGGATAGAAATTGTTAAGAAGAAACTACTATGGAATTTGATAGATTATACAAAATCGCTCTGCTTGGGATTGTTTTCAAAATCACCTTTTTCGTCTTCTTTTTTCACAACCTTGGTCCAACTTATAGGAGGTGGATCAGGCAAGGAAATCTACAGGTTATTGTTGAGAGTTGAAGGTGTTTCCTTGTCGGAGTTGGAAGAAGCATATTGGTGAAAATACTTCAACATACCCAAAGAGACATCGTTAGTAAGCAATTCCCTGTTTACAGAGTCAACTGGGAGCCCACCTGAGTCCTCATAAAGTTGTTGTATTGTGACGCTTTGATCATGATCTCCCATAATCATATCATCATCAGTGCCCTCATCCACTTGATTAGAAGGAGAAAGAGGCTCACCCTCCATAAGTGAATGGTCCCAAGGTTTCAACATTTTTTATTTAGACATTCTATTGTGTTGCTTCTTGGTGCAGATTTACCTAGAGAAGCAATTCTTTAAAATCCCGATTTGAAGAAAAAAATGACACTAAAACGTTTTAGTATTATAATCCAATGATTCAGTCGAAAGGTAATAAACGATTTCTAAATTTATTTCATGCAACAAAGACTCAATAAATTCAATTTCCACACATATTATTTCATATGTGTATAATCCATACTATCCATGGGATGTCTCTGTGGTAAGATAACGAGCCAAGGAATTACCAATGCCCTAAAAAATTGAACACTGCTATAGATGTGCACAAAAATTAAGAAGTCAAACCCAGATTGGAAGTTTGGTGATGATTGTTATAAAGGTATTGAAATCTGGAAACCAATACGTAATAAATAGAGTGGATTTACCCCAAAACGAACGTCCACCAGTTACGACCTACGGATAAACCTGCATTTCAGCAAACAATATTATAAAAAACCCTTAGAGTAGAAGATAATCTTGCATTTTTAAGTCTAGGCCCCCTGAATACACTTATAAAGGTTCATTGAATAAGGCCATAATCCATTAAAGTGAAAAATAAGGTCCTTCTCATAGTAGAGCTGAAGGAATTCCTCCATTGTTGGGTGCAAAATTTCTATAGATGGAACATCCTCATATTTCTCCACTTTGAATGACCTAGGTGTTTCCTCCGCCTGTTGAGTGTTGGATGCTAGATTGAGAGCATCCTTGAAGGAAATTAGCTTTGAAGACAAAGATTTCCCATCGCCGGTGGCATTTCCATTTAGGCTCGTAACAAGAGAGATGGATGCATCCTTAAGAATGCCACAATCTTTGAGTACTTGTTTCGTTTATATTTTCCTTCCTTTGTAAAGGAGCTTGAATAAACCCACCCTGAGTTCGCGTCAAGCTTTAATTTTTTCGTTGAACATGAATACACCATCAGCAACATTTTGTTTAACATTGGATAAACCAACACTCCTCATGTGTTTCATGAGATTCACTAACCTCCTTTCCTGGATCCTTATCTTTGGCAATGTGATCCTTGACTAACACCTATAGGTTTTGATCTAACGACAATAGTGATTACCAAATAAGCGCTATCAGAGGGGCCAAATACATTAATATTAATATTAAAATATTAATACGAACATCATTATTAATTCTAATATTCATATTAATATATTATAATATTAATATTATCAAATTAAATTTGGATGTGGGAGGTTTAGATTTGAATACACTACATGCATTGACTATCTCTCGTAAACATGTAAACATAAATGTAAATGTAAAAATCACTTCTCTCCCTAAATATATAAATTTGACACAAATAAAGTATAGAATTATATTTCTGAGGAAGCATCTCTGTGACAATGTGAAGGGTGAAATAATATTTGGGAGAAAGGATTTCACAGTACGAACTCGGATAGATTTTTACTGCATTTTATTTTTTTTCTACCTTTTTATTTTTAACTTTTCATCTACTTCCACTCCACATCATGTGTAATGAATTTATGTTACCACCAAATTAGAGTGATTTAATTTCTACCTTAGGCAAAATAGCACCAAATTAGAATGATTTAATTTTTCTCTGAAACAAAGTGATTTCCAGAATCTATTTCTAAATGTCTAAAAAACCAGCCTAGATCCATCATAACTCCGAATCTATCAAGCCTCGATAAGGATCAAATGTTTCAAGGTGAAAACATTTCCTCAAGTTTTTCACTCAAAAAATAGGTTTTCACCTCTAGAGATTTAATCCCTATAGGAACTTGTTAAATATGGATCTAAGTTGGTTATAATCAATAACACTAGTTTTTTCATATTCAATCTCTAAAATAAATTATATACATTTTATTATATTCAACTTTTAAGATAAATAATATATATTTTAATAGAGAATATTTCTCTTACAAATCAAGATACCTTCAAAACCTATGTTTTTTTTAAATAATTGTTTTTGATTTCAACTTAGGGCTACAAAAAGGAAACTCAAGATATCTTCAAAACCTATGGGTTTTTTAAATAATTGTTTTGGACTTCAACTTATGGCTTGAATTAGGAAACTCATCCTTTTGATGTAAATCTATTATTTTTAAATATCATTGTAACCTTAGTTATCATTATTATCATCATCATAATTGTGTATAAAATAGGTTAAACGTAAATTATTAATGAGTTATCATAATATATATGTTCTGATGTAGTGTCTTAAAATGTCAATTTATAAATTTAAATATATATGTCATGATGTAATGTGTGAAAACGTCAATTTATTAATTTAAAAAAAATAATTTAAAATATTTTTTTATAATATATTTATGTATAAAATAGAATTAAAAAAATATAAAAAATTATATATAATTTTTTTTTATATCATAAAATTTTAGTTTTTATTAATAATAGCAAACTAAATTATATATATATAGATATAATCTTGTACATTTTTTTATTTCTATTTTTAAAATAGTTTTAAATTTTAAAAATAGTCATCGTGCATGTAAAATAAAAAAAATGCATAATCAAATATTATGTATATGGACAGTATGGTTTAAAAAAAAACGAGAGAGCCCCATTATATATTGAGAAAAATTACATTATCAAATATTATGTATATGGGAAATTCTGTTCTTAAAAAAAATATATGAGATATCTATTTTTTTTAAATTATTATATAAAAGGTAAAGTTTATATGTATATATGATTTTATTACTGATAAAAATGTATGTTTTGTTAAAAAAAAAATGATTATACTAGTCTAAATCTATGTAAATTTTAGGTTTATGAAATGTTTTAAGATGCAAATATACTTTCACATTCTAAATTTGAAAAAATTTTGCACATCAAAAGATCTGATTCATCTAACAGCTTTATAGATCCAAAGTGAAAATGAATTCGTAGTAGTTCTTACTAATATTATTTAATTTTTTATAAATTTTACATCTACACATAAAAATATTAATATTTTTAATTTTATTAAAACACTCATAATATATATTATAGTTATGTGTTTTATAATTTTTGTAATTTTTTTTTTTTAATGTGATATGCATAATGTCCAATGATAGTAACACAATTAGAAAAAAACATGTTGGCAAGCCCTTGTATGTCCAAGTGATGAAAAATTCAATCCCTCTAGAGATGTCTCACCAACAAAACCTAAAAAAATGTGACATGCATGATATATATAAATGGATAGATAAATACATATTGTAAATATTAAATTTATATGGTCTTACTAATTAAATTTACTTTAATTCAGATAGTCAAATAAATATTTATATATATGTTTATTAATTATATATTAGTTCAAACTCAAGATAATATAATACATACTAGAATAATAAACATGCCTTCATTGTATATCGGAGCCTCAACAAAGATACATGGTAGCCTATCCTCACACCTACCCTATGCATGATTCCTCAAAGATGTCCGTCAACCAGAACATCAAGAATTCAATCCTCGATATCCACACCTACCCTATACATGATTCATCAAATATGTATGCATCCAGATAACCTCGATCTTCTACTGCTACGTTTTTTTTCTTTCCCTCTCATCATGGGGGAAAGGAATAGGTTCCTGTCACCTGGCTTCATTCTCATCTCACCCATTAGAATGATTGTAGAAAACTTGGTTTCAATAAATTGATCCTCGTCACTCATACATATGGGTTAGTTAGCGTGAAATTGGAAGGCTTATGCAGGAGAGGGTTGGTAGAAGACTTTTGTTGGAAGTTTACATATTATTGCATGAAAAAAAGTGGGTTTTAGGTCATATCCAACTCCCTATCTTAGTGTATGGTCTAAGGTAATTCACCCTCTGGCCATGTCCCAATTTTCATTTAATCTCTTTTAAGTGGGTTTGATACATTGGGTTTTGGGATAGTTGGTTTCTATTGAATTTTATGCCTCACCCTATTCTTTTTGGTCTCATTCAATCCTATATACTCTAGGATACAAAGAAAGAGGGCTCTCATTGCATGTTGTCCCTTTTCCAACACCCTTTGTACTCATATTGAGTCTTCATTTTGACTTTCCAATTTCCAACAGTTTTTGAAATGTTGGCCTGCGCTCTAATGGGCCTCGTGAACTTCTTGAGTGTGTTACTTTGGATGTATTTCATTTTTCTTTTAAATCTCAGCTTTCTTCTTAAGAACTGACTCTCTCTCTCTCTCCTGCTTTTTATCATGAAGATTTTTCTTCAAACTGTTGGAGTTAATGCTTACATCCTATTTGAGAAGTTCGTTTGATGGTTGAGAAATGCCCTCAACCTCTCTCTCTAATTTAGGAATAAGTTGGATCTTAGAAACTCTATTTAATAGAGTGATCTGAATGTAATCAGTGTGTGTGTTTTTTGATCTCATACACCTTCTGTGTGCAATATATGAGTACTCTTAAACCATTCTTTATCATGGTATCATAGCTTCAGGACTGAAAGAGTGCCTGTGAGTCGGAGTGGAGATTGAGTGAAAGGAGTCTGTGGAGAGCATGCCCTATCAGCATGGCCTGAGTGTTTGTGTGGCATAGTTTCATCCTATCTAGAAGCTTGAGATAGAGAGATTGATTGAGGGTTCTGTCATGAAGTCCATGGAACGCCCGTCGTAGATCTGGTGTGAAATCAGCTTAATTGTTGTGGTGTAAGAGAAAAACACCTGAAGTGATGAGAGAGATCACCTGATGATCAGCGATCGTGACTGTGTGAGATCGCCTATTGTTGTGTTTGGTTGTGCGGTTGCAACAAAATTGGCTGAGTGAAGGAAAATGAGTGATGACTGTGTCGAGGCCGAGATCCATCCCCTGTAAGTTGAGATTTCACCCGCTAAACGTGGGCATTCTTTGCTAATAGATGACAGCCTACTGCAAGACAGATGACATCCATGCTTCTTCTATGGATCATTGAAGTCGTTTCCGTAAATTTCTAGATTCCATTTCATGACGGACATTGGTTGTTGAAGAAATTTTTTATGAAGAGGCCGAATTAAAAAGGCCAAACATGGATATTTGAAAAGGCCGTGAACATATATTATTGGAAAAAATTTCAAAGGTTATGTACTTCGCTCAAAAATCATTGCCTCCCATTGAAAATTGAGCACATGAAACTTGTTTTTGTCAACATAAGAGAATTACACCAATTTATGTACTTTAGAGAAAGGCGACTTTAAACTTTAAAAGGAAATTTTGGTTTTGAATCCTTCCTATGATTATGGAGTTCATGGTTTTATACAAATTCAGTGGTATACATTTTCCCTCATGGAAAGTAAAAATTCAAATGCAATTAATGAATAAGAACTTGTGGGGTATAGTGAATGGTTAAGAAGTAGCACCTATAGATGCCAAGGAGTTGCTTGAATGGAAAAATAGAGATGACAAAGCTAAGTCTATTATTGGACTTGCCCTTTCAGATTCGCAATTAAATCTTGTAGATCTCACTAAATCATAAAAGGAAATATGGGAACATTTGGCTCAATTATTTGGAGTAAAAACTACAAATGAAAAAATTTCCATAAAACTGCAATTATTTAGTCTGAAAATGAATGAGGAGACATCTATGTCCAGTCATATAAATAATTTAATGTCTCTTTTAAGACAATTAGGTGAAGTAGGTACTAAGGTGGAAGATGAAGATGCTAAAACAATATTACTAAATAGTCTTCCTTCAAGTTATAGTAATGTTGTTTTCACTTTGAGTCAAATGTCTACACAAACATTGCATATGACAATTGCAACACTTCTGGCGGAGGAAAAACAACTAAAACCGGAGGATGTAGAAGAGAACTTGCATGTAGAAAATTCATTATGGACAAAGTTAGGGATGAAAAATAAAAATGCAAACGAAGGTGAAATTGAATGCTACTATTGCAGGAAAATTGGGCATATAGCGTGGAATTGTAGAAGTCGTGCCAATGATGTGTTAAAAGGGAAAGAATCAACAAATATAACCACAGATGAATACCAATTTAATTCTGATGATGAATTCAATGAAGAATATGAACCTCTTAAACTCTTTTAAGAATAGCTAGAGTTCAAGCTCAACATGGATGGTTGTCGAGATAGCATGGCAGTTGCAGATTTAGGGAAGGATCCCTCATTAGCTGTAGACGTGGAAGTGGTCTCCTAATGAGGTTATGCGACAGATTGGGATGTTGTCCAGTAATTGAATTCGGGAGTTCAGTAGCTAAGCTCGAGAATCTAACTTGTTGACTACAACTTTACGAGAGTTATGAGGCAACTTGATGGAGCCTATATTGATAAGCTGAAAGCTAGTTAAAGAATGATTGATTATTTTGTTATTTATGAGTGATTTCAATAAATTCATGTAATGTAATCATTAAGAGGGGATGTTGGAGTTAATGTTTACATCATATTTGAGAAGTTGGTTTGATGGTTGAGAAATTCCCTCAACCTCTCTCTCTAATTTAGGAATAAGTTGGATCTTAGAAACTATATTTAATAGAGTGATCTGAATGTAATCAGTGTGTCTGTGTTTTGATCACATACACCTTCTGTGTGCAATATATGAGTACTCTTAAACCATTCTTTATCGTTCTGTTGCTTTTTCTCATGAAGCATTCTACACTGCTCTAAGTATGTTGACGTAAATAAACGATTTCGACACACATAATTGGAACTAAATTCTCCAACAAATAGTACTTTAAATAAATGGTGAAACACCAAGAGTCTACTTTCGATAATCAATTAGTTAATTAACACCGAAGGCATTATCTATTGTGAGGCTTTAGCTCACGACACTGTAGAGATTCATCTTAAAACGACAAAACTCGGCAAATCTCAACAGTGCACGCAGCTGTCCAATCATCCGTTCAACAATTAATGTAACCTTCGGCGTTTTCTTTTGCAGATTCATTTGCAAAATGCTAGTATTATTCCTAGCCACCATGAATATGCACTTTTTTAAAATGAAGAATTCGATGGCGTTATTACGTTCAATCTCCAACAAGCCGTCGTACATACGAATAATCCGACATCGAATGTTTTTAGAAACCTTTATTTTTAATTTTAATAAATATTTATAAAAGTATAAAATTAAATCTTATGAATAAAATTAATATTATGAATATTATATGTTAATATATTTCTTTAATCTTTTAATTTTTGTTCTTTTCGAGTTGACGTGAATAAATGATGAGAATGATTATGTTGTAAAATACGGATACCGTGATCAAATAATTCCCTCGATAATTTTAAAATTTAAATAATTTTTTTTTTTCAAATTGACGTAAATAAATGATAATAATGATTATGTGATAAAATACGGATACCGTGTTCAGATAATTTCCTTGATAATTTTCAAATTTGTGTTGGAAGAAAAAATTATTAGATTCAAATTTATTGACATAATAGGAAAAACTATATAAATATTTAAATTTGTTTATAGGTACTTTTTGTTTTTAAATTTGTTTCATGAGAATAATTATTAATGCTACTCTATGGAGTGTTATAATTTTTAAAGGCCATTAAGTTCCAAATTTTCCATTTACGTCATTAACAATAAGTTTACTAATTTTATAAATTACACGTTACATTGTTTTTCTTTTTAACAATAAGTTCACTAATTTCATAAATTATACTTTACATTATTTTTTTTTAGGTCAATTAATTAATTATATTATTTTAGATTTATTTTAGTTTTACATCTATTAAGTACTTAGAGTGATCACTTTTTTAGAGCTTGATAGATTTGGAGTTAAGATGGATCTAGGTTGGTTTAATTAATTTTTTTGTAAGGTTGGTTGGATTACATCTTCATCATGTCCAATATACCACTTCCATAGGGCAGGCGAATTGAATCACTTACTTCCCTTTTAGAGATTGATAGATATGGAATTAAAATGGATCTAAGTTGGTTTAATTATTTTTTTGTAACCTTGGTGGGATTACATCTTCATCGTCACCTAATCCCCATCAATCCAAGACCTAGTAGACTAGGTCGAAATGTTTCCTATCTCATCCCAAAAATGTAATAAAATTAAATTGTCCCATAGTATGATGTGGTTAACAACATGAATGATAAATTGGGGTGAGTATTAATGGTTAAAAGTGTTGTTGCATTGTAAGTATTTTGACTATAAAATGAGAGATGGTTTTTGGACAAGCAGTATTAATGAGAGCGACCATATTGACACATGGTAGGGTATGGTTAATAATACATGGTAAAGTGGGGGTGAATATCTATAGTTAAAAATATTATTATATTATAATTATTATGTTTTTATGTCTGTATTAATGAAATTTAAATATGGTTACAAAATTATTATTTTAATTTATATGCTAAAATGAATCTTAATTTATAGATACTATTTATATCTTATATACTTCAATCTGATTTACTTCTTAAAAGTAATTAATTTTTTTTGTTTTAGATTTAACAAACTAAATATTATAATATTAAATTCAAATTAAATATTTAGAAAATATTACGATTTTGAAATGAGAGATGGTTTTCTAGCATGGCATGTTGTAAAATGATTCACCGTATTGACTCATGGTATTGTAAGAAAGTCTATTTACAATTTAATAATATCTATGGAAAAATGGAATTGAATATCCTTGTTAAACATATTATTATATTATAAGTATTAAAATTTTTATGAACTTATTAATTAAATTTAAATATGTATAAGGTTAAATGGATCTTAACTTATTAATACTATATTTTATATATTCTAATGTAATAGGTATATTATTATTTTCATTTATCTAAAAAGTTATTTTTAATTTTATTAATAAAACCAAAATTACAAAAATTAAATTTTATTATTTTTATTATTTTTAAGTTTTACCTTTTTTTAAGAACACCACAACATCTCTTACTATATAAAATTTATTATATACTCATACACATCACAACTTTATTATATTACTCATACACATCACCCCTATATTACTGTAGAGTCCCTCTAGATCCAATAAACAACAACTATCTCCAATTCCTAATATTAATCATTTTTGAAATAAGATTTAAAAACACATTTGTATCATACAAAAGGCTTGTAGCAGCAATGTAAGAAGTTACAACCAAATCATGAGAGAATGTTGAATTTAAATTTACAATGTAATAGGTGTCCTGATCCAGGTGCATATTGGTGGCCACCTGCCTATTCCACTTTGGGCTCCACCAATGTCTCTTTAAGTTTTTCAGTTTCGGCACAACTTACTATTTTTAGAAGTTTTTCGGGTCCTAAACTTCCAGAGCCGTTTTGAGGCCCTAAACAACGTTTTTTTGGGCATCGTTTGTCTAGCGAATATGATTTTGTTCTAGAATTGATATTTGCGACAATAGTTGTAGTCCTCAGATATATATTTCTAATGATGTATCATACGCGTCAAACGGATATCATATGCTGAAGTTATGTCACTCGAAAGTTGAAACACCAATTTACCTAAACGAGACCCATAGTTTTGGAGCTTCATCTCCTAGGGTTAGGCTTTTGGACGTTTAGAGTTCTCCATTGTTTCTCAACAATAAATAGACCCTCGAACCTCATTGTAATACAGTTCATAGGTTTGTAGCGACCACATCTCTTCTCAGAGATTCTCTACCAGCACCCAAGCTAGTTTATTTCCATTATGTCTGTAAGGAAATTTCAGTTCTTTGATATTAATGAAATGAAGTGCTATTTCCACTGCATATTTGTATTTATGGTTATATGTGTATTATGTTGCGTTCCTACATAAATATCGATCAGTGGTATCAGAGCAGACTGATTTTTATCGATCCTTATTTGCATGTCCCCAACAAGGTCGGGGTATAAGAAGTTAGGACTCGATCTGATGGAACCTTTGCAAGAGCAGCCTCGCAAACCCCGACGGACGCCCATGGGGGACGAAAAAAAATATTACAGAGTAGGAGATCGTATCAAAATATTGCTCGAGGAGGCCCTCAAAAAACAAAGGAATGCGATGATGGATAACTTTGCCCAGATCCTTCTAAGACTGCCCACTTGCGACGCATCTTCATCCAGCAACCACTCTGGAGGCGCGACTCCCTTTAAGGTACAATTAAGCTTTGACATTCCCATATTTGAGGGTGAAATAGATGCAGATGTCGTAGATAGATGGTTGAATCTATTAGAAGTATATTTCTTCATTCATGACTTTTCCAACCGGGAGAAGATTATTTTTTCACTCCTCAAAGCTACCCCCAATGTAAAGGACTAGTGGGAAACCTACTGTGATAAAAAGGATGAGACAGAACCCTCTCTATTCTCAGGCGTACCCACTTGGAATTCTTTTCGAGATGCCATCAAGGAACAATACTATCTCGTGGGGAGCTATGAGGATAGGTACATACAACGGACCACGTTGCGGCAACAAAGGGATCAATATGTGCATGAGCTGATGAATCTATTCCATACCCTGCCCACAAAGTTGGGTATCAAAGATTTAGAGAAACATTTGGTGCTAAAGTATCAAGGTTTTCTACACAAATACATTCAGGAGGAAATGGAGTTCCTTGACATCTCCTCACTTGGTACAACATACCAGTATGCTGCCAAGATTGGGTAGAAATTCAAACAAAATAAGCGAGACTTTGGATATGCGAATCAAAAGCAAGGTAAAAGTGCCCCCAAACCGCAAACCAAAGGACAAAGCCAAGGCATGGTGGCCCAAGACAACCTGCTAAAGCCAGAAGAAAAGAACAACACCGCGAAGCCAAAGAATGACATGGGAAGGTGGTGTGAGTTCAATAAGAGCTCCACTCATAACAAAAATGAGTGTCGGGCCAACCAGTCGCTGGTGACCGAGATGATGGCTTCTGAATCAGATGCATGCTCTGAATCTGTCTAAAAAGATAACAAGGTGAATGAGAAAGGGAAGCAGATTATTGATGTGGAGCCCAACGCCACTGTTGCCACTATGAAGATCCAGAAGGAGGAACCAGAAGATCCAGAGGAGGCAGAGCGTCTCTTCCACTCCTAGATGTGGGTAAAGGGTTCCCCGCTACAATTCACTGTCAACGATGGGAGCCAAAATAACCTCATTTCAGCAGATGTCGTGAAGTGGTTGGGCTTGCCGACCACAGCACACCCACAACCATACACCATCGAGTGGCTTCATGAAGGACAGGATCTCCGCGTCAGCTAGTAGTTCTGCCTTCCCTATAGCATCAAGTGCTTCACGGGTGAGGTATTGTGTGACATTGTTCCTATTGATGTTTGTGATGTATTTTTAGGCCAACCATACTTGTCTAAGCGTCATTCTGTGTATGAGTCCCAGCCTCACGCTGTTATTGTTACTTTGGGAAATAAGTTATATAGGATACCAGAGGTACCACTGCCTCCCACTATCTCTTTGGTTATTGCAAAACAATGTAGTAAGCTCATTTCCCAAAGCAGGATTTTTTTTTTCCTGATGATCCACCCCAAGGGCAAGAATAATATTGTTGTCACAACCTCCAGACATGGCTCCTATGCATGACAAAAATAAATGGACAAGGTTGTAGAGGAGTACAGGGACATCTTCACCTCTCCCACAAAGGTGCCTCTACACTGTCAAGTCAAGCACCCCATTGACCTGACCCCAGGTTCGCCGCTACCCAATGGAATGATCTATAGGCGCTCTGTTCTGGAGAATGATGAAATCAAGATGTAGATTCAAGAGTTGCTGTAGAAAGGTCACATACGGCCAACTTCATCGCCCTGTGGGAGCCCGATCATGTTGGTATAGAATAAGGATGGGAATTGGAGATTATGTATTGACTATTCGACGCTGTACAAGATCATTGTCTGGAATAAGTACTCGATCCCATGGATTGATGACCTTTTGGACCAACTCAAAGGGGAAAAATAACTCAGCAAGATTGACTTTATGTCTAGGTATCACCAGGTACCAATCAAACCCTCTAATGTGTGGAAGACTACCTTCAAAGCCAAGGAGGGCCTTTTTGAATGGCTCGTCACGCCTTTTGAGTTGATGAATTCTCCCGCAAAATTCATGAGGCTGATGGATTACATCTTGCATACATTCACCAAATTATTTGTAGTGGTGTACTTGGATGACATTCTAATCTTCAGGAAGACTTGGGAAGAGAACCTCCACCACATCCAAGAAGTCCTCCAAACATTACGGCTACACAAGTTGTGTGCCAATTTGGAGAAGTGCACTTTTGGCATGACCTAGGTTCAATATCTGGGGTACATTATTGATGAAAGAGGGGTGCATGTGGATCAAGCCAAGATCCAAGTCATTCAGGATTGGCCAGCCCCAACCACTCTAATAGAGCTTCGCAGCGTTCTAGGTCTTGCTAATTTCTACTGCAGGTTCATGTTAGGATTTTCTCATATCACTTGGCGCTTGAGTCAAGTCACCAAGGGAGGAGCGAAAGAAACATTATTTTAGTCCGAATCTCAATAGAAGGAGTTCGTAGAATTGAAACATCGCTTCTGTTCTGCCCCAGTGCTCACATTATCAAACTTGCAACAACCATTTGAGATCGAGACATATTCCTCTAACTATGCTATTGGGGCAGTTCTTACTCAACAGGGGCATCCAGTGGCATATCACAGTGAGAAATTTTCTGAGACAGTTTGCAAGTATCCCACTTATGACAAAGAAATGTATTCCATTGTGCAGGATTGTCGACAATGGAAGCATTACATTTTGGTGAAGGAAAAAATCATCCACACAGACCACCAACCGCTGCAGTTCATATAGACACAAGGGAAGTTGCATAACGATCGCCATCATAAGTGGTCCACATATCTGCAACAATTTCATTTGAACATAAAGTACAAGAAGGGTAGCACCAATAATGTTTCCAACTACCTCAGCCGACCACCGATCGTGGCCATAACCACAGTTCTCAACTCTTATGGGCCTGAGACTTCTGATTGGCCGCTTCTCTAAAAGAGCGATCCAGAATTCAGCCACACATACAAGGCACTCTTGGGGGGTACACAAGTTCCAAATTTTCACCTCCAATATGCACTGTTATGTCACCTGGGACACATTTGTGTTCCTTCAAGCGAGTGTGCCAAGATGATATAGGAAGCACACTACAATTGAGTCGATGCGAATTTTGTGGTCGAGAAAAAAGTGGCAGTACTACAGAAGTATTTCTATTGGCCGAACCTTCGACAGGATGTTGGGAAGTACATCAGATCCTACACTGCTTACACCATTGCCAAACTGACCATCAAGAAGCAAGGGCTCTATACTCCGCTACCTACCCTTAGTCGACCTTGGGAATCCATCTCCATGGATTACATGTCAGGCCTTCCTTCTACTAAGCATGGAAATGATTGTGTTTTCGTGGTCATCGACAGATTCTCGAAGATGGCCATCATGGTGCCCTACAAGAAGAATATCACAGCAGAAGCCACTGCTAAACTCTTCTTTGAACGAGTGTGGGTTCACTTTGGGATCCCACAATCTATAATATTAGATCGCGACAGCAGGTTCCTCAGCACATTTTTTTCAAGCCTCTGGTCAAGGTTGGACACCAAGCTCACCAAGTCCACAGCTTTCCATCCCCAAACTGATGGCCAGATAGAGGTCGTCAATACGATGATTATACACATTCTACTTATGTACAACTCAAAGAATCCACGCACATGGGATGAGAGCCTCCCCTATGTACAACATAGTTATAATCGAGCTCCCCACATCTCAATTGGCCACAACCCATTTAAGGTGGGCTTGGGATTCTAGCCACTATGTCCCATTGATGTAGCCATGCCATTTGCAGCTAGTTCGACCGATTCGGCTCATGTCCAGTCTGAAGCTGACAAAACAAACAACTCCATCGAGCGTATTCAGCACATCCGCCAACAGGTTCATGAAATATTTGATAGATAAAATGCTAAGTACAAGCAAAAACATGATCAACATCAGGTGCCACACAAATTCCAGGTGGGCGACAAAGTGTAGCTACATTTGCAGAAGGAGCGCCTCACTAGACCCCACCGCAAACTTTGCCCGCTCCGATATGGGTCGTGCACCATCAATAAGGTTTTAGGGAACAATGCCTTCGAGCTTAGTATTCCACCATTCCTTGTTCTGCACCCAATATTCAATGTAGACCACCTTCATCCCTACTTCCCACCTCTACTGGACACCTCTAACATTGCAGAAGAACTCACAACAAAAGAGTTAAACCTAGACTAAATGGAACAGGCCACCACAAATTGTATCATGAACATGCAAATCAAGAACAGTCACCAATGAAAGATCCAACTGTATCGGGTTATCAAAGATGGCCAACTCCTGCACCAAGGCAAGTGGTTCACCGGGGACCAAGTTCAGCAGAAGTTTCCCCATCTCATGGAGGAAATTAACGCAATGGGTACCATTGAATGATCCAAGTGGATATTGGTGGTCACCCATCTATTCCACTTGGGGCCCCACCACTGCCTCTTTCATTTTTTTAGTTTCGGCACAACTTACTATTTTTAGCAGTTTTTTGGGCCGTGAACTTTTAGAGTCGTTTTGAGGCCCTAAATGACGTTTTATTGGCATTGTTTGTCAGGAGAATATTTTTCCATTTTGGAATTGGTACTCACAACCACAGTTGTTTTCCTCGGATATATCTTTCTAACGATGTATCATACCCGTCAAATAGAGATCGTATTCCGAAGTTATGTCCCCGGGAAGTTGAAACACCAATTTACCCAATTGGGGCCCATAGTTTTGGTGCTTCATCTCCTAGGGTTAGGTTTTTGGATATTTAGAGTTCTCCATTCTTTCTCAATAATAAATAGGCCCTTGAGCCTCAATGTAACACATTTCAGAAGTATGTAGCTGCGACATCTCTTCTCAGGGATTCGCTACTAGCACCCTCGCTAGTTTATTTCCATTCTTTTTGTAATAAAATTTCAGTGCTTTGATATTAATGAAATGAAGTGTTACTTCTGCTTCATCTTTTTATTTATGGTTATATGTGTAATTTGTTGCGTTCCTGCATAAATTCGGATCATGGCTAAATACACAGTACTGAGCTTTCTTATCTCTGAGATCTATGTTATATACTCATCCCTATGAATGATAGACCACAAAATAAATGTGCCTATGTGAACATTGAGCTACAAATTAAATATTCTCTTTTGTGTGAATAGGTAATTTCTTTTGTTTGGAAATAGTAGGTCACGTGATATATATCTTATTTTCTGTTTACATACATGGAACCTATAGGTAAAAAGGAAAACATTGATGTACTTATAGCAATCATGCTTTAGATATAACCCTCTTGGTCTTATTAGTCTCGATCGTCAGGCCTCGGACTATATAAATCGAAATAAGCTATTTAACATTAATCTTCAGCACAATAGAGTTAGCTTTTATGAAAAATACATAAGTTTTTAGTTATTTTATTGGAAAAGACAAATCAAAAGTTTTTTCTTCTTATTGGCCTCTTCCCAAGGCAGGGATGCCATAACTATTGATATTATTTAGAATGATTTATTGATACTTCGCAAAGGCAAACTAATGCTAGCATTAGTTCACTGGTACTAAATGCTAGTGAAATAAAAGGTATTGGCAAGAATGCTTCAAGGTTTTGTTTCAAGGTTTTATCTTCATGGGAATGCATGCTATGCTTTGGTATTATGAAAAGTATTAAAGGCGGTTGAACAGTAACGAGCAAGAAACAGGTGGATGTAGGCTACTGTGGTGGCGTGCAAGCACTAGCAACTACGTAGTGTGCATTACGGGAGCCTTGTGGCCCTTACCAGAGGTGGATGTTGGATGCATGTCATTGTGGTGGCATGCATTACGGAAAAGAGTTGAGCATCAGGATCCTCGTGAAGATAGGCCAACCCACATGCTATTCGAACTATGATTTCATACATATTTTTCCAGTGAAGCTAATGTCGTTTTGTTGTAACTACCATTAATGCACCAGAGTCATTAAAAGCATACCCTTCTAAATGGAATTGTTAGGAATGCACGCTCAAAAGAAATCGAAATTTTCATTCGCTCTTTGTGTGGGACTGTAACTCAAAGAGATGCCCTGAACCCTGAAATTGGCCGAGATGCTACTACCTTTCATCAAATGGAGTCAAAACAATCAATTTGGTACGCAAGAAAGAGGTTGAATGGGCCCTCTTTTCTCCGTTCGCTTTGCCCATATGGAATTATATAGGAGTTCTTTTAGTGAATTATATAGGAGTTTTTTGGAACCACAAAAAAACTTAATGATGAGAACAATTTGTTTGTACTTCATCTATTTGTTTTCCCTCTCTATGTTTTCTTTTGATGCACTGAAGCTTTTTATGCATATCTTACGTATTTATAGCTCTGCATTGTTTCCAAAGATTTACAGTCATTTAGATATGACCCATATTTAGAGAAATCATTATTTTGTTTCCAGGGTTCAAAATCAGTCAAATTCCCATATGTTATGTAATGTTTATGTTATCTATACTGCATCATAATTGTTGACCAATTTCGAAAACAATACTAGAACATGTAAAATTATTTTTGCCAATTTTTTTTCTCTTCCATATCTAAAAGAAAGGAATTTGTGAAGGAATCAATTTATGAAGTAGTTCTAAAAGAACTAGAAACATGAAATATAAGGGTAGTTCCCACACTGAAATACTACCCGTTCAGCAAAACAATGCAGATAAAAGAACCAGAAAACTCCAATAATATTCAATTATTATGGTAAATGGTCATTTATCTATTATTAAGCACAAATTAAAATAAATATGTGAAATTGTGTTAAATATACACTTCATGTATGGGTGTTGACGACAATTGAAAAGTATTTTTAACCTTTCAGAAGATTTTTTTTGTTTTTTTCTATCTTTTCGAGTTTTCCTGCGAATAATTATCATAAGAAAAAAACACAATGGAAGACATAAAATCGAATTCTAAAAATACACAATAGAAGCATTCATGCACACTTCATGGGTGACTAGCGTTTCACCATGTAGGCCAATTCCTAGCAAAGGCCCCGAGGAAAACTGCATTCTTCTCGGATTTCTCCAGTGTTTCATAAATCACTGGATCTGCCCTAACACATTTTACAAAGTATAAAGTTTATGGTTTCAATTTAACAACGATTTCTGCAAATATAAATCTCTGAATGTCCAAAAGTGTAAGCTTTTACCTTTCCTTTATAGCTAATTTTACCGTCAATTTCATTCTATGTTTCTGGTTTTGTATAAATTCACAACATAATACTGATGGAAATAGAAATAAATGTAAGATTTCAGCTTTTCTCTACATCGAATTTTAATTTCAATTTCAATCTCGGTTTGTGGGTTTCTATAAATTCACTACATAATATTAAAGGAATTAGAAATGAGAACCTAGACACCAGTTAAGGCCTGAAGTAGGATCTTTGTCCGTGAAGAAAAGAAGCAACATGACTTGATCTGGATGGATTCAAAGACGGTGAAATTTTCAGGAGTTGCATCAATTTTAGTGAAACCCATGGTTTCTTCCCTATCTGTGATAGTTCCACCCAAAATATTCCAGAGGTTTATCTCATTGTCTCTATTACTTTCACTCTATCTTGAAGAGTGGCATGGGACAAAAACTATGTTCAGGCATAGGAATTTGTAGCAATTGATTGAGGCATGCAAATGAAGGCAGCTTAACTGACTAAACAACACCCGAACTCGTCATTAGATTCAGAGTGCCCATTTCAAACACTTAAACTAGTCATTAGATCCATAGTGTACATGGCAAGCAGGTTGCATGCATGATCTGGGCTGCATGGAAGAATCACATGCATATCTATTATGCCTTAAACATATGTCCAAAATGCACTTAGAAAAATAATAATATTAGTTTTTAAAGATAATGCTTAGTACAAATACAATTGAATGCTGAGTTGGATCATCCATCCAGAAGAATAACTTGTTCCGGGAGTGAGAATATGTGGCATCGCAGATAGTTTGTGAAAGGTTGGAAGTTGTGAAAGAACTTAATTCAGGGTCTAACTAAATGGCTATACATATATCTTACCTACTTAATAACCCACTTTATTATAATTTAGTCATAGATCCTATTCCAAATGAAAAAAAATTTAAATTTTCACACACAAAAGCTACCTAGGAACTTTATTATTAAATATGCTGGTTCATGACACTTTCTTACATTGCACACAAATAATGTCTTTAGGTACTAGAACAAAAATATATAATTTATTTTTAACTATGAAAAAAATAAATTCCTCTTCCCTTATTATCCATCTTTGAGTATTTTTTTTCTTATTATTAATATATTCTCTTGAGATTGATATGGCATAACCTCTACAAACATTGTTAAACATGGAAAAAAATTAATAAAACAAAAACATAATTTAAAATATATATATATATATATAAAATAAATTAAGTTTGAAATATATTGATTATTCCAAGGAGCTTACGATTTTCATTTTGGCTTGTGAGCATACCATAGCTATAGTGCTTCTGCATCAAAATTATCGCAATTGAAATTCGGGTTTGCCACATAGCTATAGTGATACTACACCAAAATTAATGGATCAATCCATCATTAGTTAAGTAGATATTCACTACTATTCTAGAGGTATTCATAAATTAGCAGCCTCTCTGAGCTTTCAATGAAGCAACCAAGAAATTTCAGGTATTCGTAAATTAGCAACCTCTATGAGCTTTCAACGAAGCAACCAAGCAATTTTAGGTATTCGTAAATTAGCAGCCTCTCTTAGCTTTCAATGGAGAAAGTAATAAATTTCACTGGATTCCTCCTAATACGATAGATGAGATTTTATTTGAAGCTACACGTAATCGTTTCAGTGCAATATTTTTTCCATAAGGTAGAATCCCCTGCAAATCAAGCAATATTATTTTTATTCTTAATTAATAATCTTGAAATAAACTGATTCCAACTCCATTATTGTTGCCATTACCAGAAGGGAAAGAACCAGGAGGGAGAATGGTATTGATAAAATGATTCCCCTGAATATTAATCCCTTACATCCAATTTCTTCAGGTTACTCACATCCAATATCTGCATCACATTTTAGATCTGCATCCATGAAGTCAATTTCAATTTCTGGACGAAATTCGTTGCTGGAACTCCTGCTCAAGGCAGGGACTAGCTTCTTGGAGCCATTCTTGTTTACTAATCGTACTTGTATGTGAAAGGAAAACGTCATGTAGATACAAGTTTTTTGAAATTATTCACTAATTGAACTTTTGATTTGATATATCGGGCATTATTTGTTTCATTTGATATATCAGGCATTATTTATTTCATTTTCTTCGTGACATTTCATTTGGAAATTAAAATTGTAGGATCAATTTTATATATAACTTTATATTTCAACATTATTGTTGTTTCTAGAAGTGAATATTATGGTAAGTATAAACATATGCAACTCACGGGTAACAATATTTTCTTTAAGAATGGCATGTGATAATTATTGAAGAGGTTTTCTGTCACACCAAAATTCATAGGTGTCGGTAGACTTCCAAACCGATAACTAGGATCCCTAGGGTAGGAATTATTGATTCTATAGAGGTGTCGTGATTACTCCCACACCCCCCACAAACATAGCTCGGGGGAATCAACACCCCCCTTAGAGGCAACTAGGGGTGGGTCCAGGCTATGATACAATGAAGAAGTTTGTGAAGATATTTGTGGTTACACCAAAAGCCACATGTGTCTGAAAACTTGCAAACTAGTAACTAAGATCCCCATATCCCTAAGATGAAAATTAAGGATTCCATAAAAGTGTAGTGATCACTCCAACAATTACGACAAAGTTATTAGCCCATTATTTTCTAGTGGCTACATCTAATAGTGCATTTTTCATATGTACATTTGTAGCAGTGTTAAAGAGTAACATACATTTATTGAAAGAATTCGTTCTATATCACTAGAAAATTGGTCATTACTCTCTTTTCATATAGTGCTAGAAAGTGCTACTAGATCTCAACCTTATCCAGGCCTTGGATTTCCGCACCACGAAAAAGAGTTTTGTGTTTCCCTCTGCGTAGCTAGGTAGTAGTCGGTGAAATTAGTATCATTATGATTTAATTTGTTTGTTTTGAGAAGTTGAGATCAATGGTTGCATTTTCTGGCAATTATAAGAATATTTTGTAGTCCGTCAGGATCTGCCAACCCATATCTAATTTTGATGATCAATAATACCCCAATGAAGTCATTAATCATCTTCCTTATCAATCTATCGAGTTTGATCCATAAGATGCACTGATAAATTATGTTTCCTGCAGTCAAATAACGACTCAGTATATTAACCTGTGGGAAATTTCGAGCACGCATCTTGTTTGCAGTGTAGATGATGCTGACAATGCAGTGCATAATTTATATGAGTCAAATATGGAATATTTGGGATGATAGGTATCAATCTCATTATGATTTGAGCAGGACCAAGTAGCTGCACCAATCTATGGTATAATATTTGGTGACTGTGAGGTCAATTCCCTACAATTTCATACTCGAGAGGATGCTCAAACTATTTTCAATCAAAATGTTGGAAATACTCCCAACCATCGCCATGAATAAAAATGGTAGCAACCCACACTTGAATTGAATTTTTTTTGTAGGGAAGGACAAGCTTAGGATCCAAGTTTGCAGGTGTTTTCACATGATGTTCAAAAGCAGAGTACTCAAGCTACACTCTGTGATTAATTCCTTACGCACCACATCGCTTACCTTTTTCTCGCAATTCACAATTCGCAAGTTTTAAGGTTTACCTCTTAACGCTTAGCGAAAAATTACGTTTTCACCGATGCGATATTTGGTGGGACCCTCATACCTTACCGCATTACCAAACCGTGCACAAACCTTTTTTTTTTGCTTATTCCTTATTTTTTCACTTTTCGCACTCGCCGCCGTTTAAGTGCCCGCATACCGCACTTCGCACATTTTACCATTTAAATTTTAAGCCCCACACGAAAAATTTTGATGTTGTGATGCGACATCATCATCGCACATTGCAAAATCTAAATATTTCTTTTTTCATGTTTCATAGTTTACCTTTTAGCATGCCCACAGTTCGCACTTCACACTTTTATGATTTTCCTTTTTTCTGCCCGCATTTCGCACTTCGCATGTTTTATAAGTTACCTTTCAGTGCCCACAAGTTGTTTCATTTATGTTGCAATCTGATCACAATCGCACGTCGCAAGCTATGCAGTTTAGCGCACATAGTACTTTGCAACTTATTTAAGTTGTGATGCGATGTGATCACATATCGCATATAATGCCTGCAAACTAAATGTTTTAAGTTGCAATGCGATCGTGCAATCGTACATCACAATCGTAAGGATTTAATTTTTTTCCCATATGTGCTAATTATAAGTTATAATTTCCAAAATGTGATTTGTGATGAAGGGCTTAGATGTGATGTGGTTTCGCAGCCAAAACCTATAAATTTTCAAGTCCGTATTTTTGTGTTTTGTACGCAATTTCATGTAGAAAAAAAGAACATAGCGGAAGGATGTTTGGTTGTTATACGGTCATTCTACATTGAATTGCATTCAAGTTTCAGGCTCCGGAATTTTTTTATTCAAGGAATGGAATTTCATATGTTTCTTGATATGAATGAATGAAAATAAGAATTCATTTCCTCTCCTGTGTTCGCTCTCTATCTGTATGTATTTTTACTTTCGCATATTGAATTTTTTGTGTAAACTGTTTGTGCTTCTCTATTTCCTGTATGTTCTTGACATATCATTAGAGCATAACATATTTTCCAACATGGTATCAGAGCGGGTCTAGGCTCTCAGTGAAAGATCGAGCTCTTTATTGAAGAAGCTAAAAGGTTTTTTTGAGAAGCGGATTCTCCAACAATGAGAAGGTTTTTTTTTTTTATAGAGTCAATATAGAAACAATAGGGACAAGCCTAACTAATCCTCAACTACCACAGTTCAATGGGAAGAATTATGATTATTGGGCCATTACAATGAAGTCCCTAGTTGCTTCACAAGATATTTAGGAGCTTGTGGAAAATGGTTTCCAAGAACTAGCAAATGTAGGAGCATATAATTATTTGACACAAGTAGACGGTGATTTGTTGAGGGACAATAAGAAGAACGACTCCAAATCCCTCTTCTATATTTTCCAGGAAGTACCTGAGAGCATTCTTCCCAAGTGTTACAACAGCAATGAAGTCCAAGGAGGCATGCGATACCCTCTAGACAGCCTATCAAGGCATGGAATAGGTGAAGACAACGAAACATCAAATGCTAAGAAGATATTTTGAAACTCTTTGTATGAAAGAGTCTGATAATATAGACTCATTATTTACATATGTGATTAGGTTGGTTACCCAAATCAGGTCTCATGGAGAGACACTTTAAGAAAGGAGAATAGTTGAGAAAGTCTTAAGAAGTCTACCATCAAGGTTTGATGTCATAGTTGTGGCCATAGAAGAGACAAAGGATCTCTCATAGTTTTGAGTGGATGAGCTTCATGCATCACTGACGTCTCATGAGCACAGATTGAAAAAAGAAATAAAATCCTCATTGGAGCATGCGTTTAAGACACAAATGTATTTTTTTCAAGGTAGAGGTTGAGGAATATCAAACTAAAAATAGGAAGAAGCCCACACAGAGGTGGAAGAAGTAGTCGTGCAATCGCAAGTGGAAGGGGAAGCAATTAGAATCCAAGACAAGGCTCATGCTGGAATCAATCACAAGGACAGAGGTATGATAAATCTCATGTCCAATGTCATTATTGCAAAAACTATGGTCATTATGCAAATGAAGGTAGAATGAAGAAAAATTAAATGGGTAGTAAACCTAGTGTAAATCTCACAAAAGTAAATTAGAACCATGGTAGCGTACTTTTAGCTTGTAATGTAGCACAAGAAAAACAGGAAGGTGTTTGGTTCTTAGATTTAGGGTGTAGAAACCACATGATTGGAAACATAGCAATGTTTTCTAATCTAGATGAAAGTGTAAGATATGAATTGACAATGGGGACTGATAGCAAGGTATCTATCATGGGGAAAGGAAGAGTAAACATATTGGTGAATAAGAGAGAGAAGAGCTTCGTGCGAGATGTCTATTATGCCCCTGGTTTGAAATGTAACCTTCTAAGCATTCGAAAACTTGTGCAAAAGGGCTACAATGTTTTTTTTCAAGATGATGTGTGCACAATCATGGATAAACCTCCAAGTAGACAAATCATTGCAAAAGTGCATATGACAAGCAATAGAATGTTTCCTCTCAAGATGAGATCAGACTTGAAGGAAGGAGGTGTTGTAGCAACTGTCACACAAGAAATATTTTAAGAAGAAGTGAGATATGAGAACTGGTTATGTAATTTGAGATTTGGTCATCTCAATTTCAGAGGTTTGAACTTGTTTCATAGAAAAGGCATGGCAAAGGGATTACCACTCACAGAGAAACCAGAAAGCCTATGTGAAGGAAGCACCTTGGGAAAACAACACAGAGAACCATTTCCAGCAGGAAAGAGTACAAGGGAAAATGCACCTTTGGAGATTGTCCACTCAAATTTATGTGGACCAATGCAAATGCCATCATTAGGTGACAATCACTATATTCTGACATTCATATATGATTACACAAGGAATACATGGGTCTATTTCCTAAAACAAAAAAGTGAAGTGTTTGAACAAGTCTACCACTACAAATATCTTGTTGAGAAACAAAGTGGACACTGCATAAAAGTGTTGATAACTGATAGAGGTGGAGAGTTTATCTCCAAAGACTTCCTATGTTTCTGCAGAGAGCATGAAATACATAAGCAATTTACCACAAGGTAGACACCTCAGCAAAATGGTGTAGCAAAAAGAAAGAATAGGACCATCATGGACATGGTAAGAAGTATGTTGAAATAAAATCATTTTCCAAATGAGTATTGAGCAGAAGTTGTTTCTTGTGTAGCTTATATTATTAATAGATTTCCAGCAAAAAATTTTATTAACCGAGTTCTAGAAGAAGCATGGAGTGGAACAAAGAATTTTTTCACTCACGTGAGAGTGTTTGGATGTGTGGCATATGCACATGTCCCGGAACAGTTAAGGAAGAAGTTTGACAGCAAGGGATAGAAATGTATATTTCTTGGATACAGTTATGATTCCAAGGCTTACAAGCTCTATAATCCATCAACCAAGAAAATAATAATCAGAAGAGATGTTCAATTCATAGAAGAAGAAGCATGGGATGGAAGTTTAGAGAAGAGAGTAAATGTGAAGACATGTATGTCTCATGAAGAGAAAGAGGAATGGATTGCAACAAGAAACTCCTCAACGATGGTTCCTACTCCACCTACACAAGCTCAATAGAGCACACCGCAAGCAAGCAGTAGAACAAGATTGAGAAACCAATGAAGTCCTTCTCCAAGCACACCATAAGGATCAAAAACTCCCTCGAGTTCAACTAAAAATCCAAGCATGTCTTCAGAAAATACAAGAAGACCAAGATTAAAAAATTTAAGTGAAATCTATGAGCTAGAAGAAGTTGATAATAGTGTTGGTCTGAATTCTCTATTTGAATTAATTTGTCATGTTCATGATCCAATCCATTTTGAAGATGTAGTAAAAAAAGAGTAGTGCATTGAAGCAATGAATGAAGAAATAGGAGCAATAGAAAGAAATGACACATGGGAGTTAGTGCACATCCCACAAGGAAAATAAGTTATTGGAGTAAATTGGATTTATAAAACCAAGAGAAACATTGAAGGAAATATAGAAAGGAACAAATCAAGGCTAGCTAAGAAGACCAAGATTCAGAAATTTAAGTGAAATCTATGAGCAAGAAGAAGTTGATAATAGTGCGGGTATGAATTATTTATTTGCATTATTTTTTCATGTTGATGACCCAATCCATTTTGAAGGTGTAGCCAAAGAAGAGAAGTGCATTGAAGCAATGAATGAAGAAATAGGAGCAATAGAAAGAAATGACACATGGGAGTTAGTGGACATCACACGAGGAAAAGAAGTTAATGGAGTAAAATGGGTCTGTAACACCAAGAGAAACATTGAAGGCAAGATAGAAAGGCACAAAGGAAGGCTAGTTGTGAAAGGCTACATGCAGCAGCAAGGAAGAGACTACGAGGAAACCTTTGCACCAGTTGCAAGGATGGAGACAATGCAGACAATGTTTTCTATACCAGCACAACAAAAGTGGAAAGTTTATCAAATGGATGTGAAGTCAAAATTCTTGAATGGAGTGTTGAAAGATGAGGTGTATGTTGAAAAACCTACTGGCTATGAAATAGAAGGCCAAGAACACAAGGTGTGTAAGTTGTGGAAAGCTCTTTATGGGTTGAAGCAAGCACTACGAGCATGGTACATTAGGATTGATGCTTTCCTGATGGAAAATGGGTTGGAAAAGTGTGATGGTGAACCCACACTCTACATCAAAGAACATGACGGTAAGATTCTTATTGTTGTTTTGTTTGTAAATACTTTGATTTTTATAGGCAACGATGTTTCTGTCATTTCTAATTTCAAAGAAGTCATGAAAATTGAGTTTGAAATGACTGACTTGGGGTTATTAATATATTTTTTGGGCATAGAAGTAAAACAAAAAGAAAAGGAAATTTTTATCTCCCAAGCAAAGTATGTTGCAGAAATTTTAAAAAGGTTCGATACAGAGAACAATGAGCCATCATCAACTCCAACTGTCATGGGGTTGAAGTTGAGCAACGAATATTGTAGCAAGAATGTCAAACTGACATTGTACAAAAGCATGGTTGGCAGTTTAATGTATTTGACTGCATCTAGGCCTCATATAATGTATATAGTAAGTTTGATATCTAGATTCATGGAGACACCCGCCGAAACACGTTGGCAAGAAGCCAACAGAATATGAATTTAGGTAAATGGAACGAAGGAGTATGGTTTTCTATACTCCACAACTAATGATTCTAAGTTGATTGGTTACACTGACATTGATTGGGTTGGAAGTGTTAATGACAGAAAGAGCACATCAGGGTATTTTTTTCATGGGCTTCTAAAAAGAAACCAATAGTTTCATTATCAACAGTAGAAGTTGAATATATAGCAGCAAAAACAACACCATGCCAAGAATTTGGGATGAGAAGGATGCTGAGGGATTTATGTCATGATCAAGAAAAAGGAACCACAATTTTCTGTAATAATAGTTCAGCAATTGCATTGTCAAAGAAATTTTTTTTCCACAAGAGAACAAAGAATATTGATGCCAAATACCATTTCATAAGGTAATTAGTTAACAATGGTGAAATTTTGTTGCAGCATTGCAGCTTAGAGGAATAGTTTGTAGATATCCTCACAAGGCCATTGGGACAAAAAAGTTTTGTTTACCTGAGAAAATGTCTGGGGATGGTTGATGGCGGTAGTTGTGATTAAGGGAGAGTGTTGGAAATACTCCCAACCATCGCCATGAATAAAACTGGCAGCAGCCCACACTTGAATTGAATTTTTTTTGCAGGGAAGGATGAGTTCAGGATCAAATTTTGCATGCGTTTTCACCCAATGTTCAGAAATAGAGTACCCGAGCCACTCTCTGTGTTTAATTTCTTACCCACCGCATCACTTACCTCTTGCCCGCAGTTCGTAGCCCACAAGTTTTAAGGTTTACCTCTTAACGCTTAGCTAAAACTTAAGTTTCTATCGATGTGATATCTAGTGGGAGTCTCATACCTTATCGCATTATCAAACCACGCACAAACCTTTGTTTTTCGTTTATTCCTTAATTTTTTGCTTTTCAAACTCCCTGTTATTTAAGTGCCCGCATATCGCACTACACACATTTTACCATTTAACTTTTTAGCCCCACACCAAACCTTGCGATGTTGCGATGCGACATCTTCATCGCACATAACAAAATTTAAATATCACATTTCGCATGTTTCACCATTTACCTTTTAGCGTGCCCACAGTTTGCACTTCGTGATTTTTATATTTTACTTGTTTGCCGCCCGCATTTCACACTTCGCATGTTTTATAACGTATATTTATGCGCCCACAAGTTGTTTCGTCTATGTTGCGATGTGATCGCAATCGCACATCGCAAGCTCAGGAGATTCACGCACATAGTACTTCGGAACTTATTTAAGTTACGATGCGATACAATCGCATATCGCATATCGCAAGCTTGGGAGAATAGCGCTCGCAAACTAAATGTTTAAGTTGCGATGCGATCATGCTATCACACATCATAATCACAAGGTTTTAAGCTTTTTCCGGTATGTGCTCGTAAAATGTTATAATTTCCGAAATGCGATTTGCGATGTGGTTCAACAACCGAAACCTATAAAATTTCAAGTCCGTCTTTTTGTGTTTTGTACGCAGTTTCATGTAGAAATAGAAGAACAAAGCGGAAGGAAGTTTTGGTTGTTAAACGTCCGTTCTGTATTGAATTGCATTTAAGTTTCAGGCTCCTGCCATTTTGTATTAAAAAATTGTAATTTCATATATTTATTGAGATGAATGAATGAAAAGAAGAATTAAATTCCTCTGTTGTGTTCGCGCTCTGTCCACATGTAGTTTTACTTCCACATATTTCATTTTCTGTATCAACTGTTTCTGCTTCTCCGTTTAGTGTATGTTCTTGAAATAACATCAGAGCATACCAGATTTTCCAAAACAAAAATAACGTATTGTTAATCCCTCTAGGTTTAGAGTTATGGTTCGTCAATTTTCACCCCATCCATACAACTCATGGAAAGATGAAAATAAGACAAAATGATCAGCCTGTCAACGAGCGTGTCATTGAGACACAGGTTTTACATCAAAAGCGACATCTCAAGGTGATTTAAACTAACAGTAACTGACACCATTTAATGTAATTTCTGACAGTTAAGAGTTGTGTTCAATACATCTACCTAATGTTTATAATACCTAATCCGAGTCGTTGATTAAAATTTTACTTTTTAATTCTAGCGTTACTTTATATATGGTTTTATAGAAATCCATGAGGATCATCTGCAAAGCTTCGTTATGTCCAAACGGTTGCGAAGATCATGAGGAGACTTCGAAACCTATATTTGATATTCCAAGGGACGACGCTGCAGAATCCCTGTCCAATATGGTCCCCGAGGAACCTAAAGTCGTGTCTCAAAAAAATTACATTCACCTGAGAGCAAGAAGAGGTCAGGTTACTCACAATCATAGCCTTGCCGAAAGGGTAAATACATTGCCACTAATTCTTTAGTTCAATAACAATGAAAATTAGTTCAATACCAAACTCGTACTCGACCGTCTCCATTAAGACGCTATGAAATGCACGCCAGAAGAGAGAGAATCAACAAGGGCATGAAAATTTTACAGGACCTTGTTCCAGGTTGTGATAAGGTATATAAAGTCCTCCTATTCGGCTTCGTTTAATTTGAAGTTCATAATTAATTATTGATTGAATTCGCCCTTTTGTTTGTCTACTAATGGTTTCCATTACTCTGGTTCTTCTTTGACAATTAATTGGCAGACCACACCAATATCTAACAGTTACTGAGTTAGATATTAGTGCACTCTTCAAATTAATTATTAAATGAATTCGTTCTTTCCCTTGTGGATTTTCTGCTTTACATGTCCTTCGTTTGGGTCATTGAGTTAGAGATTTCGGTGGAGTATGTGACTTATCAGATTAATGGCAAATCAATCGTGTTGGAGCAAGCCATCAACTAACCATCAACTATGTTTAGTTGTTGCAGAAACAAGTAGAGGAAAATAATCCAACGTTAAAATTCTCCAGAATAACCCAATCATGAAGTTTGTAATTCATTTCTTTGCTTGATGATTTAGATAACTTGTATTTTCATATTATTTCAACGATGGTTGCCTGCCGTGTTCCTATTTGTGATTTGAACACCAAATAAATGGTTTCTTTGCAAAGAGGTAACTATAATTAGGTGCAATTTTCTCCGTCCTATTATCTTGTTGAAAAATAAAACATTTGAAGTACGTATTATTTGAGTAAACATCTGATATCGTAGATCTAATTATAAAATTCCCAAACAGTCATCGGATTCGATGGATATTGGCACATTCAGATGGAGCAATGATATACAATGAACACTCCCAACATGCTAAGTTTATTCTTCGGTGAAATCCAATGAGCAGGATTCTCCGATGGTGACCCAAACACATATTTCTTCAGCTGCTGACCCCGACGTTGACTATGGATTCCCTGATTGATTTGAAATGGCAGGAAATATTAATAGTAAAGGTGTCAAATCCAAAGAAATGAAATAAATACTATGATGCAACTGACGTAAGTATTATCTAAGCCTTTTATGATATGGTTTTTAAATTGTTTAATCATTTGGTTATATTTTATTAGCAAGTTTTGTTCAAAATACACCATCCATTTGTTATAATCCTGTAAGGATGGTTAAAATTGTATGTATGATTTTTTGAGTTGTAGAAACTGCATGTCACATGATGTTGTTTCTAAGGGTTAATTCATTTATACATGTTTATCACTCACAATATTTAAGTTTGATGATAACTATAAAAATTAGTGATTACACCAGATGTTGCAAAGGAAACATAGTAAGGCATAAATTTGAGAATAATCGTGATATATATAATATCAATAATAAAAATTAATAAACAAATTGCCATAAAAAATCTAAGATAAAGAGATATGACTTACATTATGCCAAATTTCCAGATTATGTAACATTTGTAACACATATTGTCTCTCAATCTTCTAAAATACTCTATCAAGTTCCAACAATAAATATTATTTGATAAAAAATATGCTCTTTTCAATATCGAGTCTAGAAAAATTAAACAGAAGCAAAGTTTCTGCCTAATAATTATGAACGAATGGCTCTCTATACTATAACAATAACTGGTCTCTTAGGATTTTTTTTATATGTATATATATATAAATATTACAATAAAGAAAAAAAATTTAGCTAGAGAATGAGATTTTCAAAGCCTCAGTTGGCTTGAGAAATTAATTTCACAAACTATGTAAGAAGGTTCAACAATAACATAGCATAAAAATGGAATAAAAATTCACACAAGTTGAAACGAAAATTTTGTTGGAAAACCATAACTCCAAAAGTTCCTTGCTGGACTTAAGTTTAAATATTATTCTAACAGCCATGACAGGTCGTGGAATTTTTCCATTCCATACATCAAAGCTTTGTGAAGCCATTTTTTTTCGCTATGAAAAAAATTAACCCTAACTATCTACACAATCAATTACAGAACAAAAGAGTAATTTTCAGCGAGAGTCGACTTGCCGCACCAATGTAGAGGTTGTAGTCTCGAAACAAGGAACATGGAAGCACAAAGGAAAATTGAGGAATAAAAATCTGGAAGCCCCATGTATAATTTGAAGGTGAATAACTGAAACCCTAAATCTTCTCTTCCCTTTTCTTCGCTCAAGTTTCTAACAAGGCAGCTAAAATTATGAGATGAGGTTAAGGAAAAGGAAACCATAATTTCTTATAATAATAAATAAATAAAATTCCCTCATGTTCTTTTACCTAAAATAAAAAACACATCATTTTTAGACTGCAGGGATCAAAGTTTTCTGGTTACCATGGTCAATAACGTAGAAATTCAACTCAAAGAACATTATGCACCAGAATGCAAGAATATTAGTCAGTGTTTAAGTTAAAAAGAAAAGAACATAAAAACCCTTAATGGCCTTACCTCCAGAATGGCCTAGAAACCTCCAATCCATTATTTTTTTTCACCATTGGAGCGATTGATTGACTTACAGAGTCTCTAACGCATTCGTTGGATTGTATTAACAACGTGCCAATTGCATTGCTAGATAAATTATAAAGTGTTGAAGTAGGGAGAACCAAATGAAAACCATATACAAATGTAATCCTGTAATTTTAACCATCGAATAAAACATTGAAAACAATGTTTCCTACCTCATAACTTCACTTCAGAAATTATGGCCATATTTCGATAATCCAGTTACAAAGTTGAATCAACCTTTTCTAGAACCATTGTTAATGTAGACGGGTTTGAGCACAAAAGTAGAGCTTCTTGCACACAAACGAACGAAATCGAATGAGGCTTTTCTGGTAGGGATGGGTAGGGTAGTTAAGGAACCTGTTGCTAGAGAACATATTCCCTGTGGATTTGTTTTGCCGATGAAAACTGACGCTGGAATCTAGAGGCACCGCCACCAACCGTCGCCCATATTCACATGTCGGCTCACAAGATCGACAGAAAGAAATGTCCATGCGTTGCTTGTAGTATTAATAATAAGACATGTCTACATAAATGCATGCTCTCCATATTTTCGGGGAGACGATACCCGAAGTAGAAATGTACATGCGTTGCTTGTAATATCAATAGAAAGACATGTATACCCGAAGTTTTTTTGGGAAAGACATATGAATTAAAAAAAATATGAGATCCAAAGTTAGTCATTTTAAACCCTTATTTTGGAATTTATGAATTAATAATGGAAATTTTCTTTATTTTTAACACACAAATCTGCCATGCAGAGAGAGTTGTTTTCAAAAAAGAATGTGTTACAAAGAAGAATGTCTTACAATGTAAAAACAATACTACTTATTTATTGGGCTATTAAAAATAATTGGAACTAAATTAATTGAATGAAATAAAATAGATAAGAGTTAATAAAATAGTTATAAATTTTTATTACTTATGGTATATTTGGCACTACCATGATTCATAATAGAAATGTATTATCAATCAAAATAATCATTTTCCAAAAACAAGTAATCTGCCCTATTCTTTTTAGAAAAAAAATAAAAACAAAAACTTCAAGTTATTTTAAATAGCATTTCATAATTCTAAATACATTTTAAAAATTTAAATTGTGATCAACAAACCAAAAAAAATATATTCTCATGTCAAATTAAAGAAAATTATAAAGTCTTCATTTAAAAAAAAAAATGTTAATGATGTCATTAGTGTATGATGTAAACAATAAAAATTATAATAGAATGTGAAATTGAAGTAATAATAATATTAATAAATAAAGTATATACACAAAAAGAGAAAAGCCCTTATTATTAAAACAAAGTGATATATAGAGTGATATTTGGTTAGTTAGAAATGAAGCAATTTTTCAAAATAAAGAAATGGTTGTCGATTTTGTAAATAATGTAGATATATTTATATAGAGATATGGAAACTTTTGTAAAAAAAAAAAAAAACATTCATTGCTAAACAATTTGTGGTATGGGTTACCTTGATAGAGTAATATATGCAAGAAAGTGTGTGGTATGAGATATAATTTTCCCTGAAAAAGGAACATAAGGTCAAGTTCAAAAAATCTCTAACAAAGTGTTATAACAACACAATTTAATTATGTTTTTGGTTGATGCTAAGCTAGCAATTGCACCATATGTTGCAAAGGAAACGCTGTAAAGCAATAACATACAAAAGATTAGTATAGAGGAAATGCTTTCACATGAATCATGTAGGGAGGAAAGAATAGTATAGAGGAAATGCTCTCACATGAATCATGCGGGATAGCTATAATGCCTGTGGTGATGAGGAATGCCAATGAGAATTTGGTTGGATAATAAGTTTGAAGCTATGTTTAGGCCATTCTCCAGTTCATTTCAATGTTTCCAACTTATCTTAAGTTCCCTTTTCTCTTTCAATTTGATAATAATAAGTTCCTTCTGTTTCAATTTGAAAATAAAACCTAATAGTAAAGATATAAGAGAAACCAATATTAATGAAAAACTAATACTATCACCACTATATTTGACATTGTAACACTGATAAAAGGTATTACATTCAACTAAACAATAGCCTGTGACCAACCAAATTGCAAAATTTAATCAAACCAACTAAATTGCAAAAATTAAAAAATCAAGTACATTTTCAGGGCACCCAAAACACTGGATTTTAACAAACTGTAAACAAAATTCTGAAAAATCTTTGCCAAAAATTTTCAAAATTTTACCAGAATTTCTGAATTATTTTGTGCACTTTGTGGTTGATTTAATTTTGATTAGTTCAGAGACTTTAAAATTTAAAGTCATTGTTGTACAAGGCAAGTTGCAACAATAAGACTAGAAATTACCAAGACAACGGACATAAATCCTTTGAAAAGTTTGATCAATCTATAAATATTTAAGTTACTTCTCATATGTGGAGTATATTCCAAGAACGCTACCCTCGTGCCTCCTCAGCTACTTGAAGGCTTGCAACAGCTTGAGAAGCTTTCCTGGAGTTGCAGAGGTACAGTATCATGCTTTCTCGAATGTAAAAAACACATCAAGAAATTTATCAGTTGAATGGCCAAACAAAAAGAGGATAAAAGGTGATCAGGACTTAGTAAGTGTGGAAAGTCAGTTGGAGGATTTATATAGTATAAATGGGGTTGGGTTCACTCTCCTCTATTGGTCGAGCGATAAATATCTGATGATTATTTCAATAACGAAGTTAAGGCTCTAGAACATGAAAGGGAGCCACATAGAGGCTTAAGAGTAGAGCGTTGTGGTTGGATTTGGGAAACGAGGAGCCACTTTTTTGATCTGTGAATTTAGTCTTGTTAATGCATTCTGGATTCCGGGCTTGCATCCTATGTTTTCCGGTCTCTTTAGTCCATTTTTTTTTTCCATTCTCTTCTTCATCCTCAACCAAACAAAGATCCATGCCAACAGAGAGAGTATTTAGTGCGTATAAAACCCCATGGAACCTTCAACAGATATGCCATCGTACTGGTTTGAATCTCTACATAATTTTGATCAGTTTCATCGATTTCCTTTCTCTATAGACTTGGATTATACTTTTGCAAAGATGGTTGACCTAGATATTACGAGGAGGAGTGAGATACTGGCGAGATTAACAATCTGTTTGCTAATTCTCGTGACAGTTCACCTATCTGGGCAAACCCTCCTGTAACTTTGCCAGATGGACAACAAAAGGTTAGATTGAGTTTCATAGCAGGTACATCTTTCCATTATGAATACTATCTCTGCATTTTGAAATATATGCATATATATCTTATAACCTTTCCTTGCAAGTTAGCAACGACAGCTATTTGTCTCGTATGAACTACTAATGATTTAGTATTTAACAAACAATCAGTTATTATATACACGTATGTAACAAGTAAGCATGTAATTTTGTATTGGTTTTGTCATGCGTTATCTTTCTTTTCTTCTTTTTTTACTAAAAGGATTCCTATTTTTTTACGTTGTTTCTTTTTACTAAAAGGATTTTTATTGAAAAATCTTTTATGATTGAAAGATTTATTAACTATGCTGTTTTTTAATTTTATGTTTTTATAGTTTTTTTTTTCATCTTTTATTAGGAGCTTGTTTTTTAAGATGCTTGTTCTTTTAAGATGATTTATATAAGAATATAATTTATTATAATATTGTATTTTGGAACTTGTTTTATCTAGTATTTTAATGCAATTTTTTCTCCATTTTAGAATTATAGTTAGGAAAGCAAAATCAAATGTGTTCATTTTCACTCAATCTTTGATACATTTTAATTTCTTTTTGATTTCTTTCAGTGCTGAATGTTTGATAAAATCTAGTGTTAATTTGATTATGAGCTAGTTTTACCTTAATTAATTATTTGGAAAAGGAATCTAAATGTATTCAGCTGAACTAGCAAGGAATCTATTGAGTTGAACAAGCTCTTTCACATTAATTAGTCTGAAATATCAACTTTTGCAAATTGTCATTAATCTCTTGCAAGTATTTCAAGTAACTGTTGTATCTCAATCATTTTGCCGGGCGCTGTTACTGAAAATTAATCTGAAATAATACCTTTTGTCAAATGATTTCTAGTGTGGGTTAGGTGGCTTTGTGTTGCTTCACTGAGAGGAACACATTTTTTCTTTTTCTCGAAGTAACTGGTGGCCTACTTCAAAAAAATTTCTTACTTTAATTTTTCTAAGAGTAAATTTGTCAAAGGACCAGCAATTAACATGAACTTACTAGTGATTTACTTGATAGAGTTTGTATATACAAAATGACATTTTGGAAAAGTGAATTAATACAACTATCGAAGAATTTCGCCTTTCTTTTACGGGAATCTTTTCAACTTTCCTGTAAGGATAAATTAAATGAATAGACTCTCTTAAATGTCTGTGTTGTCCAGATAACCATATATTCTCTTGAATGATCAGCTTGAACAGCGAATGAGAAGCCGCTCTCGAAAATGTCTTTAATATCCCAAAAAGCTACTTTGATCTTTATTTAGCTTCCCAAGAAGTTGTTTTCCTGTTCTAAAGGTAAGATAAAGAGTAAGTTCAATGTGTTATTTGGGCAGGTACTGTCGGTAGGTACATAAAGCAGTATTGCTCTCTTTATCATTGTGACAACTGTTTCTAAAATCTGTATTCATCATTGCATTTGAATCTTCAGGGGATGTGGTCATAGGGAGTTTGGTTTTATGGTGCAGGATTAATCCCAGGTAAGGCAAGATTATGTACGTCTGAGAACTGTTCTAATTAGAAAAATCTAATTAAATGTTGATTATCTCAGTAGTTGAATCTTCGGCTAGTAACATGCAGAGATGAGTTTCTCCTAAATGGATGAGGGTAAGCTGTGCAAAATGAACCTTAGGAAAGTTGCCACCTAAGCTAACAATCCATTCAAATTTATGGGAACATGCGCTTTCCAAAATTTGTCTAGGTTTAAGGGTTGTATATGAATAAATGTACATAGCAACAATTGTAGAAGAAGAAAAAAAATGTAGGAGGGTAGAAAATATACTTACAAAAAAATCTGAAGCTTCTTTCTTTTCTTCAGATAACTCATGTTCCTCTCTTCTTCTTCTTAATACTAATTTTCCCTTTCTTGTCACTTCCCAGCGTCGTGGAAGAATAGAAAGTTGGATGTAATTTATCTGACTTCTCAGCATCGTGGAAGAATAGAAGGTTGGCTGTAATTTGTCTGTACACACAGTACCGTGTACAAGATTACCATGGTAACATTGCCTTGGATAGTTTCACCCAAATAAACAAATGAATTTCAGATAAGCAAAGATAAGCAAAGTGAGCTTGCTTCGAACACCGTGTACAAGATTACCATAGTAATATTGCCTTGTATAGTTTCACCCAAATAAATAAGCAAAGTGAGCTTGCTTCAGTACTCTTTCCCATGGTCCTTGTGCAATAGAGACAACTTCACATCGCCATTCAACCCCACAGCTCGCTTTTCCGGGTCCTCCTTCAAATCCATCAAAATCATGACCTGTTTTGATTTTGATGATTAAACCTAGACAAATATTCAAAATTGGGGAAGATATTGCACTGAATCAGTCAAAATCTTCAAAATTCGGGGAGATATTGCAATGAATTTTTCGATCAAACTGAGAAAGCGTGGAAGGGAAAACATGGCTTGCAGAATAGAGCTTTAATTTATTCTATCACAATGAAAATTTGGCCTCCGCCGCACCAGGATTTCAACCATCCACTTACTGCTCTTCATCACAGCTTCGCCCATTTTATCCTCCACTGTCTGACTGCATTCCTCCAATTTGGTATTCACATCTTCCGTCAACGCTTGTTTCATGGAAGTCTGATTGAGGAAGTCGTACAGGAAATCGGTGCCATCCTCTGAGGTATAATAGGGGAGCATCCTCCTAATGTCATACAGAATGGCAAGGCTTGTAACATTGCTGAGCGGTCGAATGGCACGATTTCTGACAATTCGGGAATCCTGCCATTTCTGTTGTCCGATTAGATTTGCTGCCTCTTGCTATAGAATTTCAAGGCACAACTTTTCTAGAGAATCGATGAGCCCTGCAGTGTAAACAACAGAAGCATGCGACTGGACCTACATAATGGGATGGGTTAATCCATTGCCAATGGCCAGCCCATGCAGTCACAATGGCAATTCCCTGCCCTCCTCCCCTATTTTTTTGTCGAGCTTGTTGAGCATATACACGCCCAGAGACGGAGCATACTTTCCCGCATAGCTCCCGCCTGATACATAAAATTGGCGCCCATGAAACAGGGGTTTCAAAATGAAAAACCCTTGTAGGGCCGTGTAAAAATTCTTGGCAACCTCTTCTTGATTGGTAGGAATTTGATCCTGAGAAAGGGCAATACTGAATCTGCTTCCAATGGAACTGTCCAAAAAATAATCCAAACACACGATTCCAAGGCGTAATATTCTGATCCAAACGCAGATCTGGTCCTTCGATTCTCCAGATAGCTAATTCGAAGAAATTTCCGATCATACCAGAGCAAGTGGGACCTCCTTGCAGCCACACAAAATCGGAATTTCAGACTTTTGCTACTCAGTTGGAGGTGAGATGGCCTCGTAGCACGCATAAAATATCTGAGCACCTTTGTTTCCCTCTACACTCAGATATCCAGATTCCGTGGCTAGCGCCTCCCTGGGAAATTCCACACCGGCCACACCCACAACATCCCAACATATTATTGCTACCAGTTCTGCAACCACCACAACTGCTACTGCAACTGTAATAGAATTTCCGCGTATTCATCGTGCCCGCCTTCTATAGTGTTTCGTTTCTCCTCGGTGGCTTCATGGTTTCTTCAGGTAGGTTTTTATCAATTCTTTTCTGTAACCGTATTCTGTGTCAGTATTTAATCCTACGGTACACATTGTTTCAATCGTCTAACACGAAAATCAATGATGTACATTGCTACACGTCACAGTTTAGCAAAGTTGTTTTCAAATAAAAATGCTTTACAGCGTAAAAATGTAAAGTTTTAAGAAGTTTTTAGTTTTTTGGTGATAGATGACTCTAAACTAATAATTTATTGCGTAAAAATAATAGTGTGCTCCTTATTTGATTAGTGAAGAGAAACATATTTTCAAAGAACTTAATTGCAAGAAAAACCATTTTTTTAAGAAAATATTAAAAATTCAACCAGACTGAAATTAAAAAAAAATAAAAATAAGGAAATGTTCAAATTATTTCATATAGTTAAATATTTTTGTGCTTATATTAAACACTAAAAATGTTAAGTCAAAAGTCTATATATATATTTCTCTTCTTAAAATTTAAAGCCAAAGAGACTCCATGTATATTTCTCTTCTGTAAAATCAATCTAAATGAAAATATGGAAAGATAAAATTTGGAAATCAAGATTGATGGGTGGGAAAAATAACACAGTTATTTCATTTCTAAATTTAATTTTAAATAGATGATTTAAAATTATGAAAAAAATATAACCAATTAAAAAAAAAAATGTCTTTTAAATAGAAATGTAAAGATAAAATCTAAATAAAAAATGGTCAGTGGTTTAATTTTTTAAGGAAACAAAAATAATAGAGAATATACATTTTAGTTTTACTTCTGAAATTAAATTTAAAGATTGATTTAAATTTTGAAAAAAATACAAATAATTTGAAAGAAAAAAATAAGTTTTTAATATTTAAGTTAGATTAATTTAAAAAAAAAAAATGCTTCCTCAGATAATTAAAGTGTCATTTACCACAAAAATTCATGTTCAAATCTCCCCTATTTACCTAGATTTACCTAAAGACTATAATAGAAACCAAAAATAATAACCTCATATAACAAGAGGTATAATTACCAAATCCTCTCAGAAAAAATATATATATCTATAGTGAATCTAGAGAAAGGAATCTCTATGTAAAACCTATTATAAGCCCATTAACAAGACTTTGTAATTTTGTAGTGCATAAAAATCCATGTTTTTCAGGAAAAAAAACAAAGCTTTTTTTTTCGTTATATAGAAAGAAAGTACAACATGTCGATGGGGTCTTGGTTAAACTGTGATGAAGCAGATTGTTATAGCACTCATCACAGGTTCAATTATCTGGACATGTTGATAAAGATGGAGTAAAAAAAAAAATAGAAAAAAATGAAAAATGAAAGGAACTACCAAGCTTAAAAAAAAAAAATACAACATATAAATATATTTCTCCTAACTTCTCTTCCATTTGTAAATAATATCCAAAATCTAACTCAGAAACATAAAATGCACTTTTTATAAATTTATATGTCATTTTATAATGTTGTTATCTTTCCGATCATTACATTGCATTAATTCTAATAATAGCATATAACACCAGCTAGATTATTTAAAATGTACCATAAAATATAAATAAGAAAAATTAAAAACTAACTAAAATGAACCTGAAAGAAATTGATACTTCCAGCATTTATGTAGGTGCCTGCAGAAAAGCTACAAAACAATTTTTTTCATTCTCCATATCTATGCCCTTATTCGAAAGAAAATCAACTACATAGGACACATTTTTACTTCCCTACAGTGCAACCAAACAACGCAACTCTTGTTCAATAGGATCTCCGGGATTCTTTTATGCAAGAGGGTTTAGCTGCTATTTCTACGCTGCAGTGCAATTCCTGTTGAAGGTTGGTGTGCAAATAGACGGGTGCAGCTAGGACCGTGGTTTTGAATATTAACCTCATATAACCAGAAGCATAATTACTAATTCTTTTCAAAAAATATATATAGAATAGAGGGAAAGTGATTTTTTTTTTTTTTTTTAATTATAAATCTCATAACAACCATAAACATCTACATTTTTTTGAAAGAAAAATAGAATATTTTTTATTAATTATATAAAAAAATACAACATATAAATATATTTCTCTTAATGCATTTGTAAATAATATCCAAAATCTTAATTTTTTTATTTATTTATAAATTTCTATGTTTTTTATAGTGTTCTTATCATTCACATCATTACATTGTGGTAAATCCCTTACATATATAAAGGTATTCCATCTATCTTCGAAAAAAAATAAGAATTTCCTAGTATCATATAATACTAGCTAGATTAAAAAAACCAAAAAAATCAAACTAAAATGCATTTAAAACAAATTGATGCTTCCAACATTTATCCAAGTGCCTACACAAAAGCTGCAAAATAAAAACTGGCATTCTTCTTATCTATGTCGTTCTTTGAAAGAAAATCAAGTACATATGACACATTTTTACCTCCATACAGTGCAACCAAACATCGTAACTCTGGTTCAATAGAATATCAACGATGATTGGTAAAAAGGAAAGAAAAAATAGGTATCAATATCAAGCTCCAACTACAACATCCAAGTCAATAAAGAAGCCTAAAATCTCTGCATGAAAGAATCACAGAGATCCTATTATGTAGCATAGAAGTTCTTCTCTACATAGTATAATAATAAGAAAACAAAACAGTAGTATTAATAATTAAACAAAACAGTAATATTAATACAACCTAAGGCTAAATGTGTACAGTGAAATGGGCGCAGCAACCCTTATTCCTCTCACGTTATCTCCGGCTTCTATAACTAGTCCAACGCAAAGCGTACATTAAAACTCCCTACGTTCGGCCTGCCTACGTGGGGATGGAGTAAAATAATGCCTTCAAACCAAGCGCTTTCATAACCACTTTCCTTGTTGGGCGCCTCTACTTCCATACCAACCTTGAATTTCATCTTTGCAACCCCGAAGCCACCGTGAAAAACCACTTCCCAATCAACAAATAACTATTAGTAACCAAATATCAGCAATGATTAGCGAAGAAAATAAGAAATATCTTTGTAGCCACTTCCCAATAAACAAGGACCATGAGTAACAGAATATCAACAAAGATGACAGGAAAAAATGGAAAGGGTATCAATATCAAACTAGAAGGGTTCCTACTTCAGAACTTCGCTTAAGAAATTATTGCCATATTTCCACAACCCAGTTAAAAAACTGATTGAATAATGACGGCTTATTCTGGAACCATTGCTAATGTAGAAGGATTTGAGCACAAAAGAAGAGCTTCTTGCACACAAACGAATGGATGCACACGAGGCGTTTCTGGCAGGGTTGGATAGGGTAGTTACAAAACTTGTTGGTGGAGAACATCTTTTCTATAGATTTGTTTTTCCTATGAAAATTGATGTTGGAATGCAAGAGGCATCGCAACCAGCAAGATGGACAAAAGGAAATGTCCATGAGTTGTTGGAAATATCAATAGAAAGACATGTCTACATAAATGCATGCTCTCTATATTTTTAGGGAGATGGTACCAGAAGCATTTTTCGGTACAGATATATGAATTTAAAAAGGTATGACATCAACTATGGAAATTGTTTAATCGTTTAACATATAAATTTATGATGTACAATAAGAGACATGGCAGTTAGGAAAATTGTTTTCAAATAAAAACATTTTACAACAAAAATATATTTAAAGTGATTTATATTTTAGATAAATATCTTTCTGATTAATTCTAAAGACATTTATCTAAAATATGGATCACAAAATTTTTAGATTTGTTGGAATTTAATTCCAACTGCTCGCACAACATAGCCGGTCCCATCTTCCAGCACAACGCAACATGGATAAATCAAATTCTGATCGCTTTATCGCAACTTCGCAACATTGCATATCGTCGATCGCACCACCGCAAGGCTCGTTGTTTCAACTACGATGCGATATGCCGACATCGCAACATCGCACATCCTCTTTACCACAAGCTCGGCGCTCCACCGCGATGCGATATGGCCCACATCACACATCGCTCATGGCTCCTTCTCCACACCATCAAGTCCCACCATCTCGCTTGCGATGCGATTTCTCACATCGCATATCGCATGCGCCAAATATCTAAGCTGTACGCAGCATTAAGGCCATCAATGCAATCTTCAAGCGGTGTTTTTTTTTGGTATGTCAATTAATGACATTAAATGGTATTAGGTTTGTAATAAATTCCTACAGTAGGTTAATGAATTTATATAGGTTGAATTGCACTATGCATTGTGTGCGATATAGATAATTGATTTCTCCCGAAGGCTAAGAAAAGAGAGACAAAGAGTAATATTGCAGCATTGCATGTGTAACAGCCAAATAAATTGTGAATCGAGAATTGTATTCTAAAGACAAAATTTTCATTCTGTAATAGTTTTTCATATTAATGAAACAATTTTTTTCACGCATCTCTGTCTATACATTTTTGAGTGAAAATATTTGTGTTGTAAAAGAGGAATAGTTTTATTTCCTCTGTGTGTTGTGAAGGAATTTGTCTAGAAAATTCCATCATGGTATCAGAGCTTGTTTAGGCGCTTAGTGAACGTAGCAGAGTTTGCTCTTCACTGCAGAAGCTGTAAGAAGCTAGTTGAGGCGGATTTCTCCATCAAAGAAATCTTATGTTTGTTTTGTTTTCACAGTCACGATGGCTGTAGCAGGAACCATTTTAACGAATCCCCAACTTCTACAATTTAATGGGAAGAATCATGATTATTGGTCAATCACGATGAAAGCCCTATTTGCTTCACAAGACATATGGGAGCTGGTTGAGAATGGCTACCCAGAACCAGCGGATACAGTAGTGTTGGCTTCTTTGACAACAACAGAAAGAGACCTGTTAAGAGATAACAAGAAGAAGGACTCCAATGCCCTCTTTTATCTCATTCAATCAGTGCATGAGATTATTTTCCCGAGGATTGCAATAGCAACAAATTCTAAAGATGCATGGGATATTCTCAAAATTTCCTATCAAGGCATGGAGAACGTAAAGACAACAAAGTTGCAAATGTTGAAGAGAGATTTTGAAACTCGATGTATGAAAAATTCTAATACTATAGACTCATTATTCACTCGTGTTATTGGGTTGGTTACCCAAATGAGATCTCATGGAGAAAGAGTTGAAGAAAGGAGAGTTAAGAAAATATTGAAAAGTTTACCCTCAAGATTTGATGCCATAGTAGTGGCAATAGAAGAGACAAAGGATCTCTCACAATTTATAGTGGATGAGCTTAGTGCATCCATGATGTCTCATGAACACATACTGAATAGAGGAATATATTCCTCACAAGAACATGCCTTCAAGACTCAAATGTCTTTTGACTGAAGCAGAGGTCAAGGCAGAGCATATAACAGAGGAAGAGGCAGAAGCCAAAGTAGAGGTAGAAAAAACCTTGCAAGTTCGAGTGGAAGGAATAGCAATCAAAACCAGAATGAACCCTCAAGTCGACATCAAGCTCATGGACAAAGGTATGATAAATCCCAAGTCCAATGTCATTATTGCAGGAAATATGGGAACTATTCCAATGAATGTAATAAAAAGCAAAATGACATGAATAATAGGCAGAACGTTAATTTTACAAAAGAAAATAAGAACCAGAAGAATGTGTTGTTAACATGTAATATAGCACAAGATAAACATGATGATGTATGGTTCTTAGACTCAGGTTGTAGTAACCACATGAATGGAAACATAGCAATGTTTGCAAATCTTGATGAATATGTTAAATCTGAGGTAACAACAGGAATTGATAGTAAAATCTCTGTCAAGGGAAAAGGTAGAGTAAGTATCCTGGCAAGAAATGTAGAACAAAAGTTTGTGCCACATTTATTTTATGTACCTGGTTTGAAATGTAATATTTTGAGCATTGGAAAACTCATTGACAAGGGCTACAATGTATTTTTCAAAGATGAAGTGTGCACAATCATGGACATACCTCTAAGCAAGAAATTCATTGTAGAGGTGCAAATAAAAAGTAATAGGATGTTTCCTCTCAAGCTCAGAGAAAACTTGAACGAAAGGAAAAATGTAGCAGCTGTAACACAAGAAATCTTTCAAAAGGAAGTGAAATATGAAAACTCGTTATGGCACTTGAGATTTGGACATCTCAATTTCGGAGGCCTGAACTTGTTGCACAAGAAGGGAATGGTAAAGAGATTACCATTGATTGAGAAACCGGACAACCTTTGTGAAGGCTGCATCTTGGGCAAACAACACAGAGAAAGCTTTCCAGTAGGGAAGTGTATAAGGGAAAAATCACCCATAGAGATTGTCCACTCTAATTTGCGTGGACCAATGCAAACGCCATATTTAGCTGACAACAAATATGTTTTGACATTCATAGATGATTACACCATAAAGACATGGGTGTATTTCTTGAATTCGAAGAGTGAAGTGTTTGACAAGTTCTTCCACTTCAAAACTCTTGTTGAGAAGTAGAGTGGGCACTACATCAAAGTGCTAAGAACTGACAGAGATGGAGAATATATCTCTAAATATTTTCTGCACTTTTGCAGAGAAAACGACATACATAAGAAATTTACCATGAGGTACACACCTCATCAAAACGGTGTTGGAGAAAGGAAGAATAGGACCATCATGGGAATGGTTAGAAGTATGTTGAAGGTAAAACATTTGTCAAATGAATATTGGGTTGAATCTATTAATTGTGTAGCGTACATTTTGAATAGATGCCCAACTAAAGTTGTCATGAACAGAATTCCTGAAGAAGCGTGGAGCGGCCAAAAATAGTTCGTCACCCCTATGAAAGTATTCGGCTGTGTGGCATATGCACATGTCTCAGATTAGCTGAGAAAGAAGCTTGACAGTAAGGGGGAGAAATGTACCTTTTTTGGATATTGTGATGAGTCCAAGGCCTATAAACTCTATAATCCATCTACCAAGAAACCAGTAATAAGTAGAGATGTGCAGTTTATAGAAGAAGAAGCTTGGGATGGAAGTTTAGAGAAAATAGTGAACGTGAAGACAAGTGTGTCTCGTGAAGAAGAAGAGGAAGGGACAACAGCAAATAATCCTTCCTTGGTGGCTCCTCCTCCACCACCGAAAGCACAAAAAACCACACCACAAGCTGGAAATAGAACAACCTTGAGAAATCAAGGAAGTGCTTCTTCAAGCACACCACAGGGAACAAAAATTCCCTCAAGTTCAAGTGGAACTCCAAGTATGCCAAGAAGACCGAGATTCAGAAATCTGAGTGAGATTTATGAAAAAGGAGAGTTAAATGATAATGCCATTCTGAACTCTTTATTTGGTTTATATTGTCATGTTGATGACCCAATTAATTTTGAGGAAGCTGTAAAAGAAGAAAAATGGATTGAAGCAATGAATGAAGAGATTAATTCAATAGAAAAGAGTAATACATGGGAGTTAGTGCACCTCCCTAAAGGTAAAGATGTCATTGGATTTAAATGGGTCTATAAGACCAAAAGCAATGCTAAAGGAAAGATTGAAAGGCACAAGGCTAGACTTGTTGTCAAAGGCTAGAAGCAGCAACAAGGAAGAGATTATGAGGAAACTTTCGCACCAGTTGCAAGAATGGAAACAATGAGATCGGTGCTGTCCATAGAAGCATAACAGAAATGGAAGGTTTAGCAAATGGATGTGAAATCTAAATTCCTGAATGGAGTGTTGAAAGAAGAGGTATATGTTGAACAACCTCCACGCTAAGAAATTGAAGGCCGAGAGCACAAAGTATGCAAGTTGAAGAAAGCTCTTTATGCGCTTAAGAAAACACCAAGAGCATGGTATAGCATAATAGATGCTTGCCTTATTGAAAATGGATTTGAAAAATGTGATGGAGAACCCACACTCTACATAAAAGAAAAAGATGGTAATATTCTTATTATTGTTTTATATGTAGATGGTTTAATCTTTCGTAGCAATGAAGATTCTCTCATTGCTGATTTTAAAACAGTCATGAAGAGTGAATTTGAAATGACTCATTTGGGTTTTTTAAGATATTTTCTTGGAATTGAAGTAGAGAAAAATGAAAACGGTATTTTCATTTCCGAAGTAAAATATGTTGAAGAAGTGTCAAAAGTATTCAACATGTAGAACAACAAAGCAGCTGTAACTCAAACTGTCATGGGGTTGAAATTGAGCAAAGAAGATAGCAGCAAGGATTTCGATCCGAAATTGTATAAAAGCATAGTTGGAAGCCTCATGTATTTGACTGCAACTAGGCTGGATATTATGCATGCTGTAAGCTTAATCTCCAGATTTACGGAAAGGCCGAAAGAAAGTCATTGGCAGGCAGCCAAGAGGATTCTAAGGTATGCAAATGGAATGAAGGGGTATGGTATTTTCTACTCCTCATCTGAAAATTTTGAATTAATTGGATATACTGACAGTGATTGGGCTGGAAGTATAGATGATAGGAAGAGCACATCTGCATATGTGTTTCATTCGGGATCGAGAGCCATTTCATGGGCTTCCAAGAAGAAACCAGTGGTTTCTTTATTAACAGCAAAGACAGAATATTTGGCAGCAACAGCAGCAGCATGGCTGAGAAGAATACTTAGAGATTTGTGTCATGAACAGGAAAAAGGCACAACCATTTACTATGACAATAGCTCAGCTATAGCATTGTCAAAGAATTATGTGTTTCATAAAACAACGAAACACATTGATACCAAGTTTCACTACATCAGGGAGCTAGCGAACAATGGAGAAATGATTTTGAAACATTGGAGAACTAAAGAACAGTTTCCAGACATTTTAACAAAACCATTAGAACAGAAAAGTTTTGATTACTTCAGAAAATTCTTGGGTATGCAGGAAAACCCAACAGTTGTAGTTAAGGAGGAGTGTTGGAATTTAATTCCAACTACCCGCATAGCATAGCTAGTCCCATCTGTCAGCACAATGCAACATTGATAAATCAAATGTCGATCGCTTTATCGCAACTTCGCAACATTTCATATCGTCGATCGCACCACCGCAAGGTTCGTCGTTTAAACTACGATGCGATATGGCAACATCGAAACATCGCACATTCGCTCCACCACAGGCTCAGCGCTCCACCGCGATGCGATATGGCCCACATCACACATCGCTCATCACTCCTTCTCCACACCATCGAGTCCCACCGTCTCACTTGCTATGTGATATCGCACATCGCATTTTGCATTCGCCAAAGGTTTAAGTTGTCCATAGCATTGAGGCCATCAATGCGATCTTCAAGCGGTGTTTTTTGTTGATATGTCAATCAATAACATTCAATGGTATTAAGTTTTTAATAAATTCCTACAGTCGATTAGTGAATTTATATACGTTGAATTGCACTATGCATTGTGTGTGATATAGATAATTGATTTTTCCTGAAGGCTGAGAACATAGAGACAGGGAGTAATATTGTAGCATTGCATGTGTAGTAGCCAAATAAATTGTGAATCTTGAATTGTATTCTGAAGACATAATTTTCATTCTGTAATAGTTTTTCATATTAATGAAACAATTTTTCTACGCATCTTTGTCTATACATTTTTGAGTTAAAATCTCTGTGTTGTAAAAGAAGAATAGTTTTATTTCCTCTGTGTGTTGTTAAGGAATTTCTCCAAAAAATTCCATCAAGATTTAACATAGTTTATATTATATAAATGCTAATTTATTTGTTGTGTTATAAAAATAATTACAATCTGTTAATGTTAATTTGTTATTTTTATTAGTTTTTGTTTTTAATTTAAATTTGTATTTCAAGATTTTAAATAAATATTATAGTGTTTTTTATCATTTTATTTATATTAATAAATATAATTTCAAATATTAACTTGACATTTAAGTTTACATTTTGACATTTACCAAATAAAACTTTAAAATTGCAGTCTAAATTTTTAAATAACTATATCGATTTATAAAACTCTTCCCTGATCTCTTATGAAATGTTTATTATTTTTGGTTTTTATTCTACTCAATAGATCTTTATTCACTGAAGCAGCCGCGTTAATATCTATTGACATTCACTACTAAGCACTTAGCAAGTTTTGCTAGTTTTTTTTTATAGTATTGTTTAATTTTTTAGTATTTGTTTTTTCAATTTGAGTTTTGCTAACAAAATTATAATATTTTATTATTTAAATAAATATGTAAATATAAATAGATTTGAATTGTTCAAAAAACTATTTGGACAATAAAGTAAATAAACTACATAGTGGATTTAATATCTTCAAAAACTATTTGGACAATAAACTAAGTAAACTACATAACTGGAACATAACCTTCTAAGATATATTTGCTGAATAAGTAACGGAACATCTTTTTTTTTTAACCATAATTCATTATAAAATATGATATATATTTTTGAGATATTTCGAGTGCAATAATATCATTGTTTTTTTTTGTTGCAAACGTCCGTTTTTTTTTTAAAACTATAATTCAATATAAAATGTAACATATACTTTTGGGATATTTTGAGTGCAATAATATAATTGGTTTTGTTGAAACCGTGCGCTTCGAAGTAATTAATGATGTAAAAACAATTTAAGAAAAAACCAAAATGTTTAATATGAAATATCCATTTTAGATTAGTTTGAAATCTTTGTGGAGCATTAGAATGGTGACCTTTAATAGCGGAGTTTTTCCGAGTTCATAGTTCATGTTCTTTTGTTCTATTCGGCAACGTAAATATTGTTTGTGGAAATGTAGTTTTAATTTATTTTCAACATTTTGTTGATGATGAAACACTAATTTAATATTACTGGGTTGAAATAATTTATTTAAGAAAATATTATAAATTTTTTAATTAATATAGTTATATAAATATATTGATATATTTTATTATTAGAAAATATGATTACATTATGAGAAATTGTTAATTCAGGATGTTGACATATATTAGAAGAAAAAACTCTATGGAATTTAATAGACTATATACAACATCATTCTATTTCGGATTGTTTTCAAAATCACTTTTTTTGTTTTACTTTTTCACAACCTTGGTTCAACCTATAGGAGGCGGATCAAGCAAGGCAATCTACAAGTTATTCTTGAGAGTTGAAGGTGTTTCTTTTTCGGAGTTGGAAAAAATATATTCGTGAACATACTTCAACATACCCGAAGAAACATCATTAATAACCAATTCCCTATTTATAGAGTCAACTAGGATCCCACTTGAGTCCTCATAAAGTTGTTCTGTAGTAAAGGTTTGATCATGATCTCCCAGAAGCAAATCATCATTAGTGCCCTCATCCACTTGATTACGAGGAGAATAAGGCTCACCCTCCATAAGCTGTTGGTCACAAGGTTTCCACATTTTTTATTTAGACATTCTATTGTGTTGCTTCCTTGTGGAGATTGACTTAGGGAAGCAATTTTTTAAATTCCTAGTTTGATGAAAAACACGACACTAAAATGTTTTATTCTCATAATCCAATGATTCGGCCCAATGCTAGTAACTGATTTCTAAATTTATTTTATCCAACAACACTTCATTACAGTCAATTTACACACATATTCTTCTGTATGTCTAAAATCCGTACTATCCTTGGGAGATCTCTATGGTAAGATAACGAGCCAAGGAATTACCAATGCCCTCAAAAACTGAAAAATGCCATAGATGGGCATGAAAATTGGAAGTCAAACCCAAATTGGAAGTTTGGTGATAACTATTATAAAGATATTGATATCTTGAAACCAATGCGTAATAAATATACTAGATTTACCCCAAAACCAAGGTCCAGCAGTTATGGCCTACTGGTAACCTTTCATTTCAACAAACAACATTATAAAAAAACATTTAGAGTAGAAGATAATCTTGCATTTTGAAGTCTAGGACCCCTTAATACACTTATAAAGGTCCACTGAATATGGCCATAAGCCATGAAAGTGAAAAAGAAGGTCCTTCTCAGATTAGAGCTGAAGAAATTCCTCCATTGTTTGGTGAAAAATTTCTACAGATGGAACATCCTCATATTTCTCCACTTTGAATGATCTAGGTGTTTCCTCATCCTATTGAGTGTTGGATGCTAGATTGAGAGCATCCTTGAAGGAAAGCAGCTTTGAAGCCAAATATATCCCATCACCCATGGCATTTCCATTTAGGCACATAGTAAGAGAGATGGAGGCATCCTCAAGAATGCCATAATCTTTGAGTACTTGATTTGTTTGTAGTTTCCTTCCTTTGTAAAGGAGCCTGAATAAACCCCCCCTGAGTTCATGTCAAGCTTTAATTTTTGTCTTTGAGCATGAATACACCATCAACAACATTTTCTTGGAGATTGGATAAACCAATGCTCCTCGTGCGTTTCGTGAGATGGACTAATTGCCTCTAGTGGATCCTTATCTCTGGTGATGTAATCATTGAATAACAGCTGCGAGTTGTGATTTAACGATAATCGTGATTACCAACAAGTGCTATTAGAGTGTAGGTAACAAGTTTGATACACACTCGACTCGCGTTGGGGAGGATATTGTTGGACATTGGATAAACCAACACTCTCCATGTGTTTCATGAAATGGACTAACCGCCTCTCGTGGATCCTTATCTTTGGCGATGCGATCATTGACTAATACCTATGGATTATGGTATAACGGAAATCGTGATTCCCTGCACATTGACCGAGACACAGAGAGATTTACTAGAAAAATATTGGACATATCCGTGTCTCCTTCCCGATATGATTTTTGAAAATTTTCAAACACATTGCTTTCTTTCTCACTTGTTCCAACTCCCTGGGAGGCGCTTTGTTTACGTTTTTCAACAAACATTCGGCATGTTTCTTCCCAAAAATGGAAATCACGAATTGAACCATGCAATTATAACAAGATCTTGTTGCATCAATATATGAAAAATCGTAATGAGAGGGTTGAATTTCTATTGAAACTCTACGAGATCGTAAATTTGGAAAGAGGCTCCATTAGGGTGGCCACGTGGAAGAGAAAAGGCATGTCGTTTTTCGGCTTCAGACATGAGAATGTTTTGTTTGTCGTCAATGAGATAATAATTGTAATTGCAAGAGAAATCATGCCATATGATGAGGGTTTCATGCTAAGCAAGAACTTCGACAACCTGAGAACAAGGAGTCATAAACAATACCTGCTTCATTTTCCACAGTCTCAACATACGATTTGACCCAGAGACCACCAAATTTTGGCCTGATTTTTGTGAAGAATTAAAACCTAGAGCTCAAATTTATTATGCAGATGTGAGTGAACGGTGAGAGTTCAAAGTCTTTGTTGGAAATCCCTATCATGTGCCTAGACATTTACTTAAATGTATGAACTTTATTTTTATTTATATATTATAAATATATTAAATTATTTATAAATTATTAAGTAAATTTAATTATATGGTAAATTAGAATGTATGTTTTTTGTAATTTCAATTAAACTTTCAAATTAATATCATATTTTTTTTTATAAATTTTATATCATACTCTTGAGTTATGTGTGGAACTATTGATGAGTAAGTAAAGCTAATATTTTTGAAGTGTGGGAGTATAAGGCACATGTGTAGATGTAATGTGAGAAATGTAAAGTAAGAAATGTAATTTAAGTAAACATTTGAAATTCTTAAGTATATTTACTAACACTAAAAAAAATAGGTATGGTAATGTGACATACGCCATTAACTTCACATGGAAATGTAAGGAGATAAAAAAAAAAATTATACCAGTTACTCATGGGTAACTAACCAGTCACCATTAAATATTATTTACTCATCATTACATAGAATGTTTTACCAATTCCTAGTGTAACTTCTAGAATAAGAATAGTAAGCTCCTTAACCATTAACAACCTCCATTATAGTACATTAACATAATACTGTATGATGTAACCTTCCATTCATTTCATCGCTCTTATAGTCATCACATACTTGCCATTATGAGCATCATAACAAGAAAGGAATCAACATCATCAACTTGACACAATAATCAATCACATCATTGAACACCAATATACCCTGGAAACCCCGTAGGGTGAAAACCAGCAAACGTTTAATTTTATTATTAAACGCTCGTGAGGGTGTTCAGCCCATCACTCAATGGCTTATAAGGGAGACCATCCCTTAACCATTGTTTATATAATCTTAGAAGGAAATATACAAATATCTAGCTTAAAGCCATTACAATAAATATGATACCATTTACCCTCTGGTCTTCATATCTTCAGATGTACACATCTTGGTGGCATGGTTGTACCTACAATGGACCATCGTACATTGGTCTTCCGGGAACTCGCACTCATCTGCATGAACATTAATCATTTACCTGCCACCAGGACAAGCATAATTTTCCTTTTTACATGACAAGAATAATATACCTCTGTACATGTCACCATCATTCCCTACTATGATGCCTTCAACATAAAATGATGTCAAGATTCATAAAGTATTAATAAATCATTTCACATATCTGTACTATAGTAGCTTCTCCATCTACTCATGTATATTCATGACATGCAAGTAAAGTACCTTGACATTCTCCCTTTAACAACACATACCTCATATGTCCTGGTTATAAGTCATCACAATAATTAATGCTTCCGTCGCATAAGCACACATTCCTGCAAGGCAATGGCTACATCTCCCAAGCTTTTCTTTAAAATAAATTGATACATCAGTTAAGATATTTAGGCATGTGATTTACATATATTTAATCAAAATATCTAACCCTTACACTATTACTTTTAGTGCATGGAGTGTGAGCTAGCATAAAAAATGTTGCTCCCATGCATGCAATGCATATCGATTCCAAAAGAGTCTCCCTATGGAGTGCTTACACAACGAAGCACATAACCTCCTTCATGAATCTTCCCAAAGAAAATCTCAATGCTAGTGAGCATGTAAACATATGTTTCCTTTTTGTAAAAATATGCAATTAAGATTATAAATACATGTCCTCTTTTCCAAATATTGTACTAAACAATCATATTCAATGTAGTTTAATACTACAAGCTATCTTTCTACATACAAATAAGTATATTCTTTTTCAATAAAAGTTAATATAGATGTTGCATGCTTATGCATGATCTTCCTCCAAAAGGAATTAACATCATAATCATGATAATATAGAATAATCACTTAGTTTGTTCATCTAAGGAATAAAAATGATTAGTTCCTTTAACCATGAATTTATTAAATAAGTTATCTTTACCAACACCATGGTAAACAATCCACGGATTTATTAAATAACTAATATTTGCAAACACCATGGTAATCTACCCATGGTTTTATGAAATAATTAATCTTTATCAACACCATGGAAAAACTACCCATGGTTTTATGAAACTACCCGTGGATTTATTTATTAATCTGAGAAAACTTCTCTTTTCTTCTTCATCACACATGAAGATATTTCAAGATTCACTCAATACTTTGCACTTGTTATCACTTCATAAATTAAATGAGTACAAAATCTCTTTTAAAATAAGAGCATTCATCTTCTATTTTCTTGCTTATACAATATTATGTAAATATTTTTATTAAAGAGTTACCCTCTTTAATATAATCAAGAAAATCTCTTTTAAAAAAAAAGTACCATAACTAACCCTTATTTGGGCATAAGAGCTAGATAGACCTTTTAAAATAATAACAAAGTTAAAATGTAACCTTTGCTAACCCTTGCAAGAAATTAACACAATGGACTTATCTTCTACTCTCAAGGTAAATACATTCTTTTGAAAATAGTTAACAGTGAATTTGTTTCGATCAAATCCAAATAAACTAATGAAATACCATTTTCTTGGTATATGCAACTTATCTCAAGAAATATGAGAAAGATCATTAGTATTATTTTTTTTCTATTTTCTAGTAGTCTTTTTCAGAAAAAACTATATGATATATATAATCTTTACCAATGTAATATCATTAGTTGATAAATCTTATTCGTATCTCACATATTTCAAATATATGCATATATTTTCCCTATATATATGCATTAAATACAATATATAGAGAATATGAAAACATGCATATTTATCCAAACATGCATGAAATAAATACACCCAATAGACGCATGCCTATTTTAGATATGCATGCATTTCAGACGTCTCAATATAAGGTTACCAAAGCCTTAATCTGAATATGTCCACCGAAACATATTTTCACCTTAAGAAGGAAAAAATCAACTTATTTTCCTTGAATTATTTTCTCAATGAGAATAAATTGTAAATTAAGTGAGCTATATATTTCATATTTTCCTTGAATTATTTTCTCAATGAGAATAAATTGTAAATTAAGTGAACTATACATTTCAACTCACAAAGAAATATAATAAATAAATTTAGCCAAATTTTTTATCTTGGCAGTGGACTCTTACCTAGTCGACAATTATCAAAGAAAAACAACAGCAAAGATTACTTTAATCACTTTACCATTCACATATTTGAATATAAATATTTAACTGAAATGCAAACTGACCAAGATTGCGGTGAATGCCTACACGCCTCTTGGGCCTAGTATAGTTGGTGACTTGCAGACAAACATGTTAAGGTTGAACGACTTTAATGAAATGAAGTCACCATACTACCTTCTCGTTCTAGCACATTCATTGATACCAATGGACAGGCCGATCATCGAACTTTCTCAAACCAAGAAATGGGAATCCTGTAACTCAACAAATTCCTCTTGCAGATGGTGGAGACAGGTACGTGTGTTACAGTAACATTACATGAATTTATTTGGTTCAGCCAGTGTAAATATGCACACGCACCGCCAGCAAAAAGATGGTAAGCACCACGAAAAATATGACAGTATGGACACAATAGACTTGCAAACTCCATAGTCCGACCGTTTCCAGGCATTTGAAACAACAGCCCCAGTGACAGCATTATGAAGAGAATGAAACTCACTACAACCGGTGCCCAATACACCATTTGAGATTCTGGTAAACTTCAACTCATAGAGAGCGAAAATGTGCCCAAAAAATGAAACAAAATATCGCACAAGAGCTATAAAACTGAACCCCGAAACAGATTCTGGTAGTCAGATCAATTGATGACCATAGAAGAGCTTAGATTTTAGAAAAATCCTAAGAATGCATGTGCCGATTTGATGCTCTGCGCCCGCCCTTTGTGCTGATCCCCTTCATCCTTTTTCACTGTAAAGAAAACTGTTAACCTCAACCGATGCATAACGATTTGGATAGTTATCAAGAATTCACTTTACATTAACCGAATCTTGATTTTCTTGGGTTTGAACAGTTATGTAAAAATTATTTACCAGAAGTACGTGTGTTACAGGTAAATAAATATAAATATAAATAAACATGAGATATGATAAATAAAAAATAAAAGCCTCTTTTTATATTAACTTCAAAGTTATGGTAAATAAATATAAATATAAATAAATTGGAGGTATGGTAAATAAATAAAACCTCTTTTTATACTTATTCTAAAGGTATGGTAAATAAATAAAAATATAAATAGACTAGAAATATGGTAAATAAATAAAACCTCTTTTTACATTTACTCCACAAACCCTTTTATATTTACGAAAACTAAAAAATGAGGTTGTATCTAGCTGAAACCCAATGGGCCAAATATCATGGAACAAATTATTATTAATACCATGGGAAAAGAGGTATACACACTTATTATTTGTAAAATATGTATGGTAAGTAAATAAATATAAAAGAGGTATACACACTTATGGTAAACACATAAAAATATTCAAATATGATTAGAAATCAACATCTAAGTATAAATAAAACCTCTCTTTATATTTACTCCATATTTCTCTTTATATTTAGCAACCCTCTGAAAAGATGTTTTATTTAGGTGAAGCCTAAGGGCCAAATAACTTAATATCAACAATAAAATATTAATACGAACATTATTATTAATTATAATATTTATATTAATATATTATAATATTAATATTATTAAATTTAATAAATTTGGATCTAGGAGGTTTGTATTTGAATACACTACATGCATTGACTATCTCAGGTAAACACGTAAACGTTAATGTAAATGTAAAAATCACTTCTCTCCCTAAATATATAAATTTAACACAAATAAAGTGTAAAATTTTGTTTGTGAGGAAACATCTCTGTGATAGTGCGAACAGTGAAATAATATTTGTGAGAAAGAATTTCACACTAGGAACTGCAATATATTTTTACTGCATTTTATTTTTTTCTACCTTTTTGTTTTTACCTTTTCATCTACTTCGACTCCATGGATGCCATATGTGTAATGAATCTATCTTACCACCAAATTAGAGAACTGCAATATATTTTTACTGCATTTTATTTTTTTCTACCTTTTTGTCTTTACCTTTTCATCTACTTCGACTCCATGGATGCCATATGTGTAATGAATCTATATTACCACCAAGTTAGAATGATTTAATGATGCAGGAGCATCCAGCTCAGGGTAAACAGAAAAATAGGTGTTTGTCTTATAGGTTACAATTGATTGGTTAACAGGTCATTGCACCTGGGTTTTTATTTTGTTTTTTTTAGAAATTATATCATTAGGGCCTATTAGTCATTCATGTTCTGTAGTTTCACTTTAAAGTTTATTTTAGTTTATATTTAAAACTCATTTCTTAGATTAAAATAACATGATTAAGAATGTAACCATATTCAACTGTTAGCAGTTTAAAAACGAAAATTGTTTCATACAGTAGTATAAAAGAGAGAAAAATACATTCTGTAAAGGGGGATTTTTTCCATCATAGTAAGAGAGAGAAAGCAATAAAACAAATAAGGAGATCTTTCAAAGAAACCATCTGTGAACTATTTTTCTACAATAAATGCTATTTTTTTTCCCCGTCTATTGTTTATACCATAGTGTGTGGAAAACTGAAACATATGCGTAGTCATAGTGAAGACAAATAGAATTAATTTATACACAGGCACTGGAGTGAATACAACGTTTGGAAAATTGAAGCATACTTGCAGGAGAGTCTTACATAGAACATAAATTCAAAGACATTCACGCAACCAGCAGGCGATACAAGGATTCCCAGGTATTATAACATTTTCCATATTAACAGAGCTTCACAAAATTCCACTGTTCATAAGAAAATCTTATTTATGTTGACGAGTGCCATAGGAATTTAAAATATATTACATATTAAGTTTATGGACCGGGCTTGAAACCCCATACAAATAGTGCTCATATATGATGGAAAGCTAACAAAGAAACAACAGAAAAGAACTAAGAATCGACTGCGTAATTACTTATAGACATTAGTCTATCTACCCAGAAAGAGACGCATACACAGACCGAATAACGGTGGAATCCACAACAAGAAATGAGGCAAAAAATCCTATATTTCATAACCAACCAAATTACAAAACTACCAGAGGCTCATAAGGGAAACAACCCTACCCATTTGGAGATTAATAGCTAAGAAGATTAAGAAATTGCGAACGAACAAACTTCGACTACCTGCAAGGAGAACAAAAACATCGAGAGTTAAGCCCTGAAGATATTTTCAACCAATATTGAAATCTAAATAAAAGAAATGAAGAGGTTTTACTGAGCTTAACTTACCATAAGGGAGGAACGCTGAATAAAGGAAAATATTCAGTCGCCAATAAACAACGGTCTGCTCATGAGGAGCGAAAACCCATTAGAAACTCAGAAAAATGCTGAGGAATTGAAACAGGGATGGACGACTTACCATCGGGGAGCTATTGAAGTGAAGCAGATGCCGAAAATCCTTGGTGACTTCGACCTGCAGACGCCAGAAATAAACAATCAAGCTACAAGTAAACTGAAACGGTGGAATTCTTAACAATGTTAGAACGAAATGTATACAAAGGGGTTAAATCATAAACAAAGACCATAAATCGTCACATTGTTGAAGTCCTGTTGGAATCCACAAGGATTTGGCAAAACCCTTGCCATAGAGACAGTGTGAAAAGAGCCAAACAGAGCCACCATATCGGCGAAGACAAACACAGAGTAAATCCTCAAGAAAATTCGAGCAACAATTGAAATGAATGTCGAATGAACAGTATTAGGGTTAGGAGATAGCGCGAGAGAACACATACCAAGAAGTAGGACAGATGTCCATCTCAAATCAGCCCACAAGGATGAGTGGAAATAGATACACAGTGATTGTAAATTAAAACGAATCTGTAGCGTATCATATGACATCACCAACCATTGAAATATCAATTCATAACTTATATTAAGTTTTGTTTAAACAGTCGGATCAAAGTTTTGAGCGCAAGACTTAAGGAGGGCTAGGCCCCATCAATTTTGGTATCAGAGCAGGCTGTGTGTGAGAAGAAAATGGAAGTTCGTCGGTGAGGTCATGGGAGAGATATTCGAAGAGTAGCAGATGAAGGATTGCGAGAAGAGATTCGAATATTTAATGTCCATTTGGCAACAGTAGAAGCGAGAAGAAGAAGAGATCCTGAGGGAGGTGATGATAGTGATGAAGAAGCTGTAGAGACAACAGATGGATCAAATGGAGAAGGACCCGAACTCAGAATGTTGAGGTCAGTTTTACTATCGAGTAGTAAGCCAAAGCATGAGCTTTCGACTTATGATGGAAATTTATCAGCAGAGGTACTGCTGGATTGGCTCAGTGAGCTAAATAAATATTTTGACTATGAGGAGATCAGTGAATATAAAAGGGTTAAATTCGCTGCCGCCAGGTTGAAAGCACATGCGTCCTTATGGTGGGATAGTGTCCAGGCAGAGAGGAAGAGGTTGAACAAGAAACCTATAAATAAATGGACCAATATGGAGGCTAAATTGAAGGGTAAATTCTTACCGAAAGACTACCAGATTTCTATGTATAGGCATGTACAGAATTTAAAACAAAAGGGGTTGACTGTAAAAGAATATACTGAAGAATTATATAGAGTAAATATGAGAGCTGGTTATATAGAAGACACCCCTGAAAATACAACGAGGTTTGTGAATGGATTAAGGTGGGAAATATTAGATCAAATAATTATTCTCTCACCTAGAACCATAGATGAGGCATATCAGAGTGCCTTAAAATAAGAGGAGAAAATAAACAGGAAACAAAATGCCAAAAGAGGAGGAGGATCTGGCAAAGGGAAAGGACGGGCCTATGGAAGAGGTAGAGCTGCCAATCCTAGTGATGAAGGAAGAAGTTTAAAGACTCCAGGAATAGAAGAAAAATATAATAACACTAGAGAAGGAAGGCCATACCAGTGTGGAAGAGGTAATGGTAGAGGCAGAGGAGCTGCCATCCAGTGTTAGAAGTGTCATAAGTGGGGGCACAAGTCTTTTTAATGTCCCGAGGGTGAAAAAAAAGGAGGAAGATGAACATATGTTGCTTAGATGGAGGAAGCAGAGACACCACCCCAAGAGGTAGAGAATGTACCAGAAACAGGTGAGGCCTTAGTGTTGAATAAATTATTGCTGAAACCAGCAAAAGAGGAAGCTGAACTGACTCAAAGAAAAGCACTATTCTGGACATTTTTTAAATCACATGGAAATTGATGCAAACTGATTATTGATAGTGGAAGCACAGATAATCTAGTAGCCACAGAGATGGCAGAGAAATTGGGGTTGAAGAGACTGAAACACCCCACTCCTTACAAGGTGTCGTGGTTATAGAAAGGGCATCAAATGTTAGTTGATGAGCAATGTGAAGTTGAGTTCCATATTGGCAGATATAAGGATAAATTTATTTGTGATATTATGCCTATGGACGTGTGTCATATATTGTTAGGGAGACCATGGCAGTATGACAGAAAAGTGGTGCACAAAGGGGAAGACAAACTGTTACAATTTTATTAAGGACTTCGACTCCATGGATTCTATATGTGTAATGAATCTATCGTACCACCAAATTATAATGATTTAATGATGCAAGAGCATCCAGATCAAGGTAAACAGAAAAATAGGTGTTGGTCTTACAGGTTACAGTTGATTAGTTGACAGGTCATTGCACCTGGATTTTTATTTTTTTATTTTTTTTAATTATATCATTAGGGCATAATAGTCATTTACATTCTGTAGTTTCACTTTAAATTTTCTTTTAGTTTATATTTAAAACTCATTTCTTAGATTAAAAGAACAAGATTAAGAATGTAACCATATTCAACTATTGGCAGTTTCAAAACGAAAACTATTTCATACAGTAGTACAAAAGAGAGAAAAATGCATTCTGTAAAGGGGGATTTTTTCCATCATAGTAAGAGAGAAAGAAATAAAAATAATCAGGAGATCTTTCAAAGAAACCATCTGTGAACTATTTTTCTGCAATAAATGCAATTTTTTTTTCGTCTATTGTTTATACCATAGTGTGTGGAAAACTGAAACATATACGTAGTCATAGCGAAGATGAATAGACCTAATTTATACACAGGCACTGGAGCGAATACAGCGTTCGGAAAATTGAAGCATACTTGCAGGAGAGTCTTACATAGAATAGAAATTCAAAGACATTCACGCAACCAGTAGGTGATAGAAGCAGTCCCATGTATTATAACATTTTCCATATTAACAGAGCTTCACAAAATTCCACTGTTCATAAGAAAATATTATTTTTGTTGACGAGTCTCGTGGGACTTTAAAATATATTACATATTAAGTTTATGGACCGGGTTTGAAACCCCATACAAACAGCGCTCACATCTGATGGAAAAATAACAAAGAAACAACAGAACAAAACTAAGAATCGACCATGTAATTACTTATAGACATTAGTCTATCTACCCAGAAAGAGACGCATACTCAGACCGAATAACAGTGGAATCCACAGCAAGGAATGAGGCACAAAAGCCTAGATTTCATAACCAACCAAATTACAAAACTACTAGAGGCTCATAAGGGAAACGACCCTACCCATTTGGGGGTTAATAGCTGAGAAGGTGAAGAAATTGCGAACGAACAAACTGTGACTACCTGCAAGAATAACAAAAATCTCGAGAGTTAAGCCCTGAAGAGATTTTAAGACAATATTGATGATCCGGATTTATGCAGGAACGCAACAGAATAAACACATAACCATAAATACAGAGATGCAGCGGAAATAACACTTCATTTCATTAATATCAAAGAACTGAAATTTGCTTACAGACATAATGGAAATAAAACTAGCTAGGGCACTGGTAGCTATCTCTGAGAAGAGATGTGGCGGCTACAGGCCTCTGAACTGAGTTACAATGAGGCTCGAGGGCCTATTTATTATTGAGAAACAATGGAGAACCCTCAACATCCCAAAAACCTAACCCTAGGAGATGAAGCGCCAAAACTATGGGCCCCGTTTGGTTAAATTGGTGTTTCAACTTCCCAGGGACGTAACTTTGGCATACTATCTCCGTTTGACACACATGATACATCATTAGAAAGCTCTACCCGAGGACTACAACTTTCGGGAGCTAGTGCTTTGATATCCAAAAAAACGTCGTTTAGGGCCTCAAAACGGCTCCGGAAGTTCAGGACCCGAAAAACTGCTAAAAATAGTAAGTTATGCCGAAACTGAAAAACTGAAAGAGACAATGGTGGGGGGCCAAGTGGAATAGGTGGGTGGCCACCAATATCCACCGGGATCATTCCTCCCCCCTTAGGAAGCAATGGTCCCCATTGCGTTAAGTTCCTCCATGAGATGAGGAAATTTCTGCTGAACTTGGTCCCTGGTGAACCACTTTCCTTGGTGCAGGAGTTGGCCAACTTTGACAACCCGATACAGTTGGATCCTCTGTTGGCGAGTGTTAATTAATTTTCATGTCCATGATACAATCTGTGGTGGCCTGTTCCATGCAGTCTGGGTTTAACTCTGTTGGTGTGAGTTGTTCCGCAATGTCCGAAGTGTCCAGTAGAGGTGGGAAGTAAGGACGAAGGCGATCCACATTGAAGACTGGGTGCAGACCAAGGAATGGTGGAATACTAAGCTCGAAATCATTGTTCCCTACAGCCTTGGTGATGGTGTACGGCCCGTATTGGAGCAGGCGAAGCTTGCGGTGAGGTCCAGTGAGGCGCTCCTTCTGCAAATGCAGCCATACTTTGTCGCCCACCTGGAAGTTGTGTGGCACCCGGTGTTGATCATGGCGCTGCTTTTACTTCGCATTGGCTCTGTCCAATATATCATGAACCTGTTGGCGGATGTGTTGAATGCGCTCGATGAAGCTACTTGCTTTGTCAACTTCAGACTGGACGTGCGCTGAATCGGCCTGAGCAGCTGCAAATGGCATGGCTACGTCAATGGAACATAGTGGCTGGAATCCCAAGCCCACCTGAAAGGGGCTATGGCCAATTGAACTGTGGAGAGTCCGGTTATAACTATGTTGTACATAGGGGAGGCTCTCGTCCCATGTGCGTGGATGCTTTGAATTGTACATGCGCAGAATGTGTACAATCATTCTGTTGACGACCTCTGTTTGGCCATCTGTTTGGGGATGGAAAGCCGTGGACTTGGTGAGCTTTGTGTCCATCATTGACCAGAGGCTGGACCAAAATGTGCTGAGGAACCTGCTATCTCGATCTGATATGATAGACTGTGGGATCCCAAAGTGCACCCATACTCATTCAAAGAAGAGTTTAGCAGTAGCTTCTGCTGTGATATTCTTCTTACAGGCCGCCATAATGGCCATCTTCGAGAATCTATCAACGACCACGAAAACACAGTCATTGCCATTCTTAGTAGAGGGCAGGCCCGACATGTAATCCATGGAGATGGATTCCCACGGTCGACTAGGGGTAGGTAGTGGAGTATATAGGCCTTGCTTCTTGATGGCCGGTTTGGCAATGGCACAAGCAGTGCAGGATCTGATGTGCTTCTCGACATCCTTTCGAAGGTTCGGCCAATAGAAATACTTCTGTAGTATTGCTACCGTTTTCTCGACCCCGAAATGCCCAGCGACTCGACTGTAGTGTGCTTCCCATATCATCTTGGCACGCTCGCTTGAAGGAACACAAAGGTGTCCCAGGTGACATAAAAGTGCATCTTGGAGGTGAAAATTTGGAACTTGCGTACCCCCCAAGAGTGCCTTGTAAGTGTGGCCGAATTCCGGGTCACTCTCATAGAGAAGCGGCCAATCAGAAGTCTCGTGCCCACAAGAGTTGAGCATGGTGGTGAGCGCCACGATCGGTGGTCGGCTGAGGCAGTCTGCAACATTATTGGTGCTACCCTTCTTGTACTTGATGTTCAAATGAAACTGTTGTAGATATGTTGACCACTTCTGATGGCGATCATTCTGCAACTTCCCTTGTGTCTGTATGAACTGTAGGGGCCGATGGTCTGTGTGGATGATTTTTTCCTTCCCCAAAATGTAATGCTTCCATTTTCGATAGGCTTGCACAATGGAATACATTTCTTTGTCATAGGTGGGATACTTGCGAACTATCTCAGACAATGTCTCATTGTGATATGCCACTGGATGTCCCTGTTGAGTAAGAACTGCCCCAATAGCATAGTCAGAGGCATCTGTCTCGATGTCAAACGGCTGCTGCAAGTCTGGTAAGGTGAGCACTGGGGCAGAACATAGGCGATTTTTCAATTCTTTGAACGCCTTCTGTTGAGGTTCCGACCAAAAGAATTTTGCTCTCGCTCCTCCTTTGGTGACTTGACTCAAGGGCTAAGTGATATGAGAGAATCCCAACACGAATCTACGGTAGAAATTAGCAAGACCCAGAAAGCTGCGAAGCTCTGTTATAGTAGTCGGGGCTGGCCAATCCCAAATGACTTGGATCTTGGCTGGATCCACATGCACCCCCCTTTCATCAATAATGTATCCCAGATATTGAACCTGGGTCATGCCAAATGTGCACTTCTCCAAATTGTCACACAACTTGTGTTGCCGCAGTGTTTGGAGGACTTGTCGGATGTGATGAAGGTGCTCTTCCCAAGTCTTGCTGAAGATCAGAATGTCATCCAAGTACACCACTACGAATGAGTTGGTAAATGGCCGCAAGATGTCGTCCATCATCCTCATGAAGGTTGCGGGAGCATTCGTCAACCCGAAAGGCATGACCAGCCATTCAAAAAGGCCTTCCTTAGCTTTGAAGGCAGTTTTCCACACATCAGAGGGTTCAATTGGTACCTAGTGATACCCAGACTTCAGGTCGATCTTACTGAAATATTTTTCACCTTGGAGTTGGTCCAAAAGGTCATCAATCCGTGGGATTGGGTACCTATTCCGGACAGTGATCTTGTTCAGCGCCCGATAGTCAATACAGAGTCTCCACGTCCCATCCTTCTTCTGTACCAACACGATCGGGCTCCCACAGGGCGATGAACTTGGTCCGATGTGACCTTTCTGCAACAGCTCCTGAATCTGCCTCTTGATTTCATCATTTTCCAGAACAGAGCGTCGATAGATCGGTCCATTGGGTAGTGGCGCACCTGGGGTCAGATCAATCGGGTGCTTGACCTGGCAGTGCAGAGGAACCCCCGTGGGTGAGGTGAAGATGTCCTCGTACTCCTCCACGACCTTATCCATTTGTTGTTGTCGTGCAGAGGGGCCCTGTCTGGAGGTCGTGGCCACAGTCTTCTTCTTGCCCTCGGGGCGGATCATCAGGAAAACGAATTTCCTGGTTTGGGAAATGAGCTTACTACATTGTTTTGCAGTAACCAAAGAGATAGTCGTAGGAGGTGGTACCTCTGGTATCCTGTACAACTTATTTCCCAAAGTAATAATAACAGCACGAGGTCGAGACTCATACACAGCATGACGCTTCCACAAGTATGGTTGTCCCAATAATACATCAGAAACATCAATAGGAGCAACGTCACATAGTACCTCATCCGTGAAGGGCTTGATGCTATAGGGAAGGCGACACTGCCGGCTGACGCGGAGATCTCGTCCTTGGTGAAGCCACCCAATGGTGTATGGATGTGGGTGAGCTGTGGTCGGCAAGCCCAACCGCTTCACGGCGTCTGCTGAAATGAGGTTCTTTTGGCTCCCATTGTCGACAATGAACTGTACCGGGGAGCCCTTTACCCACATCCGGGAGTGGAAGAGACGTTCCTCCTCCTCTGGATCTTCCGGTTCCTCCTTTTGGATCTTTGCAGTGGCAACAGTGGCGTTGGGCTCCGCATCAATAATCTGTTTCCCTTTTTCATTCGCCTTTTCAGGTTCTGATTCGGAGTCAGAGCATGCATCTGACTCATAAGCCCTCATCTCGGCCACTAGCGACTGCTTGGCCCGACACTCACTTGTGTTGTGAGTGGAGCTCTTATGGAACTCACACCACTTTCCCGTGTCCTTCTTTGGCTTTACGGTGTTGTTCTTTTCTTGTGGCTTTGGTGGGTTGTCTTTAGCCGCCATGCCTTGGCTCTGTCCTTTGTTCTGCGGTTTGGAAGCACCTTTTCCTTTCTTTTGATTCGCAGATCCAAAGTCTCGCTTCTTCTGTTTGAATTTCTGCTCAATCTTGGCAGCATACCGGTATGCCGTACCAAGCGAGGAGATGTCGAGGAACTCCATTTCCTCCCGAATGTATCTGTGCAGACAACTGCGATACTTTAGCACCAAATGTTTCTCTGAATCTTTGATACCCAACTTTGTGCGCAGGGTATGGAACAGATTCGTCAACTCGTGCACATCTTGATCCCTTTGTTGTCGCAGCATGGTCCATTGTATGTACTTGTCCTCATAGCTCCCCACGGGATAGTAATGTTCCTTGACGGCGTCTCGGAAAGAATTCCAAGTTGGTACGGCCGAGAACAGAGAGGGTTCTGTCTGGTCCTTGTTCTCACAGTAGGTTTCCCACCAGTCCTTAACATGGGGGGTAGCTTTGAGGAGTGTAAAAATAATCTTCTCCCGGTCCGAAAAGTCATGAACAGAGAAATATCCTTCTAATAGATTCAACCATCTATCTACGGCATCTGCATCTATTTGACCCTCAAATATGGGAATGTCAAAATTTACTTGTACCTTAAAGGGAGTCGCAACTCCAGAGTGGCTACTGGATGCAGATGTGCCGCCGGTGGGTAGCCGTTGAAGGATCTTAGCAAAGCTATCCATCATCGCGTTCCTTTGTTTTTCGAGGGCCTCCTCGAGCAATATTTTGATAGGATCTCCTGCTCCCTCATCTTTCTTTTTGTCCCCCATGGGCGTCCGTCGAGGTTTGCGAGGCTGATCTTGCAAAGGTTCCACCAGATCAAGCCCTAGCTCCTTATACCTCGACCTCGTTGGGGACATGCAAAGAAGGATCGAGAAAAAGCAGACCGCTCTGATACCACTGATCCGGATTTATGCAGGAACGCAACAGAATAAACACACAACCATAAATACAGAGATGCAGCGGAAATAACACTTCATTTCATTAATATCAAAGAACTGAAATTTGCTTACAGACAATGGAAATAAAACTAGCTAGGGTACTGGTAGCTATCTCTGAGAAGAGATGTGGTGGCTACAGACCTCTGAACTGCTTTACAATGAGGCGCGAGGGCCTATTTATTATCGAGAAACAATGGAGAACCCTAAACATCCCAAAAACCTAACCCTAGGAGATGAAGCGCCAAAACTATGGGCCCCGTTTGGGTAAATTGGTGTTTCAACTTCCCAGGGACGTAACTTTGGCATACTATCTCTGTTTGACACACATGATACATCATTAGAAAGCTCTATCCGAGGACTACAGCTTTCGGGATGAATTTAATGGTGCTTTGATACCCAAAAAAACGTCATTTAGGGCCTCAAAACGGCTCCGGAAGTTTGGGACCCGAAAAACTGCTAAAAATAGTAAGTTATGCTGAAAATGAAAAATTGAAAGAGACAATGGTGGGGGGGCAAGTGGAATAGGTGGGTGGCCACCAATATCCACCTAGATCAATTGAAATCCAAATAAAAGAAATGAAGAGGGTTTACTGTGTTTAACTTACCAGAAGGGAGAAACGCCAAATAAAGGAAAATATTCAGTCACGGATCAACAAGGGTTTGCTCATGAGGAGCGAAAAACCATTAGAAACTCACAAAAATGCTGAGGAATTGAAATAGGGATGGACAACTTACCATCGGAGAGTTGCTGAAGTAAAGTAGATGCCGAAAACCCTTGGTGACTTCGACCTGCAGGCGCCAGAAATAAACAATCAAGCTACAAGTAAACTGAAATAGCGGAATTCTTAATAATGTCGAAATCAAATGTATACAGAGGGGTTAAATTAGAAACAAAGACCAGAAATCGTCACATTGTTGAAGTCCTGTTGGAAGCCACAAGGATTTGAAAAAACCCTTGCCACAGAGACGGTGTGAAATGAGCCAAACAGAGCCACCATATTGGCGGAGCCAAACACAGAGTAAATCCTCAAGAAACTTTGTGCAACAAGTGAAATGAAAGTCGAATGAACAGTATGAGGGTTAGGAAATAGCGCAGGAGAACACATATCGAGAAGTAGGATAGATGTCCATCTCATGTGAGCCCACAAGGATGAGTGGAAATAAATACACAGTGATTGCGAATTAAAACGAATCTGTAACGTGTCATATGACATCACCAACACTTGAAATATCAATTCATAACTTATATTAAGTTTTTTTTAAACAGTCGAATAAAAGTTTTGAGCACAAGACTTAAGGAGGGCTGGGCCCCATAATTTAATTTCTAGCTTGGGCCAAACGCCACCAAATTAGAATGATTTAATTTTCCCTTGCGTGAAACCTGAAACAAAGTGATTTCAAGAATCTATTTCTAAATGTGATCTATCAAGCCTCGATAGGGATCAAATATTTCTAGGTGAAAACCTAAGTGATTTCAAGAATCTATTCCTAAATATGATCTATCAAGCCTTGATAGGGATCAAATATTTCTAGGTGAAAACCTTTCCTCAAGTTTTTCACTCAAAAAAGAGGTTTACACTTCTATAGATTTGATACCTCTCAGAGTTTAATAGATCCGAAGTTAAGATAGATTTAAGCTAGTTATAATCAATAACACTAATTTTGTTATATTCAATCTCTAAGATAAATGATATATATCTTGTTATATTCAACCATTAAAAATAATAATATATGTTTTAATAGAGAATATTCCTCTTACAAATAAAGATACCTTCAAAACCTATGGTTTTTTTATATTATTCTTTTTTACTTCAACGTAGAGCTAGAAAGAGGAAGCTCAAGATATCTTCAAAATCTGTAGTTTTTTTAAATAATTGTTTTTTACTTCAAATTATGGCTAAGAAACTCATCTTTTGATGTAAAACTATTATTTTTAAATATCATTGTAACCTTGGTTATCATTATTATCATCATCGTAATTGTGTATAGAATAGGTTAAATGTTGGTTATCATTATTATCATCATCGTAATTGTGTATAGAATAGGTTAAATGTAAATTATTAATGAGCTATCATAATATAAATGTCCTAATGTAATGTCTTAAAATATCAATTTATTAATTTAAATATATATGTCCTATGTAATGTGTGGAAATATCAATTTATTAATTTAAAAAAATAATTTGAAATATTTTTATAGTATATTTGAGTATAAAGTAAAAAAATATATAAAAAATTATATATAATTTATTTTTATATAATGAAATTTTAGTTCTTATTAATAATAACGAGCTGAAATATATATATATATATAAAATTTTGTACAAATTTATATTTTTATTTTTAAAATAGTTATAAATTTTAAAAATAGTCATTGTAGATGTAAAATAAGAAAAAATACATAATCAAATATTATGTATATGAACGGGTATGGTTTAAAAAAAAAAAAACAGATAGTCATATTATATATATATATATAATTTATACAAAATGAGAAAACGCACATTATCAAATATTATGTATATGGAAAGTTATGTTCTTTAAAAAAAAATGAGATACTTACATTTTTTTTTAGTTATTTTATATATATGGTAAAGTTTATATGTAAATTGTATGATTTGTTAAAAAAAATGATTATACTAGTATAAATCTATGTAAATTTTAGGTCTATAATATGTTTCAAGATGAAATTTTAAGAAGGGTTTGTTCATCAAAATATTCATCTAAGAGCTTAATAAATCTAAAGTTATTATCAACCCATAGTAGTTGCTACTAATATTATTTATATTTATATAAATTTTACATTTATATATAAAAATATTTATATTTTTTATTTTATTAAAACATTGATAATACATATTATAGTTATGTGTTTTATAATTTTTGTAATTTAATCTTTCTAATGTGATATGAATAAGAAATATATAAATAGAAAGATAGATATGTAACTTAAAATATTGGAAATATTTAATTTGTATGTACTTGAGTTTACTTTAATTGAATTCATATATATATATATATATATATATATATATATATATATATATATATATATATTAATTATATGTTCTTCCAAACTCAAAATAATATAATACATACTAAAATAATAAACACGCCTTAATTGTGTATCCAAAACTTAAAAAAAAAAACGTCGTGGCCTACCTCACACCTACCCTATGCATGATTCATTGATGTCCATCAACCAAAACATCAAGAATTCAATTCTCGATATCCACACCTACCCTATACATGATTCATCAAAGATGTATGCATCTAGCTAACCTCGATCTTATACTACTACGTTTTGTTTTCTTTCCATCTTTTCATCATGGGAAGGTCTAGGTCCCCGTGGCCTGGCTTCTTTCTCAACACACCCCTTGGAATCAATGTAGAAAACTTGGCTTCAATAAATTGATCCTTGTCACTCATACATATGGGTTAGTTAGCCTGAAATTGGAAGGCTTATGTAGGAGAGGGTGGATAGAAGACTTTTGTTGGAATTTTACATAGTATTGCATGCAAGAAAGTGGGATGTAAATCATATCCAACTCCCCAGCTCAATGCATGGTCTACCTCCCCAGCTCAGTGCATGGTCTAAAGTAATTCACCCTCTGGCCATGTCCCAATTTTCATTTAATCTCTTTTAAGTCGGTTTGATACCTTGGCTCTTAAAATAGTTGGTTTCTATTGAATTTTATGCCTCACGGTACTCCTTTTAGTCTCGTTCAATCCCATATACTCTAGGATACAAAGAGGGTTCTCACTGCATGTTTTCCCTTTTCCAACACCCTTCGTATTCATCTGAGTCCTCATTTTTACGTTACTCATTTTGAATCATTATTTTGACCTTCCACTTTCCAACAGTTTTTGAACTGTTCGCCTCCGCTATAACGGGCCTTGTGAATTTTTAGAGTGCGTTACTTTGGATGCATTTCATTTTTTTTTAAATCTCAGCCTTCTTCTTAAGAACAGACTCTCTCTCTTGCTTTTTATTATGAAGTATTTGAACTTCAAATTTCTGTTGCTTCTTCTCACGAAACATTTTTTTCAAATATCTGCTGTTCTCTCAAAGAGTCGTACATTAGCTTTCTCTCTTTTCTATGCTGCTTTTCATTTGTTGAATTTGTTGCTAGTAAGGAAGTCTTATGAAAACTAACTCTGATATCATGACAAAATTGAAAACAAAAAATAAGTGTTACACTTCTCAATATTACGAATAAATTAAATAAGATTACATTAACGACATCGACATTAAATAACTACAGTAAAATTCAACTAAATCAAACCGAAGTGAGACAGATAAATAGACGCTTTCGACACACATGGTTGAAATTAATTTCTCCAACAAACTACTTTAAATTGGTGAAAGACCAAGACTCTCCTTCGATAATCAATTTGTTAATATTATTCCTACCAACCATGAGTATGCACTCTTTTAAAATGAAGAATTCGATGGCGATATTACGTTCAATCTCTAATAAGCCGTTGTGCATACGAATAATCCGACATCGAATGCTTTTAGAAACCTTTATTTTTAATTTTAATAAATATTTATAAATGTATAAAATTAAATCTTTATGAATAAAATTAATATTATGAATATTATATATTAATATTTTTTTTTTTCAAATTGACGTAAATAAATGACAAGAATGATTATGTGATAATATACGGATACCGTGCTCAAATAATTTCTTCGATAATTTTCAAATTTATGTTAGAAGAACAAATAATTAGATTCAAATTTATTGACATAGTATTAAAAATATATATGAATATATAAAATTAGAGTATTACATGTTAGAGTATTAGAGTATTACGGATATTATTAACTTCTAAATAGAGTTTTTTACAATACCATGAGCCAATACAAAGATAGAGAGAGAGAGGGAAAGATATAGAGAGAGGAAAATCATAATACCGTGGGCTAACACCATGGTTTATGAATACCATGGGCCATCTAGGCTTTTGATAATTATGTTATGGATCTATGCTTTTATTTATTATGTTACAATACCATGGGTCAACACCATAGCTATTGGGTTATCAATACCACATACTTATTTTAAAATAAAAATATTTTAAGAATACTTTATTTTAATTCAATTTTATAACATTTTTTAATTAAATCTAAAAGAAAAAAATGTTATAATTACTTTTGAGGTATATCTAAACTCACCATCCTCACCACTACTAAAAATATTCCCATAGATATTAAATCCAGGTTTTAATAAATGGAAAATGAGAACACTTTTATATATATAAATGTGAAATTTATATAATATATAAAATATTATAAAGAACCAGGATAGATGCATGTGCATGATTCTTTTAAGTTTTTTTTGTTGTATTTTCATTCATATGATTGATCCAAAATATAGAGAGCATGAAAAGGGAGAGATGAAGATGGAATGAGGGAGAGAGGACATTAGAGAATGGAGTGAAAAGGAGAGGATAAAGATAGGGAAAGAAGGGGAAGAGAGAGACATGGATACATAGATATGGAGGGGGGAGATAGGGGAGAGTGAGAAGGAGATAGAGAGAGAGGCAAATAGTGATAGAGTTAGAGGGTGGGGTGAGAGAGTGTGCGTGATGGGGGGAGAGACAGAGGGAGGTGGGAGAGAAAGGGAGAGAGAGCAAGGAAAAGAGAGAGGAGTTGAGAGAGAGGAGAGAGGAGATGACTGAAGGGAGAAAAAAGGAGAGGATAGTGATAGGGAAAGAAGGGGAAGAGAAAGACAAGGAGACATATATTATAAGAGGGGAGAAAGGGGGAAAGCGAGAAGGAGAAAGAGGGAGATAGTGACAGATTGGAGGGCAGAGAGAGAGAGAGAGAGCATGTGATGGGGGGGGCATATAGAAGGAGGTGGGAGAGAAAGGGAGAGAGAGGAAGGAAAAGAGAGGGGATTTGAGAGAGAGGAGAGAGAGGGGGAGAGAGAGATGGATTTGGAAGGGGGAAATAGAGGGAGGGTATAAAAAATACATTGAAATATATAGTTAGAGAGAGAGAGGGAGTGATAAGGGAGAGATGAATATGGAATGAGGGAGAGAGGAGATGAGGGAAGGGAGAGAAAATGAGAGGATGTATATAGGGAAAGATGGGGAAGACAAAAACAAGGAGACATAGATATGGAGGGGGGAGAGAGGGGGAGAGAAAGGAGAGAGAGAGGGAGATAGTGACAGAGTTGGAGGGTGGAGAGACAAAGGGAGTGGGTTATGGAGGCGGGGGGAGAGAGAAAGGGAGAGAGAGGAAGAAAGAAAGAGAGGAGAGAGAAAGGGGGAGAGAGAAATGGAGTTGGAAGGGGAAGAAAGACATAGAGAGAGAAAGGTGGAGAGGCAATGACGAGAGAGAGAGAGAAAGAGAGAGAGAGATAGAGTATGTATTGGGCGTGAGAAGGAGAGACAATGGGAGATAGAGATATAGATGGAGGGGAGTGAAAGGGGAGTGAAAGGGAAGAAGAGGGCGGAAAAGAGAGGAAGTGAGGAAGAAAGATAGATATGGAGAGAGAGGGGGTGAGAGAGACAAAGGGAGATAGAGATATAGATGGAGGGGGCAAGTGAGAGAGAGAGAGAGAGAGAGTAAATGTTTTTGGGGTGAGAAGGGGAGACAAGGGGAGATAGGGATATAGATGGATGGGGGAGAGAGGGAAGAAGAGAGATGCAAAGAGAGAGAGAGAGAGAGAGAGAGAGAGAGAGAGAGAGATAATGACATGTGTTTAGGGGGTTAAGATAGAGAGACAAATAAATTGCATCATCTACTTTGGTTAAAATGGTCTAGTTTTACTGAATAGTAGTTCTTGGATAGGTATTGATGTGTATTTGGAAATTGTAGCAAGCATCATTGTAGAGAAGGTACATTAGGATTGCAAATTTACCACCCTCAGTATTGTTTCAAATGCACATTCTACACATTGTATTACTTCACTGGGCCTTGGAGGTATTTCAATGTTATTGTTTTTTTTTAATTATTTTTCTTGGGTATTTTTGAGGTGGTCAAGTTATCAGTGATTTTTGGTTTATTGGATTCTATGAATAGTCAATGTCTTCAACCATGTAGAGGGTTTGTCACCATGTAATGTGTTACAATAGTTTGTTGCAATTGTCAATAAAAATTGATGATATATACAAGAATTTATACTACATATTAGAATTATGGCCACCACGAGATGTAAACCCTATACTATTGAGGCAATAATGAAAAATAATAAAATAGTCTATTGTTGTTAGTGTCAGTGAAATTCAAAATGTTTCTTTCCAATTTCTGAGATAATTCTCTGTGAGGAAACATTGGATATTTTAAATATCATCAAATGCACTACAATAGAGTTTCCCATCGAAGTTGTAGATTTCACACCAAAAGTTATGAATAATTGGGAGCTGATGTCTGGCTCATTTTCATCTAATATGTGATGATGTCTGAAATTTGTGAGGTTGTGATGCAAATTTAGATTTGGAAAGATAACCATCATACTTTTCATGAATTAACAGTATTTTATTTAGCCTATTTGATGTCATGTACTACCTGCATTTTTTCAAAATCTATCAAATATTTGCTATTGGATCTTCAAAGACCATCTTTGAAGATTAAGATGCAATATATGTTGGAAAGGTTATAGAATCTATCAATTTGGCATAATGTAAGTGATTTCTTATACCTTGAGTGACATGTTTTTAGTAATTTTCATCTTCAATGATTTTTTATGTGTCACAATGCTTCTGGAATTTATGCTTTACGGTGTTTCCATTGCAACATCTGGTGCAATTGCTAGTTTAAAGTTTTTTTATTTAATTATTTCAAATATGTTTATAGGCACTTTTTGTTTTCAAATTTGTTTCATGAGAATAATTATTAATGATACTCTATGGAGTGTTATAATTTTTAAAGGCCATTAAGTCCCAAATTTTCCATCTACGTAATTAATAATAAGTTCACTAATTTCATAAATTACACTTTACATTGTTTTTCTTCTTAATAATAAGTTCACTAATTTCGAAAATTATACTTTACATTATTTTTCTTCTTTTAAGTTTATTAATTATATCATTTTAGATTTATTTTAATTCCACAACTATCAAGCATTTAGAGGGGTCACCTTTTTAGAGCATGATAGATTTGGAGTTAAGATGAATCTAGGTTGGTTTAATTAATTTTTTTGTAAGGTTGGTGGGATTACAACTTCATCATGTCGAATATATCACTCTGATAGGGCAGGGGAAATCAGTGACATCCCTCTTAGAGCTTGATAGATCTAGAGTTAAGATGGATCTAGGTTGCTTTAATTAATTTTTTGTAACCTTGGTGGGATTACATCTTCATCATCACCTAATCACCATATATCCAAACCCTCATAGACTAGGTTGGTTTAATTATTATGTTTATTAGTTTAATTTTTATTTTATTTTAATGTAATTTCACTAAGTCGAAATATTTTAATTTTATTTTTTCATTTTTTTATGTAATTTGACTCCGTCAAAATGTTTAGATTAACTAGTTAAAAGACAATTTTAATTATTGTTTAAGAAAATACTGGAACTATAAATGTTTTACTGAAATGTTATTAATTATAATAATAAAATTAATTATAAAAAAATAACTTGATAAAAAGTAAAAGCTGATGGTAAATATTTTCTAAGAACTAGAAAGAGCAGTGTAGATCTGTAGATTGTTGAATTAACAGTGCATGTATATCTATAGATTTACCCTATATGAAAAAAAAAAAAACAGATGGATGAGTACCTTTATTAGATTTAAAGATATTCATACATAAATAGAGCTAAATATGGTTTAATAAACCTGTAAATAATTCTGGTCTGAAAAATAAACATAACTGGTGCATGAATAACATCCTTTACTGGTGAAGTGTCCAACCTGCATACACTATTGGAAAATAAATCTAACGAAACTTATATGAAGTGCATGCAAAATTTGTTAGCTATACAAGGAAAACAAATATTTCACATACCAAATCTACATAAAGTGCTGGTTAGAGGTGTTAGCTAGAAAACTAGATATACTGAACATAATATAAAAAATAAATAAATATAGTTTCCAGAAGTTATTATGGTGGACACAAATAAATTATACATGGAAACTTTAAGTCAAGGAGCAGATGGAGAGGTATACTGCTAGAGTAGTATAACACATATAGGCACATAAACCAGGTGGAAATGGAAATTACACATTCAAGAATCACTAAATTATTGTAGATGTGAATACTCTTGTAGTATAGATATTTATATGTACAATTATGTTATTAAAAAGTGGAGGAAGCATAAATACAAGATAAGACTAGCTAATGTATCAATTCCATCCAATAAATTGAAGTAGATAGATTCAGTAGAAATAAAACCCTATCATAAGCATAAACAGGAAATAGAAATCTGGAAATCACCAGAGTATAGTATAAATCTGTCTTTTCGACCAGGAATGGAATATATATATGTAAGTTATATGTTAATTCCTGAATAGAAATAATAAAACGCGACTATCGTGTGCCATAACAAATTCATAGAAAATATGTGGTCCTAGGAACCATATTATCAGGATGTCGTTAAATCAGTCCAAGTCTCTGGAAATCATTATTATTACAGTAGAAAAAATTTATGAAAATAAGACTCGAAGAGTCTAAAAAAAATTTGTATAATAACAATGTGAGAGTTTGGCTTCACTTCGACCAATATGTTGTCGATACCGACCTGATAGAGCAGGGTGGAGCAAAGTTAAATCCGAGTGAAACATCCATTTCACTATATCACCGAGAAGGAAATTCGTATGGGATTCGAATTTACCTGAACAAAAAAGCGCCTGGTAAGACATACGAGTTAATTAGTAGCTATGAATTATATCACATAAATTAATATATATTATGAAGATACGAAACCCTTTACTCCAAAACGACCTGCAAAATGGATATCTGGATAATATTAACATTTCAAAGACCAGGATATCCACCTGGAACGAAAAAGCACCGAGTCAAATGTTACAAATAAAGCAATCACTTGCCTAGGGTAGTGATTTCTCACTGGAGGGGAGACGTTTAGAGCCAGGACAACGCAATTCGAATAACATGAGGATGGTCACGGAAGACCATGAGGAATAAACTCCTACCAAGCAGTGATTGAATATTAGTACCAAAATTTATCAACAGGAAGATAAACGAAATGCAAGAAGTGATATTGGAATAAAATTCAAGCGCAATAGATTAGAGAGATTTCCACGAAAGATTGATCCGCAATTAACTGAGATGAGTTCACAAAAGTAAATGAAACTATGTGGGAACAAAGTTTGTTTATTTAACAACTGCTCTCGCACCCTAAGGCCGAGCGTATTACCATTGGGGAAGAAAACGTATCAAGATATAGTGCAGAGAGAGTAAATCCACATATGTAAAATAGGGAAATGCTCAAAAAATTCATACCTGAATGACAATACGATGAAGAGATAGTTACCCCAGAAGCCGACGCTTCGTTTCCCAAACGAGTAGAGTCTCGACACCAGGAGACGACCAGAAAGAGTGAAGGGCGAAAGAACCATTTCATTACCAACACAGAGATTAATACGAATTGTTCCAAATCAAAACCAACGAAACCCTAATGGAACGGAACCATCTCCACCGTCCAAGTGTCTCGGATCAATGGTATACACAAGGATCGATTGGGGAAAATTGACATTTAATACATTGCCATCCCACACATAAATGTAGATCCATGAAATCGATCCCACAGTACTCCAGATAGTGTCATATGGCCGGCGTAAATAAATTAGTAGACAGGTGTGCCATACTATAAAAAAAACGTAAACACATAAAACCTTGCGTGTAAATATAACGAGAGATAACAAAAATTAAAAATCAACAGAGCACCATCAAACAAAGTGACGTGGAGATTTGGACTACGTTACAAATGCCAACTACATTAAACCAACCTTGCCAACGAAGCATAACGAGTACATTGACCTTAAATGTCGTCTATCTCCATAGAAAATTTGTTGTAAGTGAACTGTACGTGAGATATCAATGATGCTATCGGAACGATCATTACACATTGGAAATAGTGGCCGCAAAGCTATAATAACTTCATATAAACGTCATAAGATTTAAATAGGAATAGATCGTTCAGCACTTTGGATAACTCGAAATCAAAACATAGTGTTATAAATCTTGGAGGAATATGAAGATATAAACCCAATGAATAAGATATCCAACCTACAATCCATAAGGGTATGCTATCGAAAACCAAAGCGTAGGTATGGTGAACCCTACAAGGGTCGTACATAAAGGTTTAATGCATAGATAGAAATTTGTATGGATAAATGTAAACATATAAATTAGGTGTGAATAGTATATATATATATATATAACATAAGCCACAAACATTTATGGGAAGATAATAATAAAACTATGATAGACAGCCAATTATACATACAAGAGTAATAGGAGAAATAGGAAAACCTTACTCAATAGAAGTTCATAATTGATGAAATTCGAAGGTAGATCTAAATAGCTATGACCAATAGAAGCACATAATTAAAACTAAAGTAGAAAAAAAAAAAAATTGGGGTGGAAAATAAGAGACGTTACATTCATGGAGCGAGGGAGAGTGTGAATATTCCAGAGCTGGTAATGACCAGTGGAAAACACTTAGAAAAATCCCGAATATATTTCTGGCACTGACTAGACTAGGTGTCCTGAGGTGATTGCAAAAATATCCACTGTTAACCCGCACCTTTCAGGATTGGAGCACGGGGGAAAGAGGAGGACATAATCGCCTCTCTTGAAGGTTGGGAGGACCTCAGCTGTGAAAACTATATAACCATATAAGTAACTTTAATTATTATTTTTGAAATATCCTCAGTTAACCCGTACCTTTCAGGATTGGAGCACAGGGGAAAGAGGAGGACATAATCGCCTCTCTTGAAGGTTACGAGGACCTCAGCTGTGAAAAATATATAACCAAATAAGTAACTGTAATTTTTTTTTTGAGTAATTAAAGTATAGTTATTGTTTAGTTTTATTGTGAATAGGTTATTACCTATTTAGGACAGAATTAGTGATATTAGTATGGAAAGAGATGATAATGTTTATACTTGATGATACAACAAGAATATATATATATATCACAGGTTAAATTTGAGAAATGAAGCTGCAAATAAATACTAGAATAGTGTAATCCATATCATTTATATATGAGGACTAAAATTCTATTTATTGATAATTTTGTATTCTTTTCTTTATTCCTAGTAGACATGAATACTGTAAAGGAGAAATTTGGAATGAATTCTTCCGTAATGATCAATAGAAGTTATGTGCTGAAGAATTAATAAAGAACTCAGATTTGGGTTATAATTGCTATGAATTTTTATCATGTAAACCAAGAAAACTATTTAGGTGTTGTGGACATATTGTGCAGTGAAATGTACCAATAGGAAGTCAAAAAAATAATAAACAAGAAAAGAATGGACAAGGAAGCTTTAATGATACAAAAAAAATCTATAGAAAACTCTTAAAGAAAACTATGGGATGGACTATTGGTCGAAGGCGGCAGGTAGAAACCCAACCCTCGATGCGTTGTCCTCCAGAAATGATTTTCACAGAAAAAGAGCAAGGTGGTTCGGTCACTCGAATAATTATCAGTAATTTAGCTAACGAATGGAAATGCTATTATGACATTGTTGTGTAGAGTAATAATATTTAATAATAGTAAATGAATAAATATAGAATTTATCTGTCATTTTCTACAAACGGGAATGATTATATAGAGATATAGTCAACTTATTAGCCCAGCTTGAGGCACAACTTTGTAAATAAATAAACATGCATCCTTCTATTTTAAAGAAACGAACATTGTACATCATATATCCTTTTACTGTAATTCCTTCTGAAATTGAAAATCCCAGAGATAACTCAGTCGAACTCTAAAAGACTTGAAAATGGGTAAGAACCCGATAAAAGGGAAATTAATGTTGTCTAATCTTTAAAAGAAGTTCTTTCTGAGAGATAAATTTTAACAAAGTAAAATATTCACTTAGAAGTTCGATATATATATATGGATATTAGAGGATGCAAAGGAAAATAAGATAAACTAATAACCCCTGAAATGAGTAGTAATGAAACATATATTTACTTTCATTCAAATCTTAAACAATTTTCAAAGCACTCCTCTAAGAATGTTTACGGAGGAGAAAAAGAACAAATTTGGAGTTACATTTTCAAGCCTTAAGTCCCTTAGTCATACAAAATTTATACAGAACTCTTGGGAAGCAAACTATAAGGAATTTCTCCCCACGGCCAAAGAAAAAAAATATATATATATTTAATATGAACCAACTCCAAAGGAGAAAATTTGAGAAACTTATGGTTACACGTCAATCGCCAACCTGAGGACAAAGAACACAGATGGAGGGTACTTATTTTGGAATACCTGGAGTGATATGAGGAAATATTAGCTGGAAAAATTTTGAGTTCTAAACAAGCAACAAAGTATTCTACATCAAGCGGAGTACCTGCATATTCCATAGCAAGGAGGTTAGAAAAGAAATTAAGATGTGGATGGTAGGAAATAATAAAGCTGCAATCAAAACTCTAAGAGAAAAACGGAGGGTAATGAGAGTATATGGAATTACCTATGGATATGGTAAGTTCACCTTGGAAGCAAAAAGCCAAGCTGCGAAGAAATTAAAGATTAAACTTAGCAAAAATATTTTATTATTGTGTCAAAAAATAGTGTAACCTAAGACTGGTAAAACGCAGAAAAATGTAGTACTATCTCTAGGATTTTCTTACCTGAAACTAGAGAAGAGAATTGAGAGGTTAATTCATTGGCTGAACCCTTACGAAGGGAAGCTTCCACGTCAGACCTGCACCAAATATGATGGACAAAGGTGATATACTCAACCTCGCTGAGAAGAGGTGACATGGCGGTAAGTTCATTCTGCAAGGGACAACAATAGAGCCAACCCAAAAAATGCGCCAGAAGAAATGGGAAGTACAAAGTTGGATAAAACCAGTTAAGCAAGCTTTCTCCCACCAACATAGATCGTCATTGATCTAAAGCCAATCATACGGGGACCGTGAGGGCAAGTGGTCGCACACGGATCCCAATTTCTCTAGCTGGTGTGGAGAATGAATGCAGACATCCTATATCAACTTCCGTATACTTGTTTCCATTAAAGTCCAAGATTGTGACCTGATACAGAGGGTAGTGGAATTTAAATTGAGGATCTCGAGATATGTATATCATTGAATGAACATGTGAAACCAGAAGCCTTACACTAAATTGTTATTACAATCGAAATAATCATAGTTGTTAAAATTAGAACTTAAATGATTAAATGATGAATGGAATTTATGAAGTTAAATGATTCATATGTGATATGATATATATATATATATATATATATATATATATATATATATATATAATTCGGATATGTGATAAAGTTATAAAATGCAAAGTGGAATGTTCAATAGCGATAAATGCAAGTTATGTATAGTATGTTAAGTCCTATCTCGGTGGAGTAAATATTTTTTTTATGGTAGTGAAATGAGTGTTAATGAGTGTTACAAGTGGTATAAGATCATTTTTCATACGCTGGGACCTTAAGGGTCAACTAAAAAATTACGCTGTGTGAAAAATGATGCACAAAATAGAAGTTTAGCAGGAAAATATCATGAGGAAAGGATCAACGGAAAAACCACCCCAGGACACCGAGGAACCTCAAACACAACCAGTTGTGAACCCTGATATGTGTGTTCAGCCGAGTCTTGATCAACACTAGAAAAATTGTAGATTGTTGGAGGAACAACAACATCAAACTAGTTTGTTGTTGAACTCCGTACAACAATTGCAAGAAGAGATGGTGAGAGTTCCAAGGGAAAATGAACGATTAACGCAAGAGAAAGAGAAGATACTCAAAAGTCTGTCAGACAACCAAAATCAAGGTGTGGAACATCCCAATGCTAATAGGGACATGGAAGAAGGCGAGGAACAGAAAACCAGATATAATACCACTGACAGAGCGGAAAGAAGCCCATCCCAGTGAAGTAACAAGAACAAAAACTACAATGAAGAAGAATAAGACAATTTGTCAGATCAATAAGAGGTTAAAAAGCAGAAAGTAGAACTTCAGGGGGAGTTTCGAAAAATAAAACCACCATCATTTGATGGTGAAGCTAAGGAAGTGGCAGAAGCATGTTTAATAAACATGGACAAGTAATTTCAGGTGTATGAGTATAGTACCAATCTGAAGGCCAAATTAGCCATATACTAGCTAAGGGAGAAGGCCACCCTGTTGTGGGAAGAAGTGAAAAATGTTCACAGCATTGATGAACAAGATTTCACTTGGGAATCATTCCAGCAATAATTTAAAGAAAAGTATTTGACAAAATGATTTTATGATGAGAAAGATAAGGAATTCCATGATTTCATATTGGGACACATGACTATGGGTGAATATATCACCAAGTTCACCTCCCTGTTATGATATGTTCCATACATTCACGAGGAAAAGGCTAAGGTGCAAATATTTTTGAGCAACCTACTAGCACATATGAAAGAACTAATTGAGTTTTTGAATCCTAAAACCAAGGACGAAGCCATTCGTAAGGCACGAATGTGCTATCAACGGTCCAAGGCTCAAGGGGAGGCTAGAAAATGTTGCTAGCCAAGGAAAGGACAAAAAGGTAACTCGAATTTCAAGGGTGCCTGTTGGACGGATAATTCATTCTTGCAGACAAGGCAGACCTCCCAAGTGTCCTACGGACAGCTACCAACAAACATACAACTAAATCTATCTTTCTCTAGATATATTTCGATTTATAATTAAATGCTATAAAGGCTTAATGATCCTACCTTTGAACCAACGCTTGTTTGTAGTAGTAATCCTTTAGTCGCTCGAAAGAGTTTCCTTCAAAGATTTGTAATCACAAGCAAGAAAACATCAAATAGAACCTGCATAACATACATTCATAAATCATATCTATTATGGTGATCAAGGAATCCATAAAATAAACCAATCAATTGACAGCTTATTGAGAAAAATGGACTTATTTGTATTAACTTAAATAATAAGATCCTTACAACCATGTTCACCTTGATGTCATACAGGCCTTCCTAGGGTCCGGAATAGGCATTTCCTTTACTCTAACAAGCCTTGCACTCTTCCAACCGAGATACATAAAGGTATGTAATCCTTCCCACATAAAATCTCAGCTAAAAGGGTTTGAGTTTCAATAGAACTTCAACTCCAATAATACCAAAAACTTCAACTCATCAATTGTAACCCTCTAAGGCTACCCTATGCATATTTTTATAGTGGAAGAGAGGAGGTTACAGCTCCATACAATAAGGGATAGAATCCTCCTTCAAAGGGATTAGTTCCTTACATCAAGGGGTTAGCTCCTTATAGGATGGGATGCATGAACATGAAAGGAGCGGACTTTCCACCGCAGGAATGTTTCTAGAAGCTTCAAAAAATGACTTTAACTGAGCTTCTAGATTTTACTTGCACCTTTTATTATATTTTACAGGGGTCCACACTTTTAATAAATATAAAGTGTGTTTTTCTATGCATGATTTATATTCAAAAGGTGTGGGACCCCAGGAAATACTAAGAGAAAGTGCGGTACAAGAGTTTTAAGGCTTTTATGAGCTTTTCTCTTAGTTTCAAGGCTTGAATTTCGGAACTTTGATATTGTAGACTTCTAAGGGAGTAGTAAAATTTCATGGTGACAAATTTCAGTGTAACAAATGGCCCCCTAAAGTGTTAAGTTTGAGAGTATTCGAAGAGTGATGTTCTTTATCATTTCAAGGATTAGATTGTGGACACCCCAGTCGGAACCCTGTAAAAACATTCAATTCAGCACACACACACACACATATATATATATATATATATATATATATATATATATATATATATATATATATATATATATATATATCATCATCATCATCATCATCATCATCATCATTGAGGTAGGCATTCCCATACTCAGATAAAAAACTAACTAAACTTGTTCTGATACAGAAATGAGTTTAATATTACATCAATAGTGTAGACACAGCATGGGCGTAGCCATCTATAACGAATATTCTACTGCATAATGAATAATAAAACTTCTTGCAACCTGGATGGTGGAAACTAGATCTAGGGTCTTGATTTCTGCTTCTCGAATTAGCACGATTCTATCCATGCGATTAAATGTGTGAAGTTGAACATGGTAGAAACCACTTGATTACCAGTCAATGATGTGAATTGTTAACAAGTGTGAGAGAAACCACCAATAATGACAATGGCTCTCAAAGTAATCAGTACAATCCATGAAATATGAATAAGTGATCTGAAGTCGAACATTTGATAGAATCATTCGAGCGAAGGTCAATGATGCAACCTATCATCGAAGGCAAGAAACCTGCCATTAAGGCATGAAGATTCTAAGGTACTGGCAGATTCTAGATCGACTTCCTAGATGATGAGTTGTTGTTGATAGAAAGTGATCCGTCGTAAGCAAGCTCACGACACGAAACCATAGATCAAGTTTTCAAGAAATTTTGGAAGGACTGAATCAGGGATGGTAAACACGAATGGAGACAAATGTTGGAGATGAATGGTTTGTCTGACTCTCCTCTTGAACACATAACGACACTGCAGTTGGTTTGCTAACAGTTGCCCTAAGCTAATACCTAGAAACCACCTGAAAAATTTGATAGGCAAAGGATTTCCCAACCCAGGTGGAAGTGTGACAGAAAGTGCCGTGTTCAAGATTGGTGTAATGCTTTTACAAATCAAAGTGTAACAAATAAATATTTTTTTCTCTCCTTTCCCCCACCATTTCTGGCAAGTACCTCTCTTTTTTTGACAAGCTTGAGGAGGATAACATTTTCTTGTTTATAAGTTCATCCTTTGGATGAGTCCAACTTAGTTTAAAATCGAACCCTAAGAAGGAGTGGTCTGTTCCTGTTTGTAATCGACAGGTCCTTTACTGTTAAATTTAACGAGTCTAGTATAGGAGAAACTCGGTGTTTTTCATTTTTAGGGAGTCAGAAAAAAAACTTAAGAAAACTCCATGGGTGTACTTTTTCGTAAATTTAGTCTCTCAGACTCGAAAAAGGATAAAATAATGCAAGAGAGAACTCTATTGACCGTGATTAGTCAACGTATACCTTTTTCGTAAATAGTTCATTTCAGTTCGGAAAAGGGGAAACTTATACTGAAGGGACAACCGTTGATTTACTTTAACGAGTTTGAATAGTAAAGTACTCGGCAATCTTTTCATTTTTAGAGAGTCTGAAAAGGGCTTAAAATAGGACTCCATGGTTTTTCTTTTTTCGTCAATTTTAAAGAGCCCGAAAAAGTGATAAAAGTTTACTCTTCGTCAAAAATGACCCTTTTTCCTGAAAATCGATTATTCTGCACAAAAACTCGAAAAATTAAACATACCTATTTCAATAATAAAAAATATTTTGAAAAACTGACTTTTTAAAGTGAAAAATAATCAAATTTAAAATTCATCTATTTGAAAAAACTTACAAAAAGGAGTTTTCCAAGTTCATTTTTACCGTTTGAGTTTGGAGTGAAATTTTTAGAGCTCTGGGCCAAAAACCCTTTGGAGAAGATTCTGGGCAAACGAACCGTCAGAATCGAAAACCATTCGTTTAAGGTAATCCACAACCTCCTTATCTTGTTTTTCAGCCGTTTAATATTTTAATTTAGGGTTAGAATTTCATTTTTGGGAGGAAAATATGTTGAAAAATCCACCCTTGGGGGTCTGCACCTAAGACATTAGGTACTTGCGGACTCCGACATTTTTCTACAAAGAAAAATGTCGAGGCCCCATAATTTTAACAAAGGGGCCATGCGGATCTACAGACTGTCCCTGAGCGTAATGTACGGGGGCGCCATAACAAATTTAAAAACATATTTTCTTCCTAAATTACTCAAATTTTTTTCTTCAAAATGATTATAATCCTTCATTTTACTTGTTGTAGGATATGTACAATGCTCATTTGGCAAGAACAGGAGCACGAAGAGGTAGATGAAGCAACAATAGTTCATCAACCTACTTTGCAAGCTTTAAGAGTATGCGGGCTTTACAATTTTTGGGCTATCAGTGGCATGAGAGCTCAAGTGGATCTTCTTACTTGGCTGGTAAGTAAATGAGATGTTCAGGATGAGTGTTTCATGATCGGAGGTCACCGGCTCGAGATTGAGCTGGAAGACATCTATTTTTTGACTGGTTTGTCCAGGAGAGGCGAACCACTATCTCTATTTGGGGCTAGGCCAGGTGGCCAATCTATTGCCAACCTACAATTAGAGTTTTGTAATGATGAAGCCAATCCTCGAGACAAACGGATTGACATAAAAACTATCATCCGTCCTGAGCTAAAAGTGATCGCTTTTACCGTTTTCAAGTTGTGCGGAAGTGCGGCTTTGCGTGTAGCCACTGGATCTCAGATGTGCATAGTAGTAGATTACTTTCGAGGCACCATATTCAACTGGTGCGAGGCAGTTTTGGAAAATGTGAAAGGCCAACTTACCGGAGCAAAGTTTGGGAAGTTAAAAAACTTTGGATATGGGTCCAATGTAGTCACCTTTTCTCTAGAGAGGATCCCTATGTTAGCCCCACAGCACATTCCTATTGATGTTGGTCTACCTCGAGATCCTAGGATGGTTCGTTGGGTTGCTTTGATGGCCTGCCACAGCGAGGGTGGGGAGATTGTTCGATTTCCCTCGACTTATTTTCGTTGGCTAGAACGCCAAATTTTTGTGATAGAGGATTTTACTTATGCGGGCGTGGATTTTCGCGGCGACCGGGATGCCGTACTTCCTCTAGGATCTTAGTGGAATGGGTCAAGTAAAAAATATTTTTTTTCATGTTGTAATTTCTAATTTTTATTTTGTTTTTTAAATTGTCTGAAACTGATAACAAAACTTTCAAATGTAGATGTGGGTCCAAGTCGACCAATCATTCTCCGCCCCTTTGACCAGACGCAAAGGGATGCAGCAGCAATAGCACCACCCCCACAAGATCAGACTGCAGAGATCCTGAGTGATTTAGAGCACCATTTGGAGCATCTCACTATAGATATTCCTGAGACCACCATAGATGATATCCCGCTCCGTCTACAGAGATATGTGATTGGTGTTCCTGGACCATTCAGGAGGTTTTTGACTAGGGTGGCACGAGCAATGGTGTATTATCGTGATCATCACCACGGATAATGGATGATTGACTTGTAGACTCATTTTTTATAACACTTTTTTTCCGATCATAAGGCATTTTGAAACTATGATTGAAGACGATGTACCATTTTTTGAACACTACATCTATACTATGATATACTATTATTTCCAGTTACCTGTTCAATCATGTTATCAAATGTTGATCTATTACTTTTTTATTGCAAATTTCTGTTTATAACACTAGAATCAATTTCATCTTCTAATGTATTTAAACTTCTTGGAATGTGTTGATACTTAATATAATCGAACTCTCTTTCCAAGAGACGAACCATTAGAAACAATCTTAATAATACTGGATTTATAATGGCATATAATCTGTTTAACTAATACAACGAGTTCAGAATCTAAATTAATGATCAAACTCTGAATTCCAAATGAAATGGATTCCGATAATAATTCAATAAATGCACTATATTCGACAATATTGTTTGTTTTTTGACCGAGTCTTACCTCATGCATTCAGACTAAATTGTCAGTGGGTGAATAAATAACCAAAGCTGCGGAAGAGATTTTCCATGTACTACGACAAGCGTCATCAGCAAAACCAATATATGTTTGAAAGGACGCGACATCTGCGATATCAAAAGTATCCAGATAAGTAGGAATAATAGTAAGACCACACTTAACCTAGGTACATGTTTCTAATCTATAGCACACCAGCTAAAAAGTAACTAATATACAGAGAAGATCTCCACACAAAAAATCAAGCGTAATATATCTTCAGATAAAGTCCATTTCTGGGTTTTCCCAAAGAGACCCTGTCAAAATCAATCAATTCATAGGACCCTTTTGCAAGCTATCACTTGAAAATATAAAGACCATGCCAAATGGGTTCAAATTTCCCATCCCCTATTTTATCATTGGCTTGATCATAAATCAAAACTAGATCTCAATCTGAAAAATTACGAGGGGTAACACTTCTATCATACTGAGATTTCATTCTTTTCGCATGAGACTCGGTAGCTAATGCAGTGGTGCGCCGATTCTCATCTAATTGAGCCAAGTATAAAAAATGTTTCTCCTCTTTACAAGTGTCTGGTAGTAACTCTATGCCTAGTTGGAGTGACGATATCTCGCATTCAATGGCTAATACCGCTTCTAAACTATAAACCAGTTGAAAAGGGGTAAAACCTGTCGATGTTTTTACTAAGGTTCGATATGCCCGAAGTGCTGAAAAGAGCATGGTATGCCAATTCGACTTATGAATTCCAATGATTCGTCTGATCATGGTGACTAAAACTTTATTAATCACCTCAACTAAACCATTGGCCTGCAGATAATATGGTGTAGAACTGTCATGGCGCAGGCCAAGTTGGTATGTTAGCTCGGTCATCATGATATTTCAAAAATGGCTTCCTTGATCGGTAATTATCGCTTGGGGTGCACCGAAATGAGAAATCACATGATTTAATATGAAATTAGATGTAGTTTTTCCATATTTCGCAAATGTAGGCATCGCCTCGGCCGATTTCGTAAAGTAATCTACTGCTAGAATAATATACCCATGCCCCCCGATCGAGTGAGGGTTACATGTAATGAAGTCAATGCCCCATTTTGAAAAAGGACCGACAAAAATTATAGGGTGAAGAGGAATAGGTGGTGCACGCATTTTTCGATCAAATACTTGGCATTTATGACATTTTCGCACCGCGTAAATATAATCTTTAAATAAATACGGCCAGAAATAACCTACGTGCAATAAATTTTGGGCTGTGGTGTACCTAGACATATGACTGCCACATGCTCCAGAGTGACAGTCATTTAAAACCTTCTCAACTTCCTCATGGGTTAAACAACGTCGAAAAACTGAGTCCGCATCACGACGGTAAAGTGTGTCGCCAACAATATGATATTGTTAATACTGGAAATGTATTTTTCGTCGTTGCGACTGTGAAATATCAGGCCGAAAAGATTGGGTCTTAAGATAAACAATAATATCTCCATACCAAGGATCAATGGTACTAATGAGAAACAAGGATTCATCTGCGATTGGTTGTTCCGCCACAGTTTCTGTATCAGTACGTGGGAAATCACACATAAATTCAGTAAATATCAATGATTTCTTGGATTTGGATTTTTCAAACTCCAAATCAAACTCCTGCAGGATAACAATCCATTTCGAGTATTTTCCCCCTAGCAATTGTTTGGTCAAAATGTACATGATAGGGTTACAATCAGAGATCACTTTAGTTTTGCATAAAATTATGTAGTGACGAAAACGTTGGAAAAATTTAACAACTGCCAAGGGCAATTTCTCCACATGTGAATATTTGATCTCAGTCGGATGCAAATTTTGAGTAAGATAGTAAATAACATGTTCAATATGGAATTTTTCTTCCTGAACTAAAACCATCTCTATCGTGGAATCAGAAGCGGCAAGGTACAATAAGTAATCTTGGTTGTAGTTGGGAGGATATAGTAACGGTGCATGGGTCAATGCATTTTTCAGAGCATCAAAAGATCTATCAGCAAGCTCGTCCCAAATAAAAGGAATGTTCTATTTCAACAACCTAGTGAAACCCTTCGTTAACTCGGTGTAGTTAGGAATGAATCGATGTAAAAAGTTTTCTTTCCCCTGCAAACTTTGGAATTGGCGAAGAGTAGAAGGAGGAGGTAAATTGATGATTGCATCAACCTTCGATGGATCAACACGAATGCCTGCCTTTGAGACAATAAATCCTAGTAATCATCTGGATTGTATGTAGAAAACACATTTGTGAGGATTCAAGTGAATCTTATAATGCCTACATTGTATAAATATGGCTCGTAAATGGGTAATATGATCTGCTCTGCGTGAAGAATGAGCAATAAAATCATCGACGTAGGGCTGCACAATGTGCTTAATGTTGTGAAATGCATAAGACATGGCCCTTTGAAAAGTGGCGCCAGCATTCTTAAGGCCAAAAGGTAGTTTTCAATAAGCAAAATTCCCCCATGGACAAATGAAAGTTGTTTTAGGTTGATCTGCAGGGAGTATGTTTATTTGATTGTAGCCAGAAAATCCATCCATGAACGAGAACATTTTACTTCCAACACAATCGTCGATAATTTGATCGATGTAAGGGGTTAGATAATTTTCTTTTGGACAAGCTCGATTTATATCGCTATAATCGATGCATACTCTTATTTTTTCTTGTTTCTTATTGACCGGAACAATAATAGATATCCAGTCTATTAACGCGATTAGATAAATAAAAGCTGCATGAAGTAATTTTTCAACCTCTGCTTTGATAGCAGCAAGTTTTCTCAGATGTATTTGACGTAATCTCTGTCTAACAGGTTTAGCATCCGGGTATGTCTTAATTTCATGAACAACAATTGATGGATCGATTCCTGGAATTTCTTCATATGACCAGGAAAAAATGTCGCGGAATTCCTGAAATAAGGCTTTATATGCTTAGATTTCATCTGGCATACAAGAAGCACCTATATGAATGTTTTCAACAATTCCAGATTTTACTGAAATGTCAAGAGGAACTGTTGTAGAAATATTTTCTAAATTCAATTCAGAATCGATATGTGATAAAGGATTCTAAGGTTATTTGACGTAATCAGTGGTAAAAATAGAGGAAAAATCATTCTCAAAATGATCGTGATTAGGTAAAAATGAAGACCTATGATGAAGATCTTCCCATGGTAACTCATCTACCGACAAGAATTCACGAATCTGTTCATCTGTATTGAATACTTGAGTAGGATCTGGAATTGGTGTCGAATCTAAGCTCGATATTGAAAATGACTCGTGACTGATCACATTCATTGGATTAGAGTTAGTTGAAGGAACATCAGAAATGACTGTAAATTTTGATATGCTAATTCAAAAGGACTCAAAGGCATCGGGCCATCGAATGAATCCAATTCTGATTCTAAAGGTACTATCCAAGGATCATCAAAGTACATAGTACTTGAAGAAATCATATTGATATTAGCAATAGGAAGTTGTACGTTGGGAGAAGGCAGGGAAAAGGTTCCCAATAAAGCTGAATCTTTAATCAAACCTACTCCAACATCTTTATAAGGGATAGTTGACTTTCTGATATGTTGGATGCTATCAGTAGAGGTTGGGTCAGATGAATAATATGAGAGCTGATCTATCTCAACGATCTTTCTTTTATGAGGAAACATGACGAGATGAAATATCGATGATACAATAGCAGTAAAAGCGTAAGACCAACTATGACCCAAGAGAAGGTTGTAATCCAAAGGGGCATCAACCACCTCCACATCTAGATTAACCATTTTTCCTTCGACCTCTATTGGTAGATCTTATAAGATACCATATGGCTGAAAACCTCTTCCGTCAAAAGCTTTGAGAATACTTTGTGATTGGTTAATTGTTGGAGAACCAAGTGATTTCCAACATTTTAACGACATAATACACATAGAAGCCCCTTCATCAACAATAGTACGAAAGATACGATTGTTTTTTACTATTACCAGAATCTGAAACACCATTTGATGGGGTACACGAGGTGTAAAATTCTCTAAATCGAAGATCATGAGGTTCGAAACCTGGAGATCTACAGCTCCTAAGGCTGACAAAAGAAATTTTCTTTGGGCTGGGCATGATTGCAATACTTCCAAAGCTGACATTGCTGAAGGGGAAATTGCCAAATATTCAACAATATTGTAATTCTGAGCAGCTCTCGCACGTGGATTGAAAGTTCATTTACGAAGTACACCTTTTGCAGGCATTTAAATTACTAAGTCGGGATTTTGTTTCTCGATCTGTAATGGATCAGAAACTGAGGGAGATGTAGTTGATGCAGAGTTGGATGTTTCTGCTTTCTTATCAGTGTTTTTACTACCATAATCTTTTGATCGCGTCGCAACCATCAAAATATCCTCAACCGTATTGGAGGAAGATCCGACCATGTTACTATCTTGAGTGGGAAAGGGATCCTTCAAGACAGCAGGTATAGGCAAACCCTTAACGAATTTTGATACCTTGGCCCTATGTGGGCACTCTTTCGTAAGATGATCCTGGTCACAGATGAGACAAGGATATCGAGGTTTGCGTTTTTCGTTAGTTGGTTTGGTTGTATTGCTTTTCTCTTTTGAAGATTTTTTCTTTTTATTCTTACCTTTCTTCTTTCCACCGGTTTTATATTTGGTTGTAGATGACTCTACAATGTCAATATCAGCGGAAGCTTCTTGGGAAGAATCTCCTTTGGGTGAATCAGGTAAAGTGATAATAGGAGAAGTGATATTGGAAGACTTCTTCTTACTTTTAATAGTGCTAATAGAACCAATTACACCATCAGCGGCATGAGAGCCTGAAGGAGTTGTAGTTAACTGACCAGGTCTTGGTAAATCGGGGATTTTATCATACAGAGTACCTGACTGAGTATATACAAGGTAAAGGTACTGAGCTTGAGAAATGACTTGCTCTTCCGTAACAATGCCTCCTTTGGCCACATCTTCAGTAATTTTGGGCAGTAATGATTTAATAAACCATTTAGCCAAAATTTGATCAGGAATAAAGACTTTCACTAAACGCCTTCTATGTCTCGACTCATGAATATGATCAGATATGTATGTAGACATATATTGTTTTAATGAAGTCAGTAATTATGTATCGTTGTCATATCTGATGGGCAACTGAAAATGGGTTAAGAAAGTAGTAGCTAGCGTGTTAAAATTATTAAAAGAGCCGCATGGTAACTCAATGTACCATTTGGTAGCTAGACCAATGAGAGTTCTCTGAAAAAGACGTAATCGAATTGAATCATCGAATATCGAATTGGATGCACACTAAAGGTGATAAGTCATAACATGATTAGATGGGTCCTCTCCTGACTTACCTTCAAATTTTGAAATATCGCTGGGCAACTTGTTAGGCATTGGCGACCAGTATGGAAGATAAAAAATGGGATCGTTCGTAAGGCGCGATAGATTCGGTAAAGATAAAGTTGCTATGAATGGTAACCAATGACTAGGGTCTTGATAACCTTATGTGATCAAAGTAGTGCCAGGAGGAGGATATCCAGGATACCCTAGAATTGGATGAGCATTTTTAATTGTGAAACCTCCTGGGTAACCAGGATTAACCGGACCATACTGGGGCTGTTGAGGTATTTGATAAGTATACCCAGGGTACGGCTGATACTGATACACTGGATTTTGTGTAGTCTGACCAAATTGATATTGTCCCTGGTACATTTGATAAGTAAACTGTGGTTGACTAGAAACAATCGTATTGGTACCATCTTGTCCTGTAACCATCTGGACCATAGTCTAAATTGTATGTCCTGACTGTGGCACAGAGGCTTGAGGAATTTGCACTGATTTAGGGATAGAAGAAAATGGAGCTACAAATACTCCAGAAATAGGTGTTGTAGGTTGAACAGAAGTTGCAGTAGCTGTAGCAGTTTGAGGCGGAGTCTGAGGTGTACTAGGCCCAGGCTGCTGAACTCAACCAGGTGTAGGGACTTGAACAGTAGGCTGGACAGGTTGTTGGGTTTGACCAGAAACCAAATTTTGTCCAGGTTGATTAGGTAACTACACATTAGGTTGCATAGTCTCTTGAATTTGGGATGGATTCCACACCATGTTCATTCCGGGGTATTGACCCGTAGAAGGTTGTGCATATGAAGGACCATAGCCTGGTTGAACGTAGGGTTGATAATTAAGTGGTAAATTTCCAGCTCCTTATAAAAATTATTGACCGAAAGGTGGTTGGAAACCTTGAGTTGGGTACTGAACTTGAGGTTGATAACATTGAGGCACGTTCTAAATCTGGGGTTGATAAGGACCCTAAGGAATATAATTAGTATGGGGTTGACGTTGGGGTATGTATTGTCCTTGAGGTTGTTCTCCAGGTTATTAATATTGTCCTACAGTTTTTCCTGGTAAAAAATTACGTTAAGGTTGCCCCCCAGGCGGTAACTAACTACCTTGAGGTTTCCCCCTAGGTGGTAACTGACTACCTTGAGGTTGAGGATTTGCAATATTACCAGACATCATAAAATTTTTCTCTACATTCAACGTTTCAGTTTTAGCTCCATTTATTCCAGATGATAACACTTGTTAAGTTGGTCGAGGAGTTGCTCCTGAGAAAGTGCCAGAGAGTGACTGGTACCCTGATGGAACAGACGGACCACCGTATAAAAATTTTTCTAGTGATTGGGAAAAAATAGATGACTCACCTGACATAATCGATGAAGGATAATAACCTCTTCGTGTAGGATGAAAAGGAATTCAGGGTGGTGAAAAAATAATACCTAGGTTTTCTAAAAAATCTGTCAATGATAAATACCAAGAATCACTTCTAAAAGGACTGTAGAATATTGATTCACGCTCCCTAAGATTCAAAGTCTGTTGGGTTTCAGGAAGAGTTACGTCTTCGTCTGGACCGACAAGTTCTTCAATAGGTATGAGGTCAGAAGGAAGATTTTCAGTAATGATATGTCTTACCCTAGGTGAACCAAGATCACTAGAAGTTGGAGTAACAAATCCTGAAGATGGTTCCAATACAGCAGGTTCAGTGTCAGGCTCAAAAATTTCAGGTTCTTCAGCTAATTCACTGGAAGGAGAAATACTACCAGTAACTTCAGAAACTGAAATTGGCTCTTGAATATGCTATGTTGTTTGTGGTTGATAATCAAGATGAATAACTATAAATGACTCTCTATTTTTTTTTTATCTAATTCTACTATCACTAGATTATACTACAGCTCGCATCCCTTCAAGTTGGTTTGGTGTATACTCAGGGGGTTTCCCCTGAAGTCTACGCGATTGTCTTAGTAATTCAGCCACGATTAAAAATTATTAATCACAGGCAATCAAAATAAAAATTCAATGAAAACTCCTAGAGTCACTAAGGAAACAAACAAATGAATCAGACACCTAAAAATATAGGGGATCAAACCACACACAAATAGTAATTTCCCACACTAAAAACACTAGTTGGTGATGAAATCCAACATCGTAGTATTTAATGTAGAAAGGGCGGTTGGAACAGTTACCCTGACAACCTGCTTAATGAAACAGACCGGTGCAAGTTTCTGCACTTAAACCATCTCGAGTGAAGATAACCCTCCGGAGAGTCCAAGTGAGTCTAGATGACGTCTGCTCCAGGTACAGTGGGATCTTTCCTCCACCGTCACCTTAGGAAAAAACCATAAATATTATGGTCACTATGATTACCAACAGGAACTAATATACCTGGGGGAACAGTCTACGGTTCGACATACGCGCAAGGGCAGAGTAACAAAGCTCAATCCCCTTAAAGGCGCCTTGAAATAATCCAAGGTATATCGACAAGTGACCCCAAGCTCCTCAACAATGGTCTATCCGAGGTTTACCGTTGTTAATATGTGCATATCTTTTATCGTTCCCAATGAGATAGAATTGATTATCCCACTTGTTCAGATATGACCTCATGCTTGACTCCTTTAAGAGGAGCTTCCCAGAGCATACAAGTGACTATTGGATTTTTCCCTACCGCAAGATCAACTACTTGTTTGTTTTAATTTTCTTGGAGAGTTAACTACTCCCTACTCCAAGACACTAGCCTAAGCTATATTGGTGAAAAGAGCCCTAGAAATATAAAAATTACTAGATTGATTTTAATTTAAGCGTTGATTTTAAAAAGTTGTTTCTTAGGAAAATAGGTGCGAAAGTGAAACTGATGATATGTAGTGACCCAACTCAAAACACACTAAACAATGCATCTATTATGAGAAACAATCCATTTTCTTTCAATGAATTTTATCTAAAGGAAGAGTTGAGAAATGCAATCTTTTAAAAACAGATATTTCCTTCAAACAAGAATAAATGAAAAAAAATCTAATTTCAATGAGAAATAAAAATGATCTATTTCTCAACAAGAAATCCCTTTTATTCAAGATCATAACTACAAACGAAGTTTTTCTTCAAAAGACACTACAATTTCTAGAAATAACACTCAAAGCTAAAAAACTATTTTGAGATCTAAAAACTCTAAGATTAAATATGAATCAAAACATCAAATATTTTAAGGATATCTTACTCAGTTTGTTATCTAACTAAGAAATTCTTTGCTTGGATCAGCATGAACTCAAAAAACATCCAATTTTGGTTTTTAACTGAAATTCCAAACTTATTAACATTTTTAATATTAATTAATCCAGAAAAGAAGTTTTTAATATTTTTCAAAATTTTTCATAGGGTCTACAGGATTTAGTACAAACTAGTGCGGTCCCGCACTGTGGGTACAAGAAAAGTGCGGAACTACCCGCACTGTCTCTAAAAGAAAAGAGCTGACACAAGAAAACTGGAGAAAAAACAAAATATTCTCAATCATCTCTCAAGGATTCTACAGGGATAAACTAACCAAACCAGTATCAATCAATCAAAATAAGAAAAAATAAATTCACAAGTAAAAAATAAAAGAAATCAAAGTTCAAGATTTATTCCCCGACGGAGTCGCCATTTTGTTGGATGGATAAGTCATTCTTGCAGACAAGACATACCTCCCAAGTGTCCGACGGACAGCTAGCAAAAAACAGACAACTAAATCTATCTTTCTCTAGATATATTGTGATTTATAATTAAATGCTATAAAGGCTTAACGATCCTACCTTTGATCGAACGCTTGTTCGTAGTAGTAATCCTTCAGTCGCCCAAAAGAGTTGCCTTCGAAGATCTGCAATCACAAGCAAGAAAACATCAAATAGCACCTGCATAGCATATATTCATAAATCATATCTCATATGGTGATCAAGGAATCCATAAAATAAACCAATCAATTGACATCTTATTGAGAAAAACAGACTTATTTGTATTAACTTAAATAAGAAGAGCCTTACAACCGTGTTCACCTTGATATCATACAGGCCTTCCTGGGGTCTGGAACAGGTGTTTCCTTTACTCTGACAAGCCTTGTACTCTTCCAAACGAGATACATATAGGTATGTAATCCTTCCCACATAAAATCTTAGCTAAAAGGTTCTGAGTTTCAACAACACTTCGACTCCAATAATACCAAAAACTTCAACTCATCAATTGTAACCCCTTGAGGTTGCCCTATGCCTCTTTTTATAGTGGAAGATAGGAGGTTACAACTCCATATTATAAGGGATAGAATCCTCCTTCAAAGGGGTTAGTTCCTTACATCAAGGGGTTAGCTCCTTATTGGATCGGATGCATGAACATGAAAGGAGCAGACTTTCCACCGCAGGACTGTTTCTAGAAGCTTCCAAAAATGACTTTAACTGAGCTTCTAGATTTTAGTTGTGCCTTTTCTTATCTTTTACACGGGTCCTCAATTTTAATAAATAGAAAGTGTGTTTGGCAATGCATGATTTATAGCCAAAAGGTGTCGGACAGCAGGAAATATTAAGAGAAAGTGCAGTACAAGAGTTTTAAGGCTTTTATGAGCTTTTCTCTTAGTTTCAAGGCTTGACTTTAGAAAATTTGATATTGTAGACTTTTAAGGCAGTACTAAAATTTCATGGTGACAAATTTCAGTGTAACAGTGCCAAAAGTAGTAACTTTAAAAATTCTGCTTGAAACTCTATTAGTAAACAATTTGAAAAAAACCACTAGAGAACTAGATGGCCAGCAAAAGAAAAGCCTACATAAGCATCAAGTAAGACTGAGCAAGGACATGCGAACAAACCACCTCTACAACGTTGGGGGTGTGGAGAGGCACACTATTGTAAAAATGATCTGCATCGAGAAAGAAACGACATAGTTGAAAATATGCAGGAAGCTTCCACAGTAGGAAATGTGGCGCGAAACATTCCTTGTATCAACGCATTGTTAGAGGATCGACAGGCAGATTATCAGCCCACAATGATTGAGTTAGAAGGTAAATTACTGTCTCAATCTGTTTGAATTTTGGTAGGCCTAGTGCAAGTCTAAGTTATTTTAGTCCCAAAATAGTGGAACTATGTAAATTAAGAGAACATAAATTCAAAAACTCGTGGATGATCTAGCTAGCCACATGAGCAAAAAGAAAAGTAATTTCCAATATTCCAAAATGTACTTTGGAAATCTCAGAACAATAGTTACAAGTATACCTCAATATACTGCCATTAGGGTCCTACAATGTTTTGCTGGGCATGGACTAGCTAAAAAAAAATTGGACCTTAGTAGACTGCAAGGAAAACGTTATTTATTATAGAATGCAAGATGGAACATGTAAAGAGATTCAAGGAATCGAAAAGCCATTACATTTGCATCCAATTAAAACATCCCAAATGAATAAATGTATAAGGAAGGGAAGCCAGTTATATGCTATTAAGGTGGGATATGCTGATTCCAAGGAAAAATCACCTATGATAGACAATACACCTGTGGTGCAAGTTTTTCTAGATGTCTTTCCAGAAAATATTCTGAGATTCCCACCAAGGCGAGACATTGACTTCACCATAGAGATAATTTCAGGAGCCTCTCTTGTGTCAAGGGCTCCTTATAGAATGAGTGTTCCAGTATTAGCAGAATTGAAAATGCAGTTACAGGAACTGCTCGACAAATGTTACATTCATCCGAGTGTGTCCCCTTGGAGAGAACCAGTGATGCTTGTAAAGAATAAAGATGGAACCATGTGACCGTGTATGGATTATAGACAGCTTAACAAGTTAAAAATCAAGAATAAACAACCTTTACCCAGAATTCATGATCTATTTGATCAAGTAAAGTGGGCCATAGTGTTTTCTAAAATCGATTTAAGATTTGGATATCAGCAGATTCGAATCAAGGATGAAGACATTTACAAGACAACATTTTGTAACAGGTATGGGAATTATGAATTTGTGGTGTTACCTTTTGGGTTAAGAAATGCACCAATAACATTTATGAGGTTAATGCAAGGAATCTTTCACCCTTTCATGGATAATTTTGTACTCATATTTATAGATGACATTTTAATCTATTCTAAAAATCAGGAAGAACATAAAGAGCATTTGAGGATTTTGCTGGAAATGATAAGAAAACACCAATTGTATGCTAAGTTTAGCAAATATGATTTCTTTAAAAGGGATTGCAGCTGATACAAAGAAGATCAAGAAAATTATGGAATGGTGATTACCTCAGAATGTGCCAGACATTCGATTCTTTATGGGATTAGCTGGGTACTATCGAAGATTTATTGAAGGATTTTTCAAGATTTCTTTTCCCATTATCTCTTTACAAAAAAAGGAAAAAATTTCAAATGGATTGTCGAATGTCAGAATAGTTTTTAAAAGCTGAAACAAATTTTGACCACTGCACCAGTGTTGAGGGTCCCAGCAAAGAATTTGAAGTTTGTACAGATTCTAGTAAAGAAGGTGTCGGGGCAGTTCTATCTCAGGAAGGCAAGGTGGTGGCATATGAGTCAATAAAGTTGAAGGATCATGAAAAAAGGTATTCAGCATATGATCTACAATTAACAACAGTAGTACATGTGCTCCGGGTATGGAGGGACTACTTACTGGGTAAGAAATTTGTGTTAATAACAAATCATAGCAGTTTGACTAGTTACTTCGAGCTAGCTGATTTAAACTATAGACAGGAAAGATGGAATGCCTTTCTAAGCAACTTTGATAAGCACATCCAGCACGTAAAAAGTAAGGAGAACCGAGTGGCGATACTTTAAGTAGAAAGCTACATTGCGTTTATAAGATTTACTACAACCAGCTGGAAAGTAAATTTTTAGCTCAAGTAAAAGAAGAAGTGAAAAAAGATCCAGAATATCAATTCCTATGGCAGCAAATGGAAGAAACTAGAAAGCAAGGACGTACTTCTCAATATCGAGTAAATGATGATCAGATGGTAACTTTTAGAGGTAAGGTGTATGTACCAAATCGTATGAGCATAAAGGAGCTGATAATGAATGAGTACCCTCGCAGCAATTATGCAGCTCACCCAGGATACCAGAAAATGTTGACTGCAATAAGAAAGGTATATTCCTGGCCTATTATGCGTAGAAATATTGTTGAGTATTTAAGTAAATTTTTGGAGTGTCAACAGGTGAAGGTGGTGCATCAACACCATGCAGGATTGTTGCAGCTTATACCGGTACCTGAATGGAAGTGGGAAGTTATATCCCTGGACTTCATTAGAGGATTACCGCGAACACAAAGGAAAAATGACTCCATCATGGTGGTAGTGGACATATTGAGTAAATCTGCACATTTAATACCCGTACAGTCTACTTACAAGACTGTACAAATAGCATACATATTTATGACGGAAATATTCAGGCTGGATGGTATTCCGAAGACAGTTATCTTGGACATAGATGTTAAGTTTACCTTAGAATTTTGGAAAACTTTGTTTACAGGTTTTGGGACCCAAATACACTTTAGCAAAGCTTCTCATCCCCAGATCGATGGTCAAATGGAGCAAGTAAACCAAGTATTGGAAGACATGCTGCACATGTATGTGATGCAACAACCAACCAAATGGGAGGATTATTTTCATCTTGTTGAATTTTCTTACAACAATGGCTACCAAAAGTCCCTGAAGATGAGTCCTTTCGAGGCCTTGTATGGGAGAAAGTGTCTCACACCCATAAATTGGAGAGGCCCGGAGACAAAATTATTGTTGGGACTTGAGATGCTTGCTGAAATGGAGTCAGAAGTAAAGAAAATAAGACAAAATTTGAAGGTTGCATAAGACCGGAAAAATATCTATGCAGATAAAAAGAGGTCTTATGAGGAATTTGAAGTGGGAGACCATGTGTATGTGAGGATCAAGCCCAAGAGGAGTACCTTGCAATGGACCCCTTGTGCCAAGTTGGCTCCCAGGTTCTGTGGACCCTTCCAAATTTTCGAAAGTATAGGACTTGTGGCCTATCGGATGGTTTTACCCAGTCACATACGAGTACACAATGTGTTTCATGTGTCCCTCTTGAAGCATTATGTGCATGATGCAAAGCACGTAATTCATTGGAAAAATATTCAAGTAGGATATATTTTAAAATCCTAACTTGAAAAAAAATAAAAAATTATTAGATTTTGACATAAAAATTTGTTGTTCTCAGGTAGAACCCGATGTTGAGTTTATGGTCGAGCCGCAATTCATACTTTACCGAAGGGAAATTATGCTTCGGAAGCGAGTCATCACCCAGGTTAAAGTGTAGTGGAAGCACTTCGGTTCGGATGAGGCTACTTGGGAGGATGAAAAATTTGTGTGTGAGGCTTACCTAGAGCTCTTTTTCAGATCTAGATTGAAACACCAAGGACGATGTTACTTCGAGGGGGGAAGTTGTGAGAACTGCATTAATGATAACTAGTTGTTAACTAGTTAAAGGACAATTTTAATTATTGTTTTAAGAAAAGACTAGAACTATAAATGTTTTGCTGAAATGTTATTAATTATAATAATAAAATTATTTATAAAAAAATAACATGATAAAAATCAAAATCTGATGGTAAATGTTTTCCAACAATTGGAAAGAGGTTGCTGAAAGTTGGAAATAGTTACCTGCTCCTCCGAGGATAAGAGATTGATTCTAGTGAGGATTAGGGGTTCTTTTCATGGAGAGAGGGAGAGTGTGAATATTCCATAGCTGGTAGTGACCAGTGGAAAAAACTCAAAAAAATCACGAATCTATTTCTGCCACTGATTGGACTAGGTGTCTTGAGGTCACAGCAAAAATATCCACTATTAACCCATACCTTTCAGGATTAGAGCACGGGGGAAAGAGGAGGATGTAATCACCTCTCTTGAAGGTTGGGAGGACCTCAACTATCAAAACTATATAACCAGATAAGTAATTGTAGTTTTTTTTAAGTAATTAAAGTACATTTACTGTTTAGTTTTATTGTGAATGGGTGATTACATGTTAAGGAAATAATTAGTGATATTAGTATGGAAATAGATGATAATGTTTATACTTGATGATACAACAAGAATATATATATATATATATATATATATATATATATATATATATATATATATATATATATATATCACTGGTTAAATTTGAACATTGACGCTGCAAATAAATACTGGAACAGTGTAATCCATAGATCATTTATATATGTGGATTGAAATTCTGTTTATTGATAATTTTGTATTCTTTTCTTTATTCCTAGTAGATATGAATGTTGTAAAGGAGAAATTTGGAATGACTTGTTTTGTAATGATCAGTAGAAGTTATGTGCTGAAGAAGTAATAAAGAACTCAAATTTGGGTTATAATTGTTATGAATTTGTATCATGTAAACCAAGAAAACCATTTAGGTTCTATAGAAGTATTGTGTAGTCAAATGTACCAGTAGGAAGACAAAAAATTAATAAACAAGGAAAGAATGGACTGGGAAGTTTTAATGATACAAACGAAATCTACAGAAAAATCTTTAAGAAAACTATGGGACGGATTGTTGGTCAAAGGCATTGGGTAGAAACCTAACCCTTGACACGTCGCCATCCAGAAATGTTTTTCACGGACAAAGAGCAAGGTGGTCCGACCAATCGAGTAATTACCATTAATTTAGCTAACGAACAGAAATGCTATTATGACATTTCTGTGTAGTGTAAGAATATTTAATAACAGTAAAGAAATAATATAGCATTTATGTGTCATTTTCTACAAAGTGGAATGACTATATAGAGATAAAATCAACTTATTAGCCCAGCTCGAGGTGTAGCTTTGTAAAGAAATAAACATGCATCCTTCTATTTTAAAGAGACAAAAATTGTACATCATATATGCTTTTACTGTAATACCTTCTGAAATGAAAAATCTCGGAGATAACTCAGTCGAACTCTAAAAGACCTGAACAAGGGCAAGAACCCAATAAAAGGGAAATTAAAACTGTTTAATCTTTAAAATAAGTTCTTTCTCAGAAATAAACTTTAACACAGTAAAATATTCACTTAGAAGTTCCATATATATATGGATATCAGTGCATGAAAAATCAAAGAAGATAAACTCATAACCCTTGAAATGAGTAGTAATGAAACATATATTTACTTTCATTCAAAGCTTAAATAGTTGACAGCGTGCTCCTCTAAGAATGTTTATGGAGGAGAAAAAGAACAAATCTCAAGTTACAATTTCAAAACTTAAGTCCCTTAGTCATACAAAATTTATACAAAATCTTAGGAAGATAACTATAAGGAATTGCTCCCCGGTGCCAAAGAAAAATAAAAACCAACTTTTAATATGAACCAACTCCATAGGAGAAAATTCTAAAAACCTATGGTTGCGCATCAAGCGCCAACCCGAGGACAAAGAACACAGATAGAGGGGACTTGTTTATGAATACCTGGAGCGAGATGAGGAAAGATTAGGTGGAAATATTTTGAGTTCTGGAGAAGAAACAAAGAATTTTGCATCAAGGGGAGTACCTGCATATTCTGGAGCAGGGAGGTTAGAAAATAAATTAAGATGTGGGTGGCGACCAATAATAAAGCTGCAATCAAAACTCTAAGAGAAAACGGAGGGTAATGAGAGTATATGGAATTACCTGTGGATATGGTATGTTTGCCTTGGAAGCCAAAAGATGAGCTGTTAAGAAATTAAAGATTAAATTTAGAATTTTTTTTTATTATAGTGTTAAAAAACAATATAAGCTAAGACTGGTAAAACACAGAAAAATGTAGTACTATCTCTAAGATTCTCTTACCTCAAATTGGAGAAGAGCGTCGAGAGGTTAAGTCACTGGCTGAATCCTTGCGAAGGGAAGCTTCCTGGTAAGACCTGCACCAAAGATGATAGACAAAGGTGATATACTCAGCCTCGCCGAGAAGAATTTCCATGGAAATAAGTTCATGCACTAAGGGAAAATGATAGAGCCAACCCAAAAAATGAGGCAGAGGAAATGGGAGGTATGGAGTCGGATAACACGGGTTAAGCAAGCCTTCTCCCGCCAACATAGATCATTGTTGATGTAAAGCCAATCAGGCGGGGACTGTGATGGAAGGGGCCGCACACGGATCCCAATCTCTTTAGCTGGCGTGGAGAATGAATGTTGACAGCTTGTATCGACTTCTGTATACCTGTTTCCATTAAAGACCAAGATCGTGACTTGATACAGAGGACAATGGCATTTAAATTGACAATCTTGAGATGTGCATAGCATCAAATGAACATGTGAAACCATAAACCTTACACTAAATTGGTATTGCAATCGAAATAATCACAGTTGTTAAAATTATAACTTAAATGATTAAATGATGAATGGAATTCATAAACTTAAATAATTCAGATGTGATATGTTATATATATATATGTGTGTGTGTGTGTGTGTGTGTGTGTGTGCGTGTGTGTGTGTGTGAGATAAAGTTATAAAATGCAAAGTGGAATGTTCAATAGCCATAAATGCAAGTTCCTTATAGTATCGCAAGTCCTGTCTCGGTCTAGTAAATATTTTTTTTTTTTAAATCGTAGTAAAATGAGTGTTAATGAGTGTTACAAGAGAATATAATATTCAGATGATTTTTGGATATGTAGTATTAATGGTAGGGTATGGTTAATAATACATGATAAAGTGGGAGTGAATATCTATAGTTAAAAATATTATTATATTATAATTATTAAGTTTTTATGCTCTTATTAATGAAATTTAAATATGGTTACAAAATTGTTATTTTAATTTATATGCCAAAATGAATCTTAATTTATAGCTACTATTTATATCTTATATATTTCTATGTGATTTACTTTTTAAAAGGAATTATATATATTTTTTGTTTTAGATTTAACAAAAAGTATATTATAACATTAAATTCAAATTAAATATTTAGAAAATATTTTGATTTTGAAATGAGAGATGGTTTTGTGGCATTACATGTTGTAAAATGACCCATAGTATTGACTCATGATATTGTAACAAAATATATTTAAAATTTAATAATATCTATGACAACATAGACCTAAATATCATTGTTAAACATATTGTTATATTATAAGTAATAAAAACATATTGTTATATTATAAGTATTAAAGTTTTTATTTACTTATTAGTTAAATTTAGATATGTTTATAGAATCATTATTCTATCTTAAAAAATTAAATAGATCTTAACTTATGAATAATATATTTTATATATTTTAATGTAATAAGTATATAAATATTTTCTTTTATCTAAAAAAAATTATTTGTAATTTTATTAATAAAACCAAAATTACAAAAATTAAATTTTATTATTTTTATTATTTTTAAATTTTACCTTTTTAGAAACACGACAATATCTCTGAGTGTATAAACTTTATTGTATACTCATACACATCACAACTTTATTATATTACTCATACACATCAACCCTATAACCCTATATTACTGTAGAGTCCCTCTAGATCCAATAAACAACAGCTATCTCTAATTCCTGAGATTAATCATTTACGAACTAAGATTTAAAAACACATTTGTTTCATACAAAAGGCTTGTAGCAGGAATGTAAGGAGTTACAACGAAATCATGAGAGATTGCTGAATTTAAATTTACAATGTAATAGGTGGCCAAATACATAGTACTGACCTTTCCTATCTCTAAGATCTGTGCGATATACTCATCCTTATAAATACTAGATCACAAGATAAATGTGCCTATGCGAACACTGAGCTACAAGTTAAACATGCTGTTTTGTGTGAATAGGAAGTTTCTTCTGTTTGGAAACATTAGGTCACAAGATATATATCTTATTGTCTGTTTACATACGTGGAAGTTGGAATCTGTAGGTCAAAAGGACAACGCTGATGTATCGTAACTGTACGTGAAAGGAAACGTCGTGTAGATACAGGCTTTTTGAACTGATTGACTAATCGACCTTTTAATTTGATAAATCGGGCATTATTTCTTTCAGCCGTAGTCTAAAAAAGCAACTGAATAGTTTAGAATTTGGCAAAGATTTCAAAGATTTTGAAAAAAATTGGCAAAGATTTATCATAATCTTGTTTTTATTATAAAAAATGTAGTTCAAACACTTCAACTATCTGATTTTTTTGATTATTTTTTTACGGAATTCCCAAAAAAAAATTACCATCCAAACTATTTGAGAGGTCTACATCCATTATGTGGCATAAGGGTTACGTCACGTACAAAACTTAATAGTATGCCACTTCTACGAATGGTTCGTAATGCTGTATCTCTCCCTCGACCAAGGCCACTTATCATAACTTCTACTCGTCCTATACCCCGATCCATTAATGTGCGAATAATATTTTCTGCTGCAGTCTGGGCAGCAAATGGTGTACCTCTCCTTGTACCTTTGAATCAAACTATTCCATATGCTGAGTAAGCAACTCTCATGCATTTCGTTTCGAAATTAAAATTGCAATAGTAGGCAACAAGATTCTCTTTCGGAATGGCATGTGATAATTACGGACAAAGTGATTAGCCTACATGTAACAGTGCTAACAGTGCATTTTTCATGTGTAGCAGTGGTAAATACTAACGTACATTGATTGAAACAAATCGTTCTATAGCACTACAAAATCGTTTCATTACTCTCGTTTCATATAGTGCTAGAAAGTGCTACTACATCTCAACCTTATCCACGCCATGATTTCCGCACCATGAAAATAGTTCCGTTTTTCCGGCCGCGTAGCTAGATTGTAGTCGGTGAAATTAGTATCATTGTGCTTTGATATGTTTGTTTTGAGAAGTTGAAGATCAATGGCTGCGTTTTCTGGCAATTATCAGACTTCTCTGAAGTCCGTCGGGATCTGCCAACCGATATCCGATTTTCAGGATCAAAAATACCCTAACGGTGTCGTTAACGATCTTGCTTATAAACCTGTTTCCTGCACTGAAATAACCACCGAGGATATTAAACTGGTGTCAATTTCGAGCACGCGTCTTGTTTCCAGTGCACATGACGCTGACAATGCGCTGCACAAGTTGTATGAATCAAATATCAAATCTTTGGGATGGCAGGAGATCATCAATCTCATTATGATCGAGCAGCAAGTAGCTACACCACTCTAGGGTCCATAGGTTGGTGACTGTGAGGCCAATTCCCTACAAGTTCATACTCTCACAACAAGAAAAGCTCTTTTTTAACACCATAAGTTAGCACCACTTCTTTTATGTGGTGTTAATGTAGTGTAAATATTTATGTATTGTATTAAAAATAAATTATATCACCATAAGTTAGCACCACTTATGTTATGTGGTGTTAATGTGGTGTAAATGTTTATGTATCATATTAAAAATGAAGTATATAATCACCATATTTGATGGACAAGTTAGCACCATTCTTACATGTGGTGTTAAAGTGAAATATTTTTTTATTGATCTTATTGGAAGTGGAGTATATCACCATATATTTAAAGAAGTGGTGTATTTTATATTGTCAAGTTCTATAAAGTAGGGTAGTTAACTTTGTGTTTGCCATGTTCGAATGTATAAGTGGATTTATTAATATGAATTGTCACCATAACTATAAAAAAATGCAAATATTCATATTATGAATATATAAATTAGAACGAAACTCACAAATATTTATTTTATAATATTTATTTGTTTGTCATGTTTACATGTAAAACTAAAATTCAAAGTAATTGCTTTCTAAATATTTTATTTCAATTATTTACTTTTTATATTATTCTCATGAGAAAATAAATAAACAAAAACCATATTACATAATTATTTATTTTATGAATAAGCCAATTAAGATAAATATTTTTATATTATTGTAATTTGAAAATAAAATAAGGGTGAATTCGATGGAGTTGAGTTACTCTTTTTTGGAAGAACTTCTGTTCCAAAGGTTGAAAATGTATCTTTGTGAGGGTATTTTTTAAGCCCTCCATCAAAGATTTTAAAAGTTCCATCTAAGACTAAATAAAACCCTAAATTAAACTACATAGCTCCATCGTCAATATGAACTTGATCTTTTCGAACTCTTTTTGAACTCTTTTCCTCTGGAACTTGATCTTATCAAACTCGCTCTTGTAGTATGGGAAGTCTTGGGCTAATTTCACCAGGCTCATAGAGATCTGCTCTAAGGCTTTGCCAAGGATGCTCTTCATAGACCAATAAAGATACAGTGTCTTCTTGAATTATGTTAGTCTGCCCCTTGTTTGTCCCAAATCTGGTATTAAGCCTCTCCATTCCTTAGTATCCATCTTTGTCTCTGCATGTCTATTTATGCTAGCTTCCCATTTTTCAATGAGCTTTTGAATTTCCTCTGATGTGTTCTCGTGGTATGCTTTCGTTGCCTCTTGGATCACATCGATTGCAGGCCTCCTTCCTCTCGGATTGCTCGGGAGTGAGCTGGGTTGGGCTTCTACCGCCTTCCCTTTATCTTTCCAACCACGGCCTCAAGCTGCAGGGCTCTTGGAATGGTCGCGACCTACAGGACTCTTGGAGCATGCCATCCCACAATCTTTGACTAGGTTTCCGGGTAGGTGACCTGTCCACAAAATCAAACAAAGGCATAATTCCATATAATGAAAACGATTAAAGGTCCATGCATCCCAGTTATCAGAAGAAAGGTGACCCGGTGCCTCTTCCCAGGACTTCTCCCCTCCCCATCCCTCTGTTGACCCATCGCCCTCATACCCTACTTAATTTCTGCCATGCCCTGTCCCTGACGGTCGCACGCACCTTGTAAATTATCCCCATAACCCAAAGATCTCATGCCTTCCTTCAATCTCCTGACCTCCCTTCTAGTGTCCTCTCTCTTTTCATACCTCCCACCCTCAAAATTAACAAAGGAGGCGTCACTGCCCATCGCTCGGGCCTGGGTGGAATTCCCTCTCCCATTACTCATGCGCACTGAGCCCAGGTAGCTCAAGGTGGTATAAACTAGCAAAGCCTTTGAACTAAACACAACCCATGACTACTCCTTAACTCTATACCCTGGCAGGATTGCCCGACCCCTCACCATTCCATCTTGTTGGCATCCCTTACCTTACAGACTCACACTCGGGTGCAAGTTGAGGCCATGCCCAATTCCTACTCTAACACAGAGGAAGAGACCCAAAAGAACCCCAACCTTCCCCCAACCAGAGTCATAATGGTTCTGCTCCCCCTTACCTAGCAGAAGACTATACGAGTCCAACTTAATCACCTTATGCTCCCATAGAGACTGGCCCAAATCATAAAACATAAAAATGGCATGAGCAAGGGAGAGGAAACCAAGCACATACATGAGTTTCATCGTGATGGAAGTGCAATGGAGGTTTGTTATCCCGTTGTCGCGCCTACACCAAAGTATTTCGTCATAACAAAACCCCGACGCCTTCCTCCACCCTATTTTAAGCTCCATGCACGAGCCTTTGTCCTGCTACCTCACCTCATGCTACATGCGACACTACAACTTGTCGGCCTTGCCACTCATGTGGAAGGTGGTTGGCTTCAACCCCAGGGACACTAACATTAACACTGATGGGAGGGCCAATATTCTTTGTTACACCCTGATCGGGGAGCTGAGTCTGAGAACTGTAGGTGAGCTCTGCCCTCTGACCTATCCTGCTCTTTAATGATTTGCAGCTTGATCCATCATTCTTCCCTAAGATTAGGAGGCATGCTTAGTTCAATAGGTTCATTCAGTTGAGCGCAACCACAATTTTCGAGGAGGTCAGCTGCTCTATTTGCTTCCCTCCTTACATGGGTGATAATGATATAATAAAATTTCTTGTTTGTATCCTCCAGTCCCTGCACATGTGAATAAGTATGCCATCTTTGGCTTAGTTTTCCCCATTTCGTTCCTTGATTAAGTTTTTTGAGAGTGTTTGTAACCAACTGAGAGTCTCCTTCGATTACTAGCTTTTTGTATCCTAGCCTGATGGCCAAGAGGAGACCTTGGTGCACTCCTATGAATTATGCTTCATTGTTGCTGGAAAAGCCACAAGATTCATCATATATGAATCTTGTTATGCCATGTTGATCTTGAAAAATCCCTCCAACTCCTGCTTGCCCCGGATTGCCTTTTGAGGCTCCATCAAAGCTGAGTTTGATGAATCCTTCTAGAGGAGGTTTGAAGATCCTGATGGTGTCCACTATGTCAGGGATAGCTTTCCAAGAAGTTGGGGAGACCATGCTAGGAACTAGGTGGAGGCCCTGGAGAATTCTTTCTTCATGAGGATCCATTTGCCAATCATCTGGCATACATTTCTCCGAGAGGATGCATTAGTAGAAAATGATGAAATTAGTGACTAGGTGACTAAAAAATTTAGTCACCACAATTATTTCAAGTGAATTACTACTAAATTTGATCAATTTTAAGTGACCGAACTAAAATTGACTAATTTAGTGTAGGGTTAAAATATATGACACGACGATTTTATTGTACTAGCTAGTGCGCGCTCTGACAGGTCGAGAGCAAGCTGACCCACCTGGGACCTCTCAACCACCATGGCATTAGGAGGGGGACCCGAGGCTCCAATTCCTCCTCCTCTAGAAGTCCTTGCATTCAAGAAACTGATAGCAACCAACAACAAGCGCCCTCGCACTGGATCTCAGCAAATGTTCGTGAAGAATTTGGATACCATCCCTTCGATGGCCCTTCAAATCGAAGAAAATTGTCGATCTGCATTGAACCTGGCTGAAAGAGGGCTCATTGGATATTTTACTGGCCTCTGGCCCTCTCCCAAAGCTGTGGAAGACTGGGTGCAGATGAACTGGATTCCTTTAGTCTCGGAAGGCATCAAAATCCACTTCGTAGGGAAATGATACTTTGTTTTTGTTTTCGAGAATGTGGAACACAGAAGCCTCATCTTCATGAATGGCCCATATTTTATGTGTCCTAAGGGACTATACTTAAATAAATGGACCCCTAACTTAGATCACGCTCAATATGTGCCTTCAACTGTTCTATTGTGGGTAAGCCTCCCACATCTTCCACTACATTGCTGGAACCAGAAGTCTCTCCAAACCATTGGCAATACCCTCAGAAAGTATATTGATCAAGCAGTGAGAAAAGATCAATACTCATGCGCACGTATATGTGTCAAGGTGGATTTGGAAGTTGGGCTACCTAAAGCTATCAAATTAAAGGTTGCTAACTGGACCCATATCTAGGAGCTGGATTATGAGAAACTTCCATTTAAATATAAGCATTGTCACAACTATGGCCATTTTGCAAGGCACACTAGTACATTTGGTCAAAATTCCAATTTTTATCAAATTTTCAAATCCTACCAACAACTGTCGCTCTAGCGATGCTTTTGGAGTATCATCGGAACAACGACATTTAGGACAATTGTCATAATACCGACATTACATGACAAACCATTGGAATACCAACGTTATAGGAAAAACAGTGGATATTGCGACGTTTAGGAGACCGCCGTCGGTCTTGCGACGTTTAAGGAAACCGTTGGTCTTGCGACGTTGAGGGAAAAACCATCAGAATACCGAAATTTAAAGGCCTATGATAAAGTTTATATTACAACTCTCAAGCTAAATAATTTGATTTGTACTTTTTGTTTAGGGTAGCATTTAATTTACTACATATCGGAAAATACATGACATTCAATGATGTACTTAAGTAAAAAATAACAATTATAAACATTGTGACTATGCATTTCAAAAGCCTATAGAGAATGTAGGTTTTAATACCTAGAATGAATTTAAATTAATGCATCACTCAACAAATTTTTGTTTTATCTTGAAATTTTGTTTTACCATAGATAGGGGTTCTTTGATCTCATAGTTCACCATTATATGGTGGGATACATTAAGGGTTGACTTGAAATGTTGTAGGCTAAGCTCTTAGTGTTGAGGAATATTGTGGAAGTTAAAAAGTAAAATATTTGGTTTAGTTTTTTTTTTTTAAATATCTTCAATAATTTATTTATTTATTTATATTTTATTTATTTATTTATTTATTTATTTTTATCTTATTTTTTAAATTTTGTTTGAGAAAGGCCATATCAAATTTGCTAAGTTGTGACTGCACGGGTGCCTTTTGCACGTTCGTGTGGTCTGTTATCCATTTAATCCCTTGTGCCTTCGTTCAGTCGGGCGCGCCATGTCAAGGCGCCTGCCCAAACACGTTCGAGTTGGTTCGTTTCATTTGAGGGCGCCCGCCAAGACGTGTTCGGGTCGGGTCGGTTCCTTTCATTTGAGGGCGCCCTCCCAAATGAGTTCGGTCGGGTCAGGTCGTTTCATTTGAGGGCGCCCGCCTAAATGCCTTCAAGTCGGGTCAGTTCGTTTCGTTTGAGGGCACCCACCCAAATGCGTTCGGGTCAGGTCGAGTCGTTTCGTTTGAGGGTGCCTGCACAAACGCGTTCGAGTCGATTCGGGTCGTTTCGTTTGAGGGCGCTCACCCAAACGCGTTCAGGTCGGGTCGTTTTGTTTGAGGGCGACCGTATCAAATTTGCTAAGTTGTGACCGCATGGTGCCTTATGCACGTTCGTGTGGCCTGTTTTTTGTTTGCTCCCTTGTGCCTTCGTTCGGTCGGGCACACCATGTGAGGACGCCCGCCTAAACGCGTTTGGGTCGGGTCGGGTCGTTTTGTTTTAGGGAAGTCGTATAAAATTTGCTAAGTTGTGACCACACGAGTGCCTTTTTCACGTTCGTGCGGCACGTTTTCCATTTTCTCCCTTGTGCCTTCGTTCGGTCATGGGCACCATGTCGCGCCGTGTGAGAGCACCCGCACAAACGCATTCGCGTCGGGTCATTTCGTTTGAGGGTAGTCGTTTCAAATTTGCTAAGTTGTGATCGCACGGGTGCCTTGTGCACGTTCGTGCGGCCCATTTGTCGTTTTCTCCCTTGTGCCTTCATTCAGTAGGGCGTGCCATGTCATTTCGTCTGAGGGCACCCACCCAAACCCATTCGGGTCGGGTCATTTCGGATTAGGGCGCCCGGCCAAACGTGTTCGGGTCAGATCGTTTTGGTTGAGGCCACCCGCCCCAATTCGTTTGGGTCAGGTCGTTTCGATTGAGGGTGCCTGTACCAAATTTGCTAAGTTGTGACCGCACGAGTGCCCTGTGCACGTTTGTGCGGCCCATTTTCCATTTTCTCCCTTGTGCCTTCCTTCGATCGTGCACGCTGTGTCGCGCCGTGTGAGGGCACCCGCCCAAACTCGTTTGGGTCGAGTTGTTTCGTTTGAGGGCGGCTGTATCAAATTTTCTAAGTTGTGACCGCACAAGTGCCTTGTGCAAGTTCGTGTGGCCCGTTTGTCGTTTTCTTCCTTATGCCTTCGTTCGATCGGGTGCGCCGTGTCGTTTGATTTGAGGGCGCCCACCCAAACCCGTTTGGGTTGGGTCGTTTCAGTGGAGGGCGCCTGCCCAAACGCGTTCGGGTCAGATTGTTTCAGTTGAGGGCGCTTTCCCAAACGCGTTTGGGCTGGGTCGTTTCAGTTGAGGGCGCTCGTATCAAATTTTCTAATTTGTGATCACGCGGGCACCCTGTGCACATTCGTGCGGCCCGTTTGCTGGTTGCTCCCTTGTGCCTTCATTCCGTCGGGCACACCGTGTGAGGGCGCCCACCCAAATGCGTTCGGGTCAGGTCTGGTCGTTTCGTTTAAGGGCGGTCGTATCAAATTTGCTAAGTTGTAACCGCACGGGTGCCATTTTCACGTTCGTGTGGCCCGTTTTTCGTTTTCTCCCTTGTGCCTTCGTTCGGTCATTCACGCCGTGTCACGCCATGTGAGGGCGCCCACCCAAACTCATTCAGGTCAGCTCGTTTCGTTTGAGGGCGGTTGTATCAAATTTTCTAAGTTGTGACCGCACGGGTGGCTTGTACATGTTCATGCGACTCGTTTGTCCTTTTCTCCCGTGTCATTTCGTTTGAGGGCACCCGCCCAAACCCCTTTGGGTCAGGTCGTTTTGGTTGAGGGCACCTACTCGAATGCGTTCGGGTCAGGTTGTTTCGATTGAGGGCACCTGCCCAAACGTGTTTGGGTCAAGTCGTTTTGGTTGAGGGGACGCATACCAAATTTGCTAAGTTGTGACTGCACGGGTGCCCTGTGCACGTTTGTGCGGCCCATTTTTCGGTTGCTCCCTTGTGCCTTTGTTCGGTAGTGCGTGTCGTGTCGCGATGTGTGAGGGTGCCCACCCAAATGCATTCGAGTTTGGCCGTTTCGTTTGAGGGCGACCATATCAAATTTGCTAAGTTGTGACCGCATGGGTGCCTTGTGCACGTTCGTGCGGCCCATTTTCCGTTTTCTCCCTTGTGCCTTCGTTCGGTCCGGCTCACCATGTTGTTTCATTTGAGGGCGCCCGCCCAAACCCATTTGGGTCGGATCTTTTCGGTTGAGGGCGCCCACCCAAAATCATTCAGGTCGGGTCGTTTCGGCTGAGGGCGCCCGCCCAATCGCGTTTGGGTCAAGTTATTTCGGTTGAGGGTGCCCGTATCAAATTTTCTAAGTTGTGACTACATGGGGTCCTTCTGCAGGACTCATGCAGAACAGTGTTCAGGGCAGATGCGTTCAGGTTGAGTTAGGTTTGTGTAGCGCATCCATGTTCATGACGTCCAAAACAATGTTTGAAGGTGCGAAAGTCATTCATCAGGGTCGGGCCGGGTCGAACGCGAGCCCAAACACGTTCAAACATTTTTCCAACATAGTGTCAGAGATAAGGTGCAAGAAATAGACTGAAGATCACATCCTAGTTGGCATTATGGCAAGGGTTATAAACAAGGGTTTCAAGTTTGTTGGGAATCTCACTACATTCATCAAGGGTTTCATTTTGAAGATCATTTCCAAGCTAGAAGTAATGGATGGAAGTTTATTTTCCACTTTGTCTGGGACTTTCAAGAATGAGAATGTATGGGTTATTGATAATGGTGCTTCTATACATATGATGGGAGAATGCATCCAGCTTCAGACTTTGTCAGAATGAACTTCCATCTCCTAGCTCAATCTGAAATTGCATGTCCTTCTCGTTCAGGTAGCTGAAATACTTCTTGTTGATGGTCATGTGGAAGGATTTCCACACCACCTAGCTCATCTTTAACCTAAGTAAACTTTGAAAGATATGTGATGATGGGCTCATCTTTTCTTATCTTCTGACTTCTTAGCTTCTCTTTGAGAGCAAGCTTCGTGACATAACTGGAAGCCAGAAACAAATTGAAGATGGATTTAAATTTAAACATCTCATACTCTATCTTCTTCTCATTGAGATGAGGAATAATATGATCTCTGACCCCCTCTAGAATGATCCTTCTTGCCTTGGTGTCATTCTTAGTATGTTGGGCCAACCGCTGGGGATCTTGAGGTGGAACTATAGCCTACTTGACATACTCTGCTACCCCATTATCTTCCAACACTACTGTGATTTTCTTCTTCCATGCATGTAAATTTGAGGCTCCTTCTAAACTGTGATTTGAACTTAGCCCTAGGACCAACATATTTCTATCCAAGGAAATGCTCTACTCTGCTCTTCAAACTATCACCCTGAAAACAATCTTGTCCTCATGGTGTCCTAGTTGGACTGACCTTGCAAACACACAAACCCTTGCTCCTACTTTCTTGCATTTAGATAGTCCCTATTTCCTTGTGCACACGTTTCGTAGTTCCTAGTGTAGAGGCCAACCTATTCTTTAGGGCTTGACTCCTATTTCCTAGCGCAGAATTGTCCTATTTCCTAGCACAATTCTACCACGAGAGAATCTCTCTTAAATGTTGTGTATTGGCTCCTCCAACATACACACTCACAACAAAGATCTCTCACACAATTTTCTGCTCTCTCTCACAATTTCGTGAGTTGTGTCTTGTCACAGTCCTTTGTGCACAAAACAACTATGAAACTTTGTGCCTTTGTCCTCGTTTATTGATTCGATCCATGCTAAAATTCGCAACTTACAAATTTAGAACATGTTTTTTGATTGAATAGATAACAGAGTCTAAGGATTGAAGCCCCCAACTTATCCTCTTCTAAATTTATAACTGCCTCTCGAACTTGTAGTCAAATTGAAGAAGGTCCATGTAACTGATCCTCCAACCCTACGCATGAATTCACCATCTCCATGAACTCATCCATGGGCAAAGGAATACAAATCATTGTCGTTTTGGCTAAGGCACACACCAGAGAAGACCTTCTCTCACTATACTTTTCAACAATCCCATTGTCCATATTGATTACATATGGTGTCAATGGGTTCATGGTCTTCATATCAAGCTTGACTAATTGTGGGTTTTACTCCTAACAACTATCGATTAAGACAATTCATTGCATCCTAGGGTTGACAGGATCATAGCTATGCCATCTCCATGAGATCAAGTTTAATGATCACTTTTTTTAGGGAGGTTTTGTTGTTTTTTTTTGGACTCAAGAGGCTCTCTTGTGGCTTTCTATCATCGGTATGATTAGAGAGGCCTATGTTTATATGTTCAAGAGTCAATTCTCTCTATACAAGAGAATTTGGATGGCCTCTCCAGACTCAGTACCACTAAGAGCATTTCTTGTTTATTCCAGCCTATTTGGGTTCTTGGTGGTGTGAATCCTAGGTCGACTCCTTTTCCTTGGAGTGAGGTGGCATATTTTATTGAGACAATGAAGTTTTCCCACATGGTTAGTGGGCACATCACCTCTATGATTTTAGAGTTTGATTTTCCTAGTTCAAACTATGGTCTCCTCAGGTTGGCTTGAGTAGGCCAAATCTCCATTGTGAAATTCTTGTCATCAACCTCTATAAAGAAGAGAGGAATTACCACCCTCTATAAAGAAACAAAGCCTTTCTTGGTTCCATCCCTTTACATGTTCCTGATTTTTTGCGCTGTTACTTGTGTGTGGTTCAAAATTTCAACTAGTATCCCACAACATAAATTCAGTGAACACTAACGTAGCTGGGATCCCTTGCAACAAAGGTGGTCAATGTGATGTAGCTATTTGTAATGCAATGGTGATGATTATGATTATGTCTGATACTAAATGAGAAACATTAGGAATGGGATGAGTGGGGCATGTTAGGTGATGGGATAAAAATGAGTCCAATATATATATATATATATATATATATATATATATATTTGAAACTTGGCCTTTAATTTTCTTAAGTCCCTTTTGATTATGCATCTACTTCCCAATGTAACCTTGGGGTGATTTAAATGGTCATTAACACCTAGGGTCTAGGCCTTGGTTCCCCATGATACCTTGCTTTGAAGGGGCATGTTAAAAGTAACCTATGAGAGTATATATGCTATCATTGTCATTGGGATTTGTAGATCATGATATCAATCGCAGAGTTATGTTGTTGGTTAGAGCTTGTTAGGTGTCTAGGGTTATGCTATTTGTTTGATCTTTCATACTAGAGAGTTAGGGAAATGCTGCTAGCATTGGTTAATTGTTTTTGAGATATGATAATATATATAATTTAATCTTAATAAATGTCCACAAATAACTAGAAAAGTAGGTCAATGAGATTAAAATATTTATATTTTATTGAATTTATTAAAATATTAATTATCAATATTCATATTTTATTTGTTTGAATTATATTTTATAAAATTAAATTTTAAATATATTGTAATTTTATATTTAATTAATAATTAAAATAATAAATATTAATATTTAAATTATTAAAAAAAATTGTTTCAAGATTTGTAAAAGTTTGACATAAGATTTTGTAAAATTTTGATGGCATGTTTTGATTTCATTAAAACAAATAGAAACCCAAAGTGTTCGATTTCATTACCGAAGTGTTTGAAGTCGAGACGAAGACGATTTTAAAGCCCCTGTTCGACTGCGAGGTAGACGAAGACGAGGTTGAAGCCCCTGTTCGAAGTCGTTGTTTGACTATCAGGAAGACGAAGACGAGGTTGAGGTACTCACACATGGGTGCCTCTGTTCGATTTCATTAAAAAAAATAAAATCCTCGACTATCAGGAAGACGAAGACGAGGTTGAGATACTCGCACATGGGTGCCCCTGTTCAATTTCATTAAAACAAATAAAATCCCAAGATGTAAGAAATCCCTTGTTCGAAGCCCTTGTTCGACTGTCAGGAAGATGAAGACGAGGTTGAGGTACTCACACATGGGTTCCATCGCCTAGAGAAACTTCCAGATTGATTTGGAGCAAGACTAGTTGTTCTTACCCAAACTGGATGTGGTTATTTGGCGCCAGATTTTTTGCTCTCAGGGCTGGGAAATTTTTCTATATAATTAGAGCTTTTATCATGGAATCTGCTTATATTTTATTGTGGGAGCTAGTGAAGACCTGGTGGTATACTTTGGCTCAGGATATCCAGCAGGTATATTCTATTTTGCATTTGCTTTCCCTATCATCAATTTCAGTTGCTACTAGTGATTATTTATTCTTCCTCCTGTGCCCTCAAGTCCTATATCTATTTCTCTAAGACATTTTTATGTACAGATCCTGAAACAAAATTCTGGTTGGAAGAAAATAAACATATATTATTTGGATTTCCAACATTGGTACGATTCAGTTGGGCAACTTGCAACAGTTATACCAAAAAGGGTGCTACAGTGATCTGGTAAGTCACATGCCAAGATTTTTTAATGCATAAACTTAAGTTCAAAGTACAATGGAGGACAAAGGATAATAGTTAGGACTCATTGAAATGCCACTGTTGGCTATGCTTAGTATCACTTAAATATTTATAAGTTTTTCTATAAATTGATAATTTGATAAATCATGGATGTGAGTCCCTGTTGTAGCTGCTTTGATTACATTCTATTTGTTTATATTTAAAATTTGACTTTCCTGTTTCTAGTGTTCAAGATCCAAGGATGCTAAACATCCAAATCTTCAAGGCCAAAATTAGGCTTGACAATGTTATCAAATTAGGCTTGACAATGTACAGGACTTGCAATGAAGAGCTAATCTTTGTCAATGTCAAAAATTTTCGGTCAAATGTTCTTCTGTCACCAATTTTTGCTTCGTAATTACCATACCGATAGTAAACTTCTTGCAACTACTTAAAAACATTATTATAGCAATCGTTTCATTAATAGGATTCTATTAGTCCTTTGAATAAAGCCCTTGATGCAATCTCAGAGAGGTGTAGATACAGCTCAACAAACCCTTCGAATTTTCACAAATGGAAAGCTTCAGATGATGATGAACCTTAATTCTATTGAAAAAAAAATGCTTAAATGAGCCTTAGACTAATGCTGCCAGAAGTCTGAAATCAAGTCCCAAAGTCCCACTGTAGAGACCACAGGTCCAAGGTTGATAAACATCCAAATATTCAAGGCAAAAATTAGGCTTGACAATGTTATAAAATTAGGCTTGATAATTTTATAAAATTAGTCTTAACAATGTACAAGACTTGCAATGAAGAGCTATTGTCAATGTCAAACCTTTTCGGTCGAATGTTCTTCTGTCACCAATTTTTGCTTCAGAATCACCATACAAATAGTAAAATTCTTGCAACTGCTTCAAAACATGATTATAGTAATCATTTCCTTAATAGGATTCTATTATTCCTTTGAATAATCCCTTGATGCAATCTGAGAGAGGTGTAGATATAGCTCAACAAACCCTTCAAATTTTCACACATGGAAATCTTCAGATGATGATGAACCTTAATTCTGTTGAAAAAAAAATACTTAAATGAGCCTTAGATTGATGCTGCTAGAAGTTTGAAGTCAAGTCCCAAAGTGCCACTACAGAGACCACAGGTCCAAGGCTGCTAAAAATCCATATCTTCAAGGCCAAAATTAGTCTAGACAGTGTTATAAAATTAGGCTTGACAATGTACAGGACTTGCAATGAAGAGATAAACTCTATCAATGTCAAACCTTTTTGTTCAAATGTTCTTTTGTCACCAATTTTTTCTTCAGAATTACCATACCAATAGTGAACTTCTTGCAACTACTTCAAAACGTGATTATAGCAATCATTTCCTTAATAGGATTCTGTCAATCCTTTGAATAAGCCCTTGATGCAATATCCAAGAGGTGTAGATATAGCTCAACAAAACCGTCAAATTTGCACAAATAGAAAGCTTGAGATGATGATGAACCTTAATTCTATTGAAAAAACATTGCTTAAATGAGCCCTATATTGATGTTGCCAGAAGTCTGAAATGAAGTCCCAAAGTGCCACTACAGAGACCACAAATCCAAGGTTGCTAAAAATCCAAATCTTCAAGGCCAAAATTAGCCTTGAAAATGTTATAAAATAAGGCTTCACAATGTTATAAAATTAAACTTGATAATGTACAGGACTTGCAATGAAGAGCAAAACTTTGTCAGTGTAAAACCTTTTTGGTAAAATGTTCTTCTGTCACCAATTTTTTCTTCAGAATTACCATACCAATAGGAAACTTCTTGCAACTGTTGCAGAACATTATTATAGAAAAAATTTTCATAATAGGATTCTATTAGTCCTTTTAATAATTCGTTGATGCAATCAGAGAGAGGTGTAGATATACCTCTCTTTCCAGTCAAGTAAATGTCAGTTTCTTGTATCTGCAGTCAATGAGCTCAAATATAGTAAAAACATTAACAAGTTACTCATAAACTCTAATAAAATAGACCCAACATTAACAACGTTAAGTCATTCAAGGATGAGAAGAGACCAAACAAGAGCTTGTCAAGACTGTCGAATAGGAGGTATTAGTAAACAAGTAGTCTTTTTGAAGTCAAATAAAATAAACAAAACATAAGCAGCCTTAAGTCATTCAAAGACGAGAAGAGACCAAATAAGAGTTTGTTAAAACTCCCCATTGGAAGGTATTCGTACACAAGTAGTTTTTCAGAATTTTGAACAGAGCAACCAATCATTTTCACTAGATTCCTGTGCTGAGCACGACTGATGAGATTTGTTTCATTCAGAAACTCAGCTTCCCCTTTCTTTGAACCTAAATTCAGTCGTTTAACTGCAACCTCTCTGCCATTAGGTAGAATCCCTTGTTAATTAATTTACTTCATCATTAGTCAAGCTAAAATAATTTTATAATGTCTGATTTCTCATTGGATACTTCATGGAATAAATTGTTAAGTTAATGTGAAATGATCACTTTAAAGACACATCCAAAACCTCCTTGGCCAAGCTTGTTCTATATTTTAAAGTTGGAAGTAGCTTCTCTGAATATATCATACTTGAAAATGAGCTTCGGATTGATTATAGTTTCAGATAAGATAACTTCTGTGCAAAAATAACAACATGAGGGTATCTATATATTCATGTAGTAAAGAAATAGAGAAACAAGTAACAAGACACACTATTCAGCAGCGTCTTAGATCATAACACAGAAATATTGAAGAACAGTTTCAGGACCTTGGGTTCTAGAAATATGGTCCTGACTTTTCAGGCTAGAGAAGAAATACCACAGCCAAAGGCCTATGGTTACTGTAAATCCAATATTACGCCTAGTGTTATCCCAAGAACCTTGCCTTCTGCAAATGCTTTCATGACATATCAGTAAATAGTGTTTTAACTCATTAAAATGAAATATTTACAAAAAAAATATAACCCTAATCATTGCAAACTATGTGAAAGAAAATATTGGATGCTGGAGGGCCCTTTCTCGGCGAGAAATTGCTCCCATTTTTTCCTTCTTTGAATTTGCACAAGAAATTTTAGTAAACTGTTTATGTTTTGGTTCATGAAAGTGAAATCATTACAGAACCATTATGTAATCCTGGTCATCGTAAAATATATGAAAAAATATACCTGGCAATCGAGGACTTTCTCCTTGGGGCGTCAGCGACCAGTCGGAAGTGTTGAAAAATTGAAAAACCTCATAACGCAAATGGCATTTTTTAGCTCCGATTTGTGCCCCAAGAGCTCCACTTTGGCATAAGATTATATATTCTAAGGCTGATGTTAGGCACAATCTGCAGCTCATTTTGGACATATCTCCCCAACATTGCGCTAAGCCATAGATATGCCCTGTTAAATTCGAAGGCGCGTCGACTAGATCTGTAGCGAAAAGTTTGGGATTCTTCACCGCTTCAGCAGTGATGTTTGAGAGTAGGACCTTTAGAGTTTTTTCGAACTCTTGTGGCTGAGTACTCTTACCATTGTTGCAACCAACATCTGCTGGGGTATTCTGCACACTATCAATGTTGAAAATATTATAATTGGTGTAACGTAAGAAGCAGCCATCCAGTTGAATGGCTCCAGAAGTACTGTGGCATTTCTCAAGAAGATTTGCTTTTCCCATCGATGCGCACTGTTTGCAAGTGGAGGAACCTAAATCTCCCCTGCACTAGACTACCCCATAAACCGTACTACTGCTTTTGGGCTCCTCAACAACAATTGAAGTCTTGAATCCACTGGCATTTGAGTTCCCCGCCAATAATTCCAAAACCTTGTTTAGATTTCGCTGGAAGGAGCTACCATTTATATATTCGTTATTCCCACACTAATAACAAACTGCAGAAGTAAAATTTAGCGGAATCACCTTAGATTTGTAGTAAAATCTATGGTAGTTGTAACGTAAGTGGCAGTCGTTTAGTTGAATGTCTCCAGAAGTGCCATTGCATCCTTGAACAATTATTGTCTTCGTCGTAGATGCGCACTGTTGACAAGCATCGGAACCTAAATCTTTTGTGCACTCCACAAACCCATAAAATGAATTATTGGATTTCTCATCACGAATATGAAAAATATTGAATGTGTTGTAATAAACATTTGTCACCAGTCTGTCCAAAACCACATCTAGGTTACGCTGGAAGGCACTACCGTTCCTATATTCACTGTGATTCCCACAATGATATGAAACAATATTAGTGTATGGATCAGCCACTGAAAGAGACATAAGCATGGCCATGCTTAAGACAAGTAATAGGCTCATGATTAATGATTTAATCTTCATTGTTGCAGGGCATTATCATCTCCAAGGGCATTATCATAGCATTTCTTTCCAACCCAAAATTCCGCAACCTATTCCCTTGACAAATATTTCGACCATTTCCTTGAGAAAAAATAGTCTCCACTTTCTTGGCAACTTTAGGTGTTCTTTGAGGGACTTTTTTTTGGGCTGTGGCAGAAGTTTTAGATTATGTTTGGAATCTGTTTCCCAAATTTATTTTTGAATATACCCACTATCTGGTGTTTCGTACTCCTCATAATTTGAGTGATTTTTGTTGTTGTCAGAGTCTAAGAAATATCTCCCAAATAAACCATTCCTTGAAGCCCTCATCTACCCTTTACTTATTGATGTATGACACGTATTCAAATATTTAGTGACTGATAATAATTCACCCTTCATCGAGCCTCTCGTATTGAGGATGACACCCATTTAAATCTGTAGCATTTGATAATTCACTCTTTATTGAGTATTTTTTATTCAGGATTTTGTTCTTCCTTTTTATTGAGTGTTTTGTACTAACTATTTTTTTCTTCCTTTTTATTGTTAAGGATTTATATACTTAACTTTTCTTTATTTGAATTTATAGAGATTTTACCAAAAAGAAACCCATAAGATCCACACAAACTGACGAAAATTGATTTTCATATTTAGTGTTTCGCTATGGATGTGATGTCAAGTGCCGACCACTACGTATAGCTCAAAAAACCCTTCAAATTTGCACAAATGGAAAGCTTCAGATGATGATGAGCCTTAATTGTATTGAAAAAACAATGCTTAAATGAGCCTTCGATTGATGTTGCCAAAAGTCTGAAATCAAGCCCCAAAGTGCCACTGCAGAGACCACAGATCCAAGACTTCTAAACATCCAAATAATCAAGGCCAAAATTAGGCTTGACAATGTTATAAAATTTGGTTGACAATGTACAAGACTTGCAATGAAGAGCTAAACTCTGTCAATGTCAAACATTTTCCGTCAAATGTTCCTCTAACACCATTTTTTGCTTCAGAATTACTATACCAATAGTAAACTTCTTGCAACTACTTCAAAACATGATTATAGAAATCATTTCCTTAATAGGATTTTATTAGTCCTTTGAATAAGCCCTTGATACAATCTTAGAGAGGTGTAGATATAGCTCAACAAACCCTTCAAATTTGCACATATGGAAATCTTCAGATGATTTAATGCCATTGTCAGTGATGTTATTCTTGTATGAATTTTAGAAAACCATCAACATTTTCACTATGGAAATATGGTTTCTGTCTTTGGTCTGAGCATTTGCATCTATGTTGGGATTTGGTGCCTAGAAGTGGATTTCACAATTTTCATTCATCTATTTCAATTTTTTTGTGACGTATTTAAATGCCCAAATTTTTCATCAATGCCACTCATAAATCTCACGGAGTACTGGAATTGCCCTTGTTAGAATAAAATATAGCACCCACAAAAGTGCAAAGTCCCAATTACCAATGTGTTAGTTTCATGAAACTTAGGAAGGCTACACATTGTGACCTTAGTAGCTCTTGCTCTCTCTTTGGTTGGCTCTTCCCAAGCTACAAGGGGTATTCCCTAAATGATTTATAAATTGTGGTGAATATTCCATTGGAATAGTTCATCACAACAGATATGCTAAAATTGCTGAAATATTTACTGTGAATGTTATTATGTTTAGATATTATATTCTTTATTTTTTGGTTTTATCCATAATGAATAAATTAGTTGAAATGTCAGAACTAAGAATAAAAAGAAACATAGTCACCATCCATGATAGACAAAAATTTTATTGGAAGAAATCACCATAACTCTGCTGCTTCACTAAACATAGCAGAGTTACCAATAACAGAGTTATGTTGTTTCCATAAAACTCGCCGCTTCAATAAACATAAAATTTGTTGGAAGAAATGTAGGTTGTTTTCTTCTTCTTGCCCAAGATTTGAAAGAAGGGAATTATGCTTCTTTAGATCCATGTCACCCAACATCTAATGTACTGTGGATTTTCCCCTTAATTCTACCTTCACAGAGTTTGTTCACATTATGTGATTTGATGCTGCAGACTGTGAATCCCTGTTTAGGTTGATGACCATGTTTCTGAGCATGGTGCATTCAGCTTCCAGAACCTCAATATTTTTTGCTGCTGCATTCACATATTTGGGCACCACGTCTCCTCTATACATTAGACAGCAGGCCATGTATTTTCTGTGTTTGGGATCACATTTAGTCATCATGTTACTGGCCTCAAACACAGAATTTGTTATTTCTTTCACTAACAATGCTTCGTGATAGGCTTTCTCTTTAGACACTATTGGTGCATAAGATGAAAGCATCCTTCAAATGGCTGTCTCTTTTTATAACATATCATGGCATTTTCACAACAAAATACAGGAACACAGATCGGGACATCCAGAATGGGAGGTTAGTTATATGGAGGGACAAGGCCCACTATTGGCAATGGGATATCAACTCTTCCGTTCACGTGGTGGGAACCAAACCTTAGTTGCAACTCAATGCAAATGTCAAGTGCCTAATAACATTTACTTCTTTGCTCCGCTCCACCTTTCAGCCTAAAAAAAATTCGCCAAGGTCACCACCTACTGACAATAGGGACAAAGTGATCCAAGTCAAACTTGTTCATTTTTTTATAATAAGTGAATATTTGACAAGATCCATAAATTTTCTTAGATGATAATTGTTTTTGCAAGATAATTCTAGCTGGTTTTAACTTTTTATTACTTCAGTGAACTAATAGGTCTGGCCTTTACTTATGACTTAAATCCATAAAATGCTATGGGCTTTGCCATGATTGGAGTTCTATGATATGGTATAAAATCCTCCTGCAATGTTATTAGGCATTATTTCCTTAAAATGGCCATTGTCAGTGATGTTATTCTTGTATGAATTTTAGAAAACTATCAACATTTTCACTATGGCAATATGGTTTCTGTCTTTGTTCTGAGCATTTGCATCTATGTTGGGATTTGGTGCCTAAAAGCATGGAAAATTTTAGGGGCTAATATTCGTTGGTGGACTAATTTTCCATGGTTTTTCCAAAAAAAATGATTCGCCAATTTCCATTTTTTTATAAAAATGATTCGCCCAAATTGTACAATATTAAATTATTTTACTTTAAAAATCGCCAAAATTATATAGAAAATATATATAATATCATTATAAATTCGAAAAATTTTACAAATACATCAATAAACATTTTATAGTTTGCATATTAGGGACTAGTGAGATTCGCCAATTTTTTGAACTTCACGATAATTTTCCATCCTTAAAATTATCCCTGCCTAGAAGTGGACTTCACAATTTTCATTCATCTATTTCAATTTTTTTGTGACCTATTTAAATTCCAAAAATTTTCATCAATGCCACTCATAAATCTCATGGAGTACTGGCATTACCCTTGTTATAATAAAATCATCTCTTGCTTTTGTGGTTAGTGCATATTACCAAAACAATAGACAGTGGAAATTCTGTCGTCATAGAAGACACAAGGGCTATACACAGAATCCTTAATTGAAAACCAGAGCCTGACCTCAGACAGATCCCCTTAAGCACAAAATTGTAGAACAACAAAAAATTTGTCAAATCCCCTTACAGAGAGCCAGAGAAATAGAATTCGGTGAACAATCCTTTTACCATGTGTCAGGTAGTGTGCAAGGGAATAGCATGTGCCTGTTTAAAAAGCTTCATTAACTTTAAGGTCACATTTTAAACATTTTAGCATGTTATATTTTCTGTTTATTGTTGTCAACATCATCTTTATTAGTTTGATGATCCTGATCCTTGAACAATGAAGAGAGCTTCATGGAACTTGAGCTTCACACTGTTATGTGTCTAGGTTCACTCAGACATTGCCATTTTTATGTTGAATCCGTGTCAATTTATATTACTATAACAACAGTTTAAGCTTTGGAAACAAGCACTTGGATCTTTTGGTTCATTGGTATATGTACAATATTTGTGATTACTTGAATATTTTAGCTTCAGGTAGTACGAGAACAATTTTGTGAAAACTCAGTGAATATTGTTTACAATAAATTATGAGGCATCCAATTTAATAAAAATTCAAACATCTATCATCTCTACGAGGCTTGGTACCTAGAATTGCTCCAGTTTTTCAAAGACAAGATATACTGTAATAGCAAGCTAATTTGTCAAGCATTCTCACTAGATGGTTTTCACTAAAAAATTCAATGAAACTCAGAATGAGGAAAAGTAATTTTCATAAACATGGCAGAGCTTTAGAAGCTTTCACAGTTATTCACTCTCTACACCAAAGCCAATTTTTTATGTTATTAGAATCTGGCTTATTAACTCTCCCTCCCTTTCCCATGCGCCCTTGCATACATTGATTTTTTTAACTATTTGATGTCATCATAGATAACATTAATGCTTTTTCACATCAGGAATTTAAGGAAGAAACAACTATAATGGATCCTGCATTTTTTAATCATAATTTCCATTTATACATTACTATTATTTTGTCAAGGAAGTTGGCCCTGTGTTAGAAATAAGTGCCTATCATGTGATGCATAGGCTTATGAATGCACCGAGAAGAACATTATGTATCCTACCTCAATTAACATGTAAAATTATTTTAAGGGTTTGATATGTAATAGGGAAGAGTGCTTTGGAAATGACAGAAACATGTGCAATGTTTATGCATCCTAGAGCATAGGTACAAGCAAAAGATTGCATTCAGGTTATGAACCCCTATAGGAATGTAGTGATTGGTATTACTATTAAATGTTTTGTGATGTAAAATTTCTGCAATGCAAATTTCAGGGAATAAGACAATAGTTCTGGCCAAGGCAAGCCTTTTGGGTACATAATGTGGCAACAAGGATTCAGGATGATAATTTGGTTGTAGTTCTACTGCAGCAATAGTTCTTCCCTACATTTTTTGGTTGTAAGTTTTGTTAGGTTTTGTGACCTACTATTCTGTGTAGTTACCAAGCTTCCTGATTTTATTCTAGATGGGCAGAGTATGATTTCACTACAAGGGCAATTACTTTGCACATCTCTTGCTGCTATGGTTAGGGAAAATAATCAATATCCATAAGGATAACAAAATTATACTAATTGGTTTCATAGCTGAAACCTGTAGCCAGTGAAAGCATATTCAATGGATTTTTCATTTCTACAATGGTAATATATTGCAGGAAGCAACAGGGGCACTTACCTGAACCTTTTTTTGAGATCTAGTTTGAACTTTGACATGCTGCTTCAAAGTGTCATGCTTGAGAATAGAACCTATTGAGAAAAATATTTTCTTCCTTTTAATAAATATATATGATCTCAGAGAATGAATTACAGTAGCTAACCTCAACAAGCCTTCAAGAGGTCCACAACAGACAGTGGGCACTATCTTGAAGACCTAAATAGTCAAATCAATTCAAATTTTACGCTCAACACTCTACAACATCACAAGCTACTCCATTTTGTAAGGTTATTACAAGGCTACCATTATAGGTTATAGCATAGATAGGGTGAATCCATTCTAATTCAAATTCTAGGTTATTGCAAGGCTATTGGGTGAATCCATTGAGGTTCAAGGTTGTCACATGGAAGGAGGGATCAAGGTGCGAGACCTCATCTCCCCTTTGCCAATGCCAAGTGTTTGTCAAATCCATTAGTTGGAAAAAGTATTATCAAGGGTTCCTTTAGTAAGGAAGCAATTTCATTCATAGTTGACCCAGTGGTTGGAGACTTCCCCCCAAGAGGGATCTTTCATTGCAAAATCCACAGATTGTATCAATGTTCTAGACTAGATGGGGATGTGATAATCGCCTAGACTCCAATCCCCTTTTCTAATCCAGCGTGCATAGCTAACAAAGATAGAGTTGTAATCTTGATCTGACACTAATATTGTTAAATGGGCACTAAATTTTAAGTTTACAAAGTGCATACATATTCATTGTAGCTTTAGACAACCCTGTGATTAGATCCACCTTTACTATTACCACCGATACCATTAGGATCAAGCTTGTGAATTTCCCCTTCACTTTTGGAAGGAATACATTGCGGGAGAAATCATCAACCCTCTGTGCACATATCTAGGCTCATATAGCAGAAACAGGGGAGGTTTATTCAATGTGATAGATTGTGTTGGACTAAGCTCAAATAACTATTTTTTGGAAAGAATAATTTCTATCTTGAGGGCTTTCCATGGACTCAAAAGATGGATTATTAAGACATCCATTTCAAATGAAATATCTGCAATGGCTTAGGCCATTTTATAGCAACTTGCCCCAAAAGAATCCCTAAACTTGAAGTACAAAATATGTTCCTCCAATTGTTGGATGCACTTCTATAAGGGGATTGACATAGATCTTTCTACAAGAAGATCTGATGATTAAAGTTCAGAAGTATAGGCCTTATCAAGCTTGGCAGATAATTCATCTCTTTTCACTGTCTCTCAAATTCTAATGATAATTTTTGTTCCTTAACACTCAAAATTCCTAAACAACCTTCCTTCCTTGGCCTCCTTTGAACTCTTCTCTGTGTTTATGCCTACACAGGACTGTTCCACTGGTCCAGGACTTGGTCCGAGCTCAAGTGATGGCTGCCCTTAAGGTTTGAAATTAGTAAGGTTTGTCTCCACAGTCAACTGTCCGAGGTCTGCTTAGGATTTTTCAACACTACTTCCTCTGTTATGATGTTTTTAACCCTTAAAATAGATTTAACCCTCTAATACACTTCTCCTCGGCCTCAGTTCAACTTCTGTGATTCTTCTCTGAAATCTTGACCGAAATAAAATGAAGAGTATGGATTTCTATTTATACTGGTTAGACATTTGACGAAGAGACACGTCTCTTGGACGAAAAGTTAAGCCTACGCAAGTCATAGTTAATTTCCTTAACTTAAAAAATCAATATCTCCTAAACTATTTCTGGTTTTGGGGCAAGTAAGGGCTCATTAGAAAGGGTAAAATATAATCTACAAGGTGGTATAGGATCCATTTTGAAAGGTTACCTCTAAGGTGGTGAAAAATATTTTTCTTTGTGATTTCCCTTGAATTATTTAGTGCAGAAAATTATTAGTATAGTATGGCTTCTTTGTTTGGCTTCTCCATTGTTTTTCTTCTCCATTGTTTGGCTTCTTCATCATAATAGGCACATGTAGGACATCCATTTCATCATGATAATGTATAGCAATGAGTGCATCACCCATGTCATCTCATAATGGTGTAATGATATGTTATAGTGCAACATTATTAGGAGAACTCCAAAAATAGTTTTCCAACCCTCAAATGATCTCCAACCATGATCATCATATGTCATCATAAAGTATCAAAGTGTATGAGATGATCAAATAACATCAAGGGTTAAGATCTAGATCATCAAGTGCATGCAACATTAGGACAAGGACTTCTTAGAGCTTCTTTCATTAGTGGTTTGACTTCTTCGTCACTTAACATCTTCATTGATGGCGTTACATCATCATCTTGAACCAAACATCTTAAGAATATTGACATCTCGGTCAATGCCACATTGACATCAATGACAACCTTGATTAACAAAGAAGAAGTCATGTTACAAGCGTTTTTCAAACTTCATGACAGAAATGCTTTACCTAGCTGAGCTAGTTCTGCTTTGACAATTCCTCGGGGTACTAAACTCAGTTTAGTTCCCCAGATTCATCCAAACAGTTAGGGTTCTCTCCATAATTTTTGTCCTTCAATCTTGGATGGTAAGAAAGTGGGGCAACCTTGGATGGAAAAAATGTGGGGATTCTTTGCTCCCACACTTCCCCAATATCAAAAACCAAGCCCCCTCAGCCCTAGTTAGCCCCCATATGACATCATCAGACATTTTACAATGGTCAACACCCCTGCCTTGGCCATCAAGACTAGCATCCAATGCATCCAACTCGAACTTCCGCAAGTGGCCCGCCATCAATTTTGCCACAACAGTAAACATTTACTGAAAGATAGTAGCAGCTATTGTGGGAGATGCAAGTTTCCATTGGGCCTTGCACTCGGACTAGGTTGTCCTGCTCAATTCTTGTGCTTGTGACTGCTATCTGAGGTGGGCATTAAGCTGTCAAGCTGCACGTGCTCATGAACTCCGAACTCATTTTTGTGTTCATTGGAAGGATTCTGAACATTTGGGTACCTACCTTAACATCATCATGCTTTTATGTACAAAACATTAGTCACAGCTGATGCACTTTATTGGATGCCTTTGCAACTCTTTTCATGGGATATTTCAGTGGTGTATATGATGATCTAGGGTGCAACTTTGATTGTTGTTATAGATCAAATTTTTGCACTCTCTTTGAATGCTCTTCTGAAATTTATCTTATGTTCATCCCTGCTTGAAGAGGGCGCTGCCACAGGTGGTATTTTAGCATGTTTCTTATAGAATTGAAAACTTATTTTCTACAAGGGAAAGTTAGATATTAGAGGATTTGTTAAGATTTTTTTACCCTCCAAAATGACATTTTATGATTAAAATATTTTCAAAATGTTTCATTTGATTATGAGTTACTATTTTTTTCTATTTCTTGTATGTATTTTAATTCATTTGCATATTTTCCATTTTATAATATACTCATTATTCCACTTCTGCATACTTTTCATTTATAATATACTCATTATTTCACTTCATATAATCAAAGGTTGATGCTTTTATTATATATATATATATATATATATATATATATATATATATGGCACTTGTTTCACTATTGGATTAATGCAATGAAGTATATAAAAGTCGTTCTAACTTGGGAAATGTGTAATATTAAATTAGGTCTATTGATTCAATATGCGAACAAGAAAAAGAGGAAAGTCTATTCGGACAAAGAGTTTAAATGAATTTATAAGGGACACACCTTCTGGAGTCATAGGTATTAATGAGATACCTTCCAAAGGAAGTAATTTATCTACAATTCCATCTTCCCATTTAGATTTTACAGATGATGTATATGTCCCAGTAGTAAGTGATACTTGCCATAATGTGGAGCCTACACTTGAAACTGGATTTGAAATTGATAGATTGCAATCATATAGAGAGTTGTTGACGAAGGATGATGTTGATCCATTCATAAGAGATGCAATTCATGTAGCATACAAAACAACGATCTCTGACACAGAGAATGCAACATATGCAGAAACAACAATTGATGATCTACAAAGGTAAATAGTCATTTATATTTTACTTATAAACTTTAGGGTTGTAATTACATAACATATGATTATTAATAATATATTATATTGCAATGTTCGGGAGTAATATCAATGTTCTCGAAGAGGACACTAACACCAATGGACAACAAAATCAATCTCCTCCATCAGATGAACAAACTATACCATCTATTGATGCATCTTTTCAACCTCTCTTAAAACATCCAAATGAATATGTTAAAGGAGAGGCAACTAATGGTATGCCATTCACAATCACATTAAATGAAAAAGGGAAAGTGTTAAATGATGAAGGTGGGAGAACATGGAGAGACATACTTCACTGTGAAGCATTGAGATTATTTGGTCCTACAATTACCAAAGATTTCCGTCATCAAGGTAAAACACATATACTATGTTTTTTCATAAATTGCATACTTAATTTATGTAGTATAAACTATATACTTAACGTTTCATGTTTCATATTAAAAAAAATTATATATTGTACTCAGTGTTACATTCCCTAAATTTCATTACTATGATACTAGAAACCTTAAGATTTTTTATATGGATTATTTACTTTCTACGTGTATTTCACAGATAAATCTAAGAAGGATGAGTTATTATCTCTTATGCATAAAGTATCGGAAATTGTACCTCCAAAACAAATTCTTCGTAGTGTTGCTGAATATATTAAAAATACCAGGAATGCTTTGAGAGGAGAATTGGTAAGAAACAAAAATGTAGTCAAGCCGCACTTCATAGGAGAAGGAGAGTGGAAGAGGTTATTGGATGAGGTTGCTATTAAGAAAAAAAGGAAAAATGGAACTTTGGTTGGAAAAGACAAATATGCACATACTGTACGAGCCTCTAGGTTGTCCACACGCCATCGTTTGGGGAAAGGTGGCATGTTATCTGTAGAGGCAAAAATTGTAAGCTTAATACACTACTATGCTTTTCAAGGGAAATTTATTTTTTTATATGATCAAATTTCTAACTATTTCTTTATTATTTAAAATATAGTTGCAGGTGTTCAATATTAAAATGTCTGAAGATGACAGATTTTGCTTCATGCTATGGTGTATCTTCTCTCATTCATCAAAAGATTAAATATGGATTTAATCCTATTACAGATTATGAGGTATTTTTTGACCTATAATTTTTTTGTTCTAGATAAATTTTTATAATATGAAAGAAGTATATGCAAATGAAAGTTTCAATTAATACAATTTATAATTGTGTTGATCTTATCTTATATGTGCCTTAAATAACTGATAAACATGATGAAAGAGAAGATGAAGCTGAACTTTGAATCATGCTTCAACCTTACCATATGTTTGGTTAGTTCACTTCAGTTATTTTTTAAATCAATAGGATACTTTAGTTATGAAATACCATTAAATGCACACACTTTTTATGGTTTATTTCAATTCAATTGAAGTTATTGTTTGTGTTTTTCTCCATTTATTTCATTTATGTATTTTTATTCACAAACTTATGTTTATAATTTTCTTTTTATGATTTTTCCATGCAGGCAGCGACACAATTTCTTTTAAGGATGAGAAATACAGATGATTTCAAACGAATTATCAGTTTCGTTTTTTCAATATCTCATAATAAACAAATTTCAAGACCTAAGACATTTCATTATATTAATAAATGAAAAGTGATTTTTTGATAATCAATGTTGGAACATATGTAAAACTTTTATTTTCTTTAATTAAATTATCTCTTTTTATATACTCATAGTTTTGGTTGTTGTATAATATACTTAAAATTTTAACATATGTAGATATTGTTATTACTTTGTAATTATTTATTTAATGTGAAAGATATCCATTTAATATATTTTTTTATAACTAGAAAGATATGTAATAGATTAGAAAAACAAAAGTTTTTGAAATATCATGTCATCTTGAAGATTTCACTCAAACAAAGTTCTGTGAGGCTTGGAATTGAAATGACACTGCTTAGAAATTTTATTTATTTATTTATTTTAATTTTCAAAGATTGAAATGATTCATCTACATGATCAAACCATGTTGACCAAAATGATCAGTAGTGATATTATGTATGTAACTTTATTATGCCCATCAACTTGGAATCATGTGAATGTTTCAATGGAGAAACTCTTCCATTACTTGTAATTGATACTTGCCATAACGTAGCCAAGCACAAAAAAAGTTATCATAGTCTTATTGTACACAATGAATTAAAATTTTTGGATGTAACTATGAGATACTTCAATTGTGTTGTTACATTTGATATTAATTAAATATATTTATGGTAATTGGATTTCAGCATAAGAAAATGGTCAAAATGTTCTCTTTCGTAATAAAATCAAACTCTTCCCAGGATACTCACCACATGCAATATATAATCTTTCTAAATAAAGGAGGATATTTTTTTTTTGCACCATTTCATATTTTATGGTGCTTTGCACCATATGCAATTTTATTATAGTAATAAAAAAAATGTATTTTTTTGCACCATTTTTGATTTTATGGTGCTTTGCACCATATACAATTTATTATTATTATAATAATTTTGATATTTTTATGATAAATATTTAATTTTTGTAAAATTAGTTTTGGTGCTTTGCATCACAATATCTTGATCCACGTCACATTGGTTTTTGGTGGTTTGCACCATACACCATGGGATGCCACATATGCATTTCACACCAAATTTAACATTTTTTTTATTAACTCCACTTTTGCACCAAAAAACATAGCACCACTTGCGTATGTCCACATTATCACCACTTTTGCACCACTATTTGAAAAGTAAAGATTTCTCAAATCCTTTACAAATTGTGGTGCTAATGTGTGACTAAATGATTCTTCTTCTTGTAGTGTCAAGTTCATACTCGAGAGGATCAACAAACTATTGTTGATCAGAAGCAGCATATTCTTAATCCCTTGAGGTTTAGAGTTATGGATGCTCAATTTTCTCAGGATTCTGATCATTTCAATGCACCCGGTGGGAAAGTACATACAACTCATGGAAAGATGAAAAGGAGACAAAGTGAGCAGCATGTCAGCCAGAGTGTCATCGAGATATATGTGCAGGATTCAGCTCAAAAGCGACATCTCAAGGTGATTTGAATTAACAGTAACTGACACCATTTGACATATTTTATGACAGTTAAGCGTTTTATTCAATACAGTTACATAATGTTTATTATAGCTAATCGGGATCCTTGATAAAAAAATTATGATTTAATTTAACGTTACTTGATATGTGGTTTTATAGAAATCCAGGAGGGCCATCTGCAAAGCTTCGTCATGTCCAAACGGTTCTGAATTTCATGAGGAGAACTCGAAACCTATATTTGATATTCCAAGGGACGACCCTGCACAATTTCTTCCCCATATTGTCCCCGAGGAACCTAAAGTCGAGTCTCAAAACGATAAAATTAAACTGAGCGCAAGAAATGGTCAGGCTACTCGCAAGCATAGCCTCGCGGAAATTGTAAATACATTTCTAGTAATTCTTTAGTTCAATAACGATGAAAATTAGTTCAATACCAATGACTTACTCAATTGTCTCCATTAACACACTATGAAATGCAGGCCAGAAGAGAGAGAATCAACAAGCGCATGAAAATTTTACAGGACCTTGTTCCAGGTCGTGACAAGGTATATAAAGTCCTCCTGCCTGGCTTCGTTTAATTTGAAGTTCAAAATTTGATTGAATTCGCTCTTTTATTTGTCGACTAATGGTTAACATTGTTCTGGCTCTTCTTCAACAATTAATTTGAAGACCACACCAATATCTAACAGTGACTGAGTTAGATATTAGTGCGCTTTTCAAATTAATTACTAAATAAAATTCATTCTTTACCTGGTGGATTTTGTGGTTTAGATCCCTTTGATTCACGTCATTGAGTTAGATATTTGTGTGGTGTATGTGAGTTATCAGATTAGTGGTGTTGGAATTTTCAGAATTCCAAAATAATAAAAATGCCTTCCTTACCACAGAGAAATATTCAAAATTTCATTCACAGAGACAGAGTTTTCAACTCAGAAAAAAATTCTATTTCATAAAAAAAACTTGTTACAAATTCTTCCTCAAGAGAGGGATTACAAAATAATTTTGACTGCTGCAAACACAGTTCAAAAATTATCACTCTGTCATTCACTAAAATAACACTCTGTCTCACTAGAAACATATACTGTTGTATATACTCTATTTTCAAAAACACTCTGCTGTGTTTTACAAACGCACTCTGCTGTGCATAAAAACGATTCTCTGTTTTATCAACGCACTGCTGTGCACACTACTGTTCTGTAATAATAAAATTACAACACTCTGTTTCTGTATTAAAAAAATATATCTCAGCCCTGTTTCGTTCAATGTCATTAATTGACATACAACCAAAAAATTCACCGCTTGAATAATTCTTAATGGCTTCAATAACTTCTGTCAGCACCGCTCTAAAATGCATTGATGGCAAATTGCTTGCTGGCACTGTGATATTTCTTCCTTCCCGCACTGCTGTGCAATGAAACTGTTCTGCTGTCTTTTCCTTTTTTTTATATATACACTGCTGTGTAATTAAAAAAAAATAAAAACATACACTTCACGGATTTTTACAATGTGTTGGGCTTATATATATATATATATATATTTATATATATATATATAACATTATAACATAAAATATATATAACCCAAATTTTAACACAAATAACATTGCAACATTAAAACATTAGCCATGAGTCTTTAATGAACGCATTTGAGTGGGTTTGGTGAGTGACGTCATTGTTCAATGGGGTTCACCCATCGTCGATTCTGCCACCTTGACCCCACAGTTTGCCTTATAGCCTCAAGTCTTTTATTTTGCCTTTTCGGGCAGTTGGAAATTAATTCCAACACTCCCCCTTAATTTCAACTGCTGGGTTTTCCTGCATACCCAAGCATTTCCTGAAATGTTCAAAGCTTTTCTGCTGTAGTGGCTTTGTGAGGATATCTGCAAATTGATCCTCCGTTCTGCAATGCTGCAAAACAATCTCGCCATTGCTAACCAATTCCCGTATGAAATGAAACTTGGTGTCAATGTGTTTTGTCCTTTTATGAAAAACATAATTTTTAGACAATGCAATAGCTGAGCTATTGTCACAAAATATCACTGTCCCTTTTACCTGTTCTTGACATAAACTTCTCAACATTTTCCGCATCCAAACTGCTTGACACGCTGCTGCTGTAGCTGCCACATATTCTACTTCTGCTGTAGACAATGCTACAATGGGTTGTTTCTTAGAAGCCCATGAAATAGCTCCTGAACCCATGTGAAAAACATAACCGGAAGTGCTCTTCCGATCATCAACACTTCCAGCCCAATCAGTGTCTGTGTATCCAACTAAATCTGAACATTCTGAAGTAGTATAAAAAATACCAAACCTTTTAGTACCTTTAACATACCTCAAAATTCTTTTTGCTGCTTGCCAATGTGCATCCTTTGGCTTTTCCATGAACCTGGAAATCAAACTAACAACATGCATTATGTCCGGCCTAGTTGCAGTCAAATACATGAGGCTGCCAACTATGCTCTTGTATAAACTAGGATCAAAATCCTTACTGCTGTCCTCTCTGCTGAGTTTTAATCCCATCACTGTGGGAGTGATTGCTGCTTTGCTTTCCTGCATGTTAAATATTTCAAGCACCTCATTAACATACTTTGCCTGTGAGATAAAAATCCCATTTTTATCTTGTTCTACTTCTATTCCCAAGAAGTATCTCAACAAACCCATATCAGTCATTTCAAATTCTTCTTTCATGACTATTTTAAAATTTTCAATAAGGCAATCATCATTACCTGTAAAAATAACATCATCAACATACAAGACTACAATCAAAATTTTACCATCTTTTTCTTTGATGTAGAGGGTGGGTTCTCCCTCACACTTTTCAAATCCATTTTCCAGTAGATAGGAATCTATCCTACTATACCACGCTCTTGGCGCTTGCTTCAGCCCATAAAGAGCTTTCTTCAACTTGCATACTTTGTTTTCTTGGCCTTTCTTTTCATAGCCGAGAGGTTGTTCAATGTAAACCTCTTCCATTAACACTCCGTTTAGGAATGCTGACTTCATGTCCATTTGGTAAACTTTCCACTTGTTTTGTGCTGCTATGGACAACACTGCTCTCACGGTTTCCATTCTGGCAACCGGTGCGAAAGTTTCCTCATAATCTATCCCATGCTTCTGCTTATAGCCTTTGACAACAAGCCTTGCCTTGTGTCTTTCTATTTTTCCTTCAGCATTACTCTTGGTCTTATAGACCCATTTAACACCAATGACATCTTTACCTTTTGGGAGTTCAACCAAATCCCAAGTTTTGTTCCTCTCTATGGCATTTATTTCCGCATCCATAGCTTCTATCCATTTCTCATCCTTGATACCTTCTTCGAAATGAAAAGGATCATCAACATGAAAATATAAAGCAAACAAAGAATTGATACCTTCATTAGCTATATCTTGTTCATAAATTTCTTTCAAACTTCCGAATTTCTTACCTCTTTCAGTAGGTGTACAAATGTTTGAAGAAGCACTTGAATTTCCTCCTTGTGGTGTGCTTGGAGAAGCACTGTCATTTATCCTCAAGGGTGTGCTTTGCTGCTCTTGTGTTGGTGCTGATGTTTGGGGATGCATTTCAGCCAACTCATCATCATTATCATCATGAGATAAACAGTGTTTAACATTCACTGTTTTCTCTATGCTTCCATCCCAAGCTTCCTCTTCAATAAACTGAACATCTCTGCTCACAATAAACTTCTTGCTGGATGGGTTATATAACCTGTATGCCTTGGATTCCTCACTGTATCCAATGAAAATACACTTCTCCCCCTTACTGTCCAACTTCTTCCTTAGCTGATCCGGTATGTGTGCATAAGCCACACATCCAAAAACTTTCATGTGTGTGACACTTTGCTTTGTGCCACTCCATGCCTCTTCCGGCACTTTGTTCATAACTTCTTTTGTAGGGCACCTATTCAAAATATACGCTGCACAATGTACAGCTTCAGCCCAATAATCATTAGGCAAATGCTTTTCCTTTAACATACTCCTCGCCATGTCCATTATCGTTCGGTTCTTCCTTTCGGCTACACCATTTTGTTGCGGAGTATGTCTAGTTGTAAACTGCTTTTGAATACCATTTTCTCTACAAAAACGTAGAAAATATTTAGAGATATACTCACCTCCTCTATCAGTCCTTAAGACTTTGATGTACAGCCCACTCTGTTTCTCAACAAGTGCTTTGAAATTGCAAAATTTTTCAAACACTTCACTTTTGTTTTTCAAAAAGTAAACCCAAGTTTTTCTTGTAAAATCATCTATAAATGTTAAGATATAGTGGCTTCTTGCAAGCGATGGAGTTTGCATCGGTCCACACACATCTGAGTGGACAAGCTCTAAGGGTGCTTTTTCCCTTATGCTTTTCCCGGAAGGAAAAATTTCTCTGTGTTGTTTCCCCAAGATACAACCTTCACAAAGGCTGTCTGGTTTCTCTATCAATGGTAAACCACTTACCATTCTTTTTTTGTTCAACAAATTAAGACCTCCAAAGTTGATATGTCCAAATCTCAAGTGCCATAACCAATTATCATCCTTTGGTTCGCTTTGGAAAGTCTCCTGTGCAACTACTGCTTTCTCTTCACCATTCTTCAAATCTACTCTCATTCTGAGAGGGAACATCCTGTTCCTTGTCATCTTCACTTCAGCAATACATTGTTTGCTAGGTGGTTTATCCATGATGGTACAAACATCATTATCAAAGAAAACATTATACCCCTTATGGACAAGTTGTCCAATACTTAAGAGGTTACACATCATTCCTGGAACATACTAAACATCTGCTATGGATTTCTTTGCACCTAGTCTTGTTAAAACATTTACATCTCCTTTTCCCATAACAGAAACTTTGCTATCAGTTCCTAGTGTGACTTGTGACTGCACACTCTCATCTAACATAGAAAACATTGCTAAGTTTCCTGTCATATGGTTACTACAACCGGAGTCTAGAAACCATAAATCTTCATTCTTTTCTTCAGCCATATTACAAGCTAAAAACAAATTACTTTGGTTGACATTTTCCTTAGTGAGATTTGCACTAGTTCTACTTGCCATATCTTGCTGCTTCTTTCTACATTCATTAGAATAATGACCATATTTTTTACAATGGTAACATTGGACATTGGATTTATCATACCTTTGTCCTTGAGCATTCTGCTGTCCACTTTGCTCGCTGCCTTGTCCGTGGCTGTGATTTTCACTGTTGCACCTTCCATGTGAATGTGAAGGGCTGTACCTTCCACCTTTGTTTTGGCTTCTGCCTTTTCCTCTTCCTCTTCCTTGCCCTCTTCCTCTTCCGAAAGACATCTGGGTCTTAAAAGAATGTTCAAGAGATGAGTTTTCACTCCTACCCAATCTCTGTTCATGGGTCATCAGTGATGCATGTAATTCATCCACTGAAAAACTTTGTGAGATCTTTAGTCTCCTCTTTGGTGGTGACAATCACATCAAATCTTGAGGGTAAACTTCTCAAGAGTTTCTTCACAATCCTCTTGTCTTCAAGAGTCTCTCCGTGAGATTTTTTTTGTGTGACCATTCCAATCACATGTGTGAAGAATGAGTCAATGTTATCTGACTCCTTCATACAGAGAGTCTCAAAGTCTCTCCTCAGCAACTGAAGTTTTGTTGTCTTCACTTTTTCCATACCTTGATAAGCTTTTTTGAGAGTTTCCCATGCTTCTCTGGATCTCTTAGCTGCTGCTATCCTCAGAAACACACTCTCATGCACTGCTTGATATAAAAAGAAAAGAGCTATGGAGTCTTTCTTATTATTTCTCTTCAGCATCTCTCTTTCTGCTTGAGTTAAAATATTAAACTCATGCTCATCTGCTAGCTCTTCAAAGCCTTCCTCAACAAATTCTCATAAATCTTGGGAGACAAATAATGCTCTCATAGTTATTGACCAGTAGTCATAATTTTTCCCATTAAATTGTGGAAGATGGATATTTCCCATACCCATACTAGTGCTGGCTCCAGCCATTCTGCACTCTTAACTATGAATCAAAAAACACTTGACTGTGTGTTTAAATTAACTAAATGTACTGCAACAGTAACACAAAACTGTATAGAGAAATACCTTTGGATTATTCTTGTCTGAACCTTCACACTGCTGGAGAATCTGCTGCAATGAAGAACTCCTTTCCTTCAACTTTTTTGACCTTGAAATAGCCTGGACTAGCTCTGATACCATGTTGGAATTTTCAGAATTCCAAAATAATAAAACTACCTTCCTTAACACATAGAAATATTCAAAATTTCATTCACAGAGACAGAGTTTTCAACTCACAAAAAAATTCTATTTCATAAAAAAAACTTGTTACAGATTCTTCCTCAAGAGAGGGATTACAAAATAATTTTGACTACTGCAAACATAGTTCAAAAATTATCACTCTGTCATTCACTAAAATAACACTCTGTCTCACTAAAAACATATACTGTTGTATATACTCTGTTTTCAAAAACACTCTGCTGTGTTTTACAAACGCACTCTGTTGTGCATAAAAACTATTCTCTGTTTTATCAACGCACTGTTGTGCACAGTACTGTTCTGTAATAATAAAATTACAACACTCTGTTTCTGTATTAAAACAAAATATCTCAGCCATGTTTCATTCAATGTCATTAATTGACATACAACCAGAAAATTTACCGCTTGAATAATTCTTAATGGCTTCAATAACTTCTGTTAGCACTGCTCTAAAATGCATTGATGGCAAATTGCTTGTTGGCACTGTGATATTTCTTCCTTCCCGCACTGTTGTGCAATGAAACTGTTCTGCTGTCTTTTCCCTTTTTTTATATATATACTGTTGTGTAAATAAAAATAAATAAAACATACACTTCACGGCTTTTTACAATGTGCTGGGCTTATATATATATATATATATATAGCATAAAATATATATAACCCAAATTTTAACACAAATAACATTGCAACATTAAAACATTAACCGCAAGTCTTTAATGAACGCATTTGAGTGGGCCCCCAGCTGATGACGTCAGTTGTTTCGATGGGGTTCACCCATCGCCGGTTTTGCCTGCCTTGACCCTTGCGGACTTTGCCTTGCCGCCTCAAGTCTGTTCGCTGCCTTTTCAGGAAGTTGGAAATTAATTCCAACAAGTGGCAAGGTACTCATGCTCGATCAAATCGTCAACTATGTCCAGTCATTGTAGAAAAGAGGAGAGGTAAACTAATCCAACGTTAAAATTCTCCAGAATAACCCAATCTTCAAGTCCGTAATTTATTTCTTTGCTTGATGACTTGGATAACTTGTATTTTCAGATTCTTTCACCGATGGCCGCCTCCATTGTTCCTGCTTGTAATTTGAATATCAAATAAATGGTTTCTTTGTGAGGTAACTGTAATTATGTGTTGCTTTCCCGTCCTATTATCTTTATCTGGTTGAAAAACCAAACATGTGAAGTATGTATTATTTGAGTAAAGATCTGATATCATAAATATAATTTTGCAATTCCCAGAACTCATCGGATTCGATGCATATTTGGCACATTCAGATGGCATAATGAGATACAATCAACACTCCCAACACGCTAGGTTTATTCATCGGTGAAATCCAATATGGAGGATTCCCCGATGCTGATGACTCGAACACATATTTCTGCAGCTGCTGATCCCGACGCTGACTATGAATTTCCTGATTGATTCGGTATTCTTAGAAATAATGAGAGTAAAGGTGTGAAATCCAAAGCAATGAAATAAAGACTATGATGCAACTTATTTAAACTTTTTATCTATGTTCCACGAGTTTCTGGAACTTGGGAAACTTGGAAACTTGGGTACGGGTGTCAGGAACCGCCAAAAGTTTCCCCAGAATTTACAAGAAACGACTGTTTGGGAACGTCAATATTATATAATAAAAAATTAAAAAATATAAAAAAATTTATTTTATAATTTAAATTTTTTATATGTTTAAAATTTGAAACTTAAATTTTAATTATTAACAATTTTAAAACTAACCAAATATGTTACTATTACCAGTGTTAACATATTATCGCTAGATTAATATATGATTGATGATATATATTAAATAAAAATATATGAATAAATGTTGGTATATAAATCGCTATAATAAGTACATAATGTTTTATTATATTAATGCTATTATATTTTTCATAAAATGGATTTTATATAAATAAAGGCTAATATATAAATTGCTATAATAAATGGATAATCTTTTACTATATTAATGCTGTTATATTTATCATAAAACGCATTTTTTTTTGTGGACAATGTTTTACTCACCATATATATCATTCTCTCTAACACTATGAAAGTGCTAATGTCGAATTATTATTATTATTATTCAACACGAGAAGAAAAAACAAAAAAAAGAAAAGAAAAAATGACTACACCCAAGGAATTTCGATGGCTAAGAAATAAAACTGTGTGCAAGTGGAAACCCAGCTAATTTGGGCGCCAAGAAGAGCAATGCCACCCCGCTCTTTATAACCCCAACAAAATATGATGGTTTGCACAATTCACAAAATAACATTCCATCTTCTGTTAAATTGGGTGTCAATAGAGATGGGTGAGGAGTTCGGATATTGAAGCCAGAGCTCATGACATGGTTAGCCTTGTCATCAACAGTTCTAATGGGAAACTCTTTACAGTCAAATCTACAGCCCGTTATACTTGGTCAATGTAGAATAATTATATGAACTCTTTAAGCAAGTGCTTACACTACTACATAAAGGGGGGTTTTAAGACAATATTTAAGACATTTTTTGGGTAAATTGTCTTAATTTGAGACAAAAGAAAACTTGTGTATTGTCTTTAAGCGGGTGTCTCAAATTAAATCGTCTTAAAATATTTTCTCTATAAAGACAATATATAACAAAATAATTTTTGTCTCTCCACAGACAATTTCATTTTTGTCTCTCCAGAGACAATAGTTGCACTACACAACAAAGGGGGGTTTTAAGACAATTTTTGGGTAAATTGTCTTGACTTGAGACAATTTCATTTTTGTCTCTCCAAAGACAATAGTTGGAATTAAAGACATATTGTCTTTATGGAGACAATGTCTTTAATCTTATCTATTGTCTGTGTAGAGACAATATAAAACAATGAATCCAGAAAAATATCTCACCATTAAAATAAATCAATATAAAAAATTAATTAAAAAAATCAACAATATCACTGAATAATTCATGTTAGGGTACAGTGGAATCGAACCACCAACCTCCTACATGGCAGGTGCTCTTCCAATGAGGTAGCACCCTTTAAAGAATTATGTGAGGAGTTATGGCAGTCCTTGAAATTGTATAATAGGCATTGATTTTTAAAAAATGTTCAACACATAATGGCATAATCCTTGTAAAATGTATAATCATGCAAGCCCTTAATTGTAGAACCCTGTCACTGATGCAATTCAGTGATCTAAATATAATGCTACATGTTGGCAAATGATGAGTTCATATTCTACTATCCCTGTCATGAAGCTACAAGATAGTCCTTATCAAGATCGAGTTGACTCAGATCTGTTCACCTGTCATCTGAAGAAATAGGCTCAGATGAACAATAAAAGGGTTTAGTGATTGTTAAAGCAGCCAAAACAGAAGACATATTTTACATTTCAGGTGTTTGCAAGTAGACTAGCAGTCACGTGATTAAACAATAGTGGTGCAAGTGCATTTCCATATTTGAAAATTTTTGTTTTGATTGCTGTTAGAAGGTCTTCACATATAATACTTTTTGTGGAGATTGAAGTTTAGCAAGCTTATCAGTGATCACACTAAGCATGAATAAAGAAATCATGTGGAGTAAACTGTAAGACACTCCTGTTCAAAGTCTTCGAAATCTGGATTAGCCTCCTTGTAAGGCAGAGTTGATAATAGGATATGCGGTGTTCAGTGCTCCTGTTCAAAGTCTTTGAAATCTGTATTAGCCTCCTTGCAAGGCATAGTTGATAATAGGATGCAGTGTTCAGTTAAAGGTGGTTAAAACGAGGAGTCATCATGCATCCTTAAAGGAAACACCCTACATCTTTGGGTTGTTTGGAGGTTTTGATTACATATTCATTACATCCATATACATCTAGGAAGAAAGTGCTTCATCAATATAGAGGCATCCAAATGTAAACAACATAAACATATCCTTGCAGCGATTGATTCTTTTGGGGACGTCTTGTTCAAGGAAAAGAACCAGCCCAGTTTATTGCTTTGTTTCCAAACTTGGGCATTCTAAATGTTATAATCACTTTCCAAAGTCCGCGGTACAGATCATCACAACTGTAGAGTGATACGAGTTGATCCAGTTGCTGCATCCTTGATTCTACATATTTCTTCTTCTTGCAAACAGGGACATCACTTCTCATTTGGCATGAATCCTGGCAGAAGCATCTTCTGGAATGGAATTAAAACTGGTGCCAAAGGAAGAGCTATATTTGAATAACTTTGTAAAAGAAAGAAGACAATTAAGCCAGAATGGTTCAGAAGCTAGGGCATTCTCACTGCAGAAGAAGGCTCATAAACCTTTTCACTGAACGTTCAAGGGATGCTGAGAAACTTGTTGTTGATCTGAAAGGGCGACTGAAATTAGAAGATGCAGGATTTGATTGGAAAATTATTGGTCTTGATGTCCAGGAGGTTGATTATGTTGCATGGGTTTGCGACCAGGATGCTTATGCACGTGATGGATAAAAATGCTCTGCACTATCAATTATATTTGTGCATGAGCATTGGAAATATGTCAATCTTGTACCCAAGTTGAGAGCTCTTGTTGAGAGAAGAAAATTGGAAGATTTAACAGTCAATCTTGTTCTCACTGTGACAATTGAAAGTTTTTGGCCCCACCAGATTTTAACCAATTACAGGCAAGATCAACTTCAGATGGTGTTGGACACATCTGAACAAATGCATGCCCAAATAACAACAGCATCCCTCTTGTCCCCAAAGGCAGTGCAGATCAATGTCGGGGCCTCCAGGAATTTCTTAAAACTAATTCATATGTAGGCCCTGTCAGCAGTAACTGTGGTCTCCATGGGCAACGATTGTTTCTTGTCAAGGGCAGAGAGAAAAACTGAAGAGCATCGTCTTGCTGGCACTATCTAGCCGTGCAAGTGATCATATCAAATATAGCAGTAAATGATTTTGTACATAGTGACCCTTTCAACAAGCTCGTACACATTGATCTTTGAGCCGAGGGAAATCCTATTAATGAATTCTCTCTAGTGGGTTTTAGACTTTGCAGGTGTGCCCATCCTCAAATACTAGTTTCTCCCCCGTGATCCATTATTCTGATTAACTGACCTAAGGAGGGTCATTCTTCTTGATATCATCTCATCCATAAGATTCCCTTGACTCCATCGCCCTTCAATACTGGCATTGATCTTCACATCCCTCCATCACCAGTATTTCCTCTTTTCTCTTAAAGCCAACTCTATCATTGGGGTGAATTGTGATATCACTGTATCTCGGGTCTGTAACAGGATACCTATGTGATAACCCTAGGACTATAGGTAACATACCTCTGTGATGACCCTCAGAATATAGGCATAATACCTCTTTGATCACCCTCAGACCTGTCACAAAATTTTTTTGGATCGGACACCACCTCACAGACCATATGACCTTGCAAAATAGCTTTTGTTTTATCACAGAACTTCAGGTTAACAAGATATACCTTCAGTCCAAGCCATTTTCACCATCACAAGGAACTCACATCTCATATTTTTGGAGTGTCTCATCTATATGTGGAGAACTCAGAAATAGATACAACTCTGGAGTGATCATACTACTGTGGAGACCTGTAGCTTATTGCAAGACTTGTGACCATACTAGCTGTGATATACATACTAATGTGGAGACCTGTGAGCATACTAGCTATGATATACAATTGTGAGAATATACGTGTTCATACTTGTAGCTTATTGATCTACAGAACAGTGCATTCTTGGAAGTGCTCACACAAGCTTGTGAAATACTCGGTGTATTGACTAGTTAAAGTGCTTAGGTATTCTGCCGATGGAAGCCTATTTGTGGTAGCTTGGACGCACTTGTAAGAGGCCTGGATAGTCCTAATCAAGCTTGGAATTAACATCTGTTGACAGTCTTGTGTGGATTTGAAGTTGCCTTGGGGATACTCTTGAAGACAACCTCAGAGTGGCCTTTTGTATTGATTTAAGGATTTATAAAGGAGACCTTGGAGCATCATTGAAGCCATCGCTTGGTTAATATAGTGAAGATCTTGGAAGAAGTATCTTGGAGTCTTAAATAATTGTTATGCAGGTCAAAAAGGAAGCCTTTGAGCATTGTTTAAGACACCCTTGGATAATTCTTAAAGAAGAGGCTTAAAACAGGTGCAGAACTTGGGTTGCTTATTGAAGACACCTTGAAGGTCTTGGAAATATTATTGGAGATCATGATGCTGATTGGCTGGTTTGACTACTTACTAATTGAAACCAACCGGTTTTTAAAGCTATGGGATGCACTAGTGTTGGTATAGCATAAACACAACTGTCTTTTAAATTCAAACAGACAACTACTCTTTAGTGCTGATTCTTGAATGAGGCCTTTTTTTGCATCTGGAATCAACACCTTTCTGGATTTAAATTATGATAAATTCCCTCCTTGCCACTGTATGCCAGCCAAGCTTTATAGAATCGATATCTATGTCTTGACAACAAATTTTTCCATCTTTTCAACCTAGGGCTTGTTCTACAGCAAGAGGCTAAGTCAACATCATGTGCAACTAGCTTAGCAGAGCTTATAGTCATTATGTCAGCATTATGTCTTCATAGCGTTACAACAGTAGAAAGAAGGTCTATAGGTATTGCTACTACTTCTTCACATGGATCTTTATAAATTGCTATAACATCATATCATGGATAACCATGGACCATTATGTACTCCTGACTGCCCACTAACCTGTTTAACATGCTCCAGGGGATATATATATATATATATATATATATATATATATAAAACCGTGGATCATTATGTACTCCTTCCAACTGCCCACTAACCCTTTTAACATGATCCCCTCTCTCTCTCTATATATATATATTCCAGCTTATGTCAAGTCTGTGACCTCCAACAGAGAAGGTATATTTGCTACCTTAACACAATCATCAATTCCCTTCGATAGTGTTTGATCACTATGTTCTACACTAGATAGTCATAAGAACTAATTTCCAAGCTAGTACCCTCCCTGTTGGTCACATCCAACAATCCTTTTCTGCTAGCTACTGTGGAAAGAAAATTCAAATATAAATGTGTGGTCAAAATGCTAGTAATTTTTTCAAATAACATATTTTGATACTATGAACGAATGTTAAATTTAAATTGGCAATTTTTTTTCTAAAAATTGGAAAAATTAGCTAAATCCCGAAAAAAATCTCATAGACATCGAAATGGACAAGAAATGAGATTGGATTAATATTAAAGATACCCACAACTAGATTTGTGTGCATAAATGCACACTCTATTATTCACGCAGGTCATTTAGTATTCACTTGCTTCTTCATTCTGCGGACTAGCAAACGGATCTTGTTTTCTGTTTAAATAAAATAACAGAATTTGCAATGTTTAAAGAAAGTTTTGTTTTTTTGTTTAAATAAAATGACAGAATTTGCAATGTTTAAAGAAAGTTTTTTTTTACTGTGGATCAATCCCCTGTTATGATGAAAGCTCACTAGAAGTGTAGTCTTTATTAGTTATATCAGGTATGATGTTTTTTCTTTTTAAAAGATTAATGGAAGTATGATGTTTTTGTTTTTTTTTTTAAAGATTGGCAATGTTTGAAAAATTACAATGTATAAGCCTGTCAGCTTTCAAAATAAAATAATTAAGATATTCTTATTTCAAAACAGAAATCCAGATATAAATTTTCACTTCAAATGACTCTGTTCCTCGGGACTACTCTTCACTTCAAATGACTCTGTTCCTCAGGACTACTCTTCACTTCAAATGACTCTGAATTTTTCAGGCGGTTTTTTTGCAACAACAAAGTGTTAGTTAAGAAGAAACCAAAACATAAACTAACATCTCTATTAACATATTAAAATACTAATATCTTTTACAAATATATATATATATATATATATATATTAAATTATTTCAACAAATTTATAAAAAAAAAAACAAGTAAAAATATAAATATATTCAAATAATATCTTTTACAAAATATATATAAATTAAATTATTCCAACAATTTAAAAAAAAAAAACAAGTAAAAATATAAATATATTCAAATATTAACTCAGAATAAAATGACAAGTGAAAACTCAAATCTCTATCAACACTATCAACCTTCAAAGAAGGCTCTCAGCCACTAATACATACCATCTTTCATGAAGTCTCTCAGCCACAAAGAAGAATTCTCATGCAAAGTACTTTGGGCTTTTCAAAAAAGCATTGTACAAAACCTAAGTCAACATAAAATATCATGCAGAAGCCATAACACTTTTAAATATAGTCATAACAATTTTAAATATCTAAAGGGGAAAATATAACTATTGTTGCACAATTATTTTATTTTATTGGGAAACATATATATTTAAACTTAAAAATGTAAAAAGAAAATGGTAAATAAAAAAAGAATTTGTATACTAATAAAATGGATTACTTGTAACACTTGATTTAAGATAAAATGACAACATTTTCTAATAAGTTTATTAACATATTAAAAAAAGCCATAGCCATCATAAACTATGATATAAGTAAAATATTATCCTTTGACAAACAACCCATACAAAAATGATAAACTTGGGAATTTTTAAAATTAATTAATTTAAATGTAAAAAAAAAATTAAAACAGAGGTAATATGTAATTATTCAACTCAGTTGAAAAATTATACCGTAATAACAAAAGAGTATAATAATTAACAACCCATACAAAAATGATAAACTTGGGAATTTTTAAAATTAGTTAATTTAATTTTAAAAAAGCATTTAAAATAGAGCTAATATGTAATTATTCAACTCAGTTGAAAAATTATACAGTAATAATAAAAGAGTATAATAATTAATAATTATATATTAACAATATGTGAAGCTTTTGTTCAGATTTGAAGATTGCAGTGAGTGAGTTCATGTATTATACTCTACAACTATTCTACCAGTTTATACTCTGCAGCTATTCTACCACCATCCTTTTCTTTATACTAGTTTATTATACTCTGAAGCTATTCTACCAGTTTATACTCTCCAGCTATTCTACCACCATATTTTTCTTTTCTCGGACAGTTAATCGCATCTCCAAGGGCTGGACCCTATAGGCCTCAATTTCAGTCATTTCCTAAATCTGATTTTCCCTCCTTGAGATGTTCTTCAATCTCCAACTGTTCCACTATTCATCCTCTTCCACTTATCATTTATGTTGGCTATCATGGTAGTCATGAACCTCCATCTGCCTCTCTGATTTGATGTAACAAAATCCTTCAATCTACTGATTAGCTTTCTGTTTCCAACAAAATTGTCATCAACCGTTACATTTGTAAGATCCTCCATTACATTTCATTGATTGTTGGAAATTAGTCTCGAGTAACAGGGACCTAGACAAATTCCCTTACACATTTGAATCGTTTTCATTTTGGCATGTAACCACAAATGAGTTGTGGCTATCTTTTTGATAATAGGGTGATTTTTTATCAATCTTTCTTTCCAAAAGATTGTGGTTGTTATTAGTATTTTTTTCGGTATTAATGAAAATAGTGTCATTTCAGAGATCGACATCCAAAATGATAATATTGTCTCCACCTGGAGACAATACTTGTGCGGAAATTGCATCAGTTCAACATCATGTTGTAGCTTGGTACAACCAAAGGAAATAAGTTTCTACAACGATCTCATCTTTTCAACACCTGACATCTCTTCTATATCATTTCATTCTTTCACATCTATTATTCGAAGCTTTGTTAGTTTCCACAATGCTCTTATGCTTTTCAGTTTGGCACATTCAGATGCCCATAATTCCATATTCCAATGTTTCAAGACTGGGCAACTCCTCTACTTCTTTACACCCACTAATGTCTAGTTGTTGAAGGTTTGCAAGACCCCAAATCCCTCCTATTTTATTCAATGTGCAACAAGAGGAAAACTCTAGTGTTACTAATATTGATGGAAATCCTCCAACTTCCACCAGATCATTACAAGATCTTATATTGATATGTTGTAGGTTGTGGAAGACACCTTTATGAAAGGATACCTCAGATATTATCATCCAGTGTAGCTCTAAGTATTTGAGCACGATAATACATATGTCAATGTGAGGTTCGAACACTCTATGCCCTCTCGGATTTGTTAAAATAGTTTTTCCTCTGACCATTTCCACTCTAGAAAATGGTACCTCAAGCAATGGAAGGGTTAAGGCCATGTTCATGGCCCACTTGCAGAAGTCATAGTGGGAAATGCCCATTTTTTTTTCGAGGTCAACAATAAGAATGACTTATTTATGCCATACAAAGAGAACTTCTTTGGCATCCTGAAATGGATTCTATGATTCTATGAGCATTGAGCTGGTCATCACCTGAAATAAGAAAAAAAATGGGCAATCGGAGGAGATACTTACCATCCTAGCCCGTTCAACCTTCTCATCCTTGGCATCGTCTTTAAATAACCTTTCAGTCTGCATCAAAGCACAAAACAAACTATAAACCCTAACCCTTAATTGTAGAACCCTGTCACTGATGCAAGTCCATCAAATGCATAATGGGGATCAAAAGGGGTGTTGTTAACTTCAGAAAATCGGCATGAAATCAAGCAAGGGAATGTGGGAACTTACCCCATGTCTGTGAACAGGAAGCTTCAACTATAGAATCGTTCGCCCATTCTCCTCCTTCCCCCCCGAAGTCTTTTGTCTGTTGGGAAAATATTCTTCAACTGTAGAATCGTCCGCCCGTTCACCTCGTTTCCCCCCGAAGTCTTCTGTCCGTCGAGAAAATATTTGCTGCAGAGAAATCCAAAGGATCGAGTGTAAAGTGAGGGATGGGAGTGTTATACATGTGACCCCTTTTAGGTTGGATTAAGACATGGCGGGAATGAATTTGTTTACGAATGAATTGTGTTAATTTCTAATTTAATGTCCGTCAGGAAAATATTTGCTGCAGAGAAATCCAAAGGATCGAGTGTAAAGCGAGGGATGGGAGTGTTATACATGTGACCCTTTTTAGGTTGGATTAAGACTTGGTGGGAATGAATTTGTTTACAAATGAATTGTGTTAATTTCTAATTTAATGGAACAAATTGTCTTAATTTCTAATTTAAGACGATTAGAAAGTTTTAATTTTTAAATTAAAATAATTTATATGATAATTTAAAATTTTAAGACAAAATATTAGTTTGACTTAAAAAAAATATTTTAAAGTATCTTTATATGCTAGTGATATAATTGTTGTTATTGTTTCTATCATTTAGTGTTTTTATCAATAGTTAAGTAACCTTATTAGTTAATGAGGATTATTACTATTTATTTTTAATCATAAGGATTAATTTAAGATATTTGTGCCGGTGTAAGTCTAAAATAATCCAATATACAATGGTGTATTTGAGTACAAATTAAATTATAGAGGGTAGTGATGAGTTTCTTAATTAAAATTCCTATGATTAGATAGAAAAGTGGCAAAGAATATCCATCCAATATGAAAGTAACATTCAAATAAGTGCATTGTAATGACAACATAATCCTTGTAGCATGATAACATATACAAAACAAACACATGAACTCGGAGAGCTATAAAATAAGTATATTATAATTCATTTGATATTTGAATGAAGTGTCGGAAAGTAAATCATAGAGACACTATACCATGGGCTACCCTATCAAGTTCATGTAATGGGAGTGCTCTCAAGTATGAAATGGATGAGGGCAGATGATGAGAAGGTCTTGACACCTATGTAGTAAATCCACCCTCTAGAATGAGGACTTTCACCTCTCCTTTATAGAATAGAATACGGAGATAGAGAATGTAATCGATGAAATAGAAGAGGATCAAATTGTGGGTTAAAGGCCTATGTGCTAGATCATTTTGGATGTCACAATTTCTCTCTAGTAAATTTTCTCTCTTTCAAAACTAGGTTTGTTGAAAGCACACATCTCCTCAAAACACTTTGTAGCTAATGTTTTCCCTTTAATTGACAATTGTGTTTAAAGTATCTTTAGTGAGGCACATGTCTTCTAAACTATGTGTTATTTTAGAACGTAATACTCAGAATAGTGCATTAAATGTATGAGCAACAAGTCAACGCTACTTCTCCATGATATCTATTTTTTTCTTATTATGAAGTTCCAACCTACTAGAAATAGTTCAGTATGGTGCCCCCTTTGTAATAACTTGTTGTTTTCCTTTAGTAACCATATATATCTATTGATTGTTGTTTGTATGGATGAAATACAAACATTTCCTAGAATGATCCTCCTTGAGCACACCCTCTCCAAGACTGTTCACCGTTTGCATGGTTGAAACATGAAATATGCCAATAATAATCCCTTTTGACTACATCACCTCTCAATATTTACCTTTCTCATTGTAATAATTAACATGTGTGGATGAAAATAGTTCTAATTCGACTTCATGAAGAAAAGAAACCATGGATATATGGCTAGGTTGAATTGCATCATGTGGAGTTTCCAAGAAGAGGCTCACATGCAAGGTGTGGGAATGAAGGTTTATTTTCTCTAAAATAGTATGATGCCTAGAGAGGCTAAAATAAAAAAGGATAAGGTGTATAAAAATAGAAAAAGGCCCTCAAGAAAGGCATCACTTCCTAGGCTATATTAGAGCTCTAGGCATCCTCCAATTTTGAACAGAATACGATGGTGGAATTTCAAATAAATTGATGCCCTAACTATCACACCAAGAGGGAACCCTTTATGCTCCTTTAACTTGAGGATTTCTTGAAGGTTTGCACTTTGTATTTCATCATTCAAAACCTATTATCTTAACTATAAATGATCATTGGATGAGCCTTTACCATGGTATATCTCCCAAACCTTAGTCTTATAGTATTTCTCTCAAAAAAAAATTCATGGAAATTCACCCTAGATTCTCCCAAAGCTCACACTTTAATTGAATCTTTCCTTGCCTCACTTTGAAGCCTAGTATAAAGACGTCAATCACAAGTGAGGGATTTTGGAAGTTTTGATCTTAGGCATTCATCATTTTTTAATATTCCTAAACCCGAGGTCATCTTTCCCTCGAGCCTTTCTTGGAGAGTCCTTCTTTTGGTTCTAAAGCAAGCAACCTATTATCTGATCCTCTTCTTTGAATGGGCATTGGAAATCACATTGTGCATCGTTATTGGTCTCATCATTCTAGTAATTTCCCTATATCGAGACTCCTCTCATCAGTGAAAGTTCATAAAGAGCAGGGGAAATTGAATGAGGTGACAGTGGGTCCTTGTCCCATTGTTTCCACTTGATCTAGTAGTAGTCCCTTTGGAACCCCTCCTATGACCCTTGCTAAATTAAGTGCTAACATTTTTAAAAAACAAGTATAAATCAGATGGATCACTTGAAAAGAATAAAGCTAGGCTTGTGGCAAAAGGTTATACACAAAAATAAGCGGTCTATTATGAGAAGACTTTTTCACCGTAGCAAAATGGGATACCATCTGGACACTCTTTGCCCTAGAAACTCAAAAAGTTGGAAAGTTCATAAAATGGATGTAAAAATTGCTTTCTTGAATGGAGATATGAAAAATAATGTTTTTGTGTCCCAACTAGAAGGAATTTTTGTGAAGGGTTAGGAACATAAAGCATGCAAGCAGTAAAATCCTTATATGGCCTCAAGAAAGCACCACGAGCCTGGTATAATAAGGGGTTAGGGGAATAGGGGCTTAGGGGTTAGAGGTTTAGGGTTTAGGGGAATAATGAGTTAGTGGTTAAGGGGTTAGGGATTGGGGGCATAAGGGTTAGGGGATTTAGGCGCATTTAGGGGTTAGGGGCATAATGAGTTAGTATTTAAGGGATTAGGGATTCAGGTTAGGGGAATAATGAGTTAGTGGTTAAGGGGTTATGGATTGGGGGGTTAGGGGTTAGGGAATTTAGGCGCATTTAGGGGTTAGGAGAATAATGAGTTAGTGGTTAAGGGATTAGGGATTGGGGGGCTTAGGGGTTAGGGGATTTAGGTGCAGTTAGGGGTTAGGTAAATAATGAGCTAGTGGTTAAGGGATTAGGGATTAGGGACTTAGGGGATTTAGAAGTTAAGGATTTTAGGGGTTAGGGGTGAGGGGTTAATGGGTTAATGGTTAAGCGTTAACAATTTAGGGGTTAAGGGGTTAAGGGGTTAGGGATTTAGGTGTTAGTGGTTTAGGGTTTAAGGGTTTAGAGGTTTAGGGTTTTAGGGGTTAAATGGGCTAGGGTTTTAGGGGTTTAGGGGGTTAAATGGGTTAGGGGTTGGGAATTAGGGCTTAAGGGTTTAAGGGTTAGACATTTAGGGTTTACAGGGTTAAATGGGTTTAGGGGTTTAGAGGTTTAGGGGGTTAGGGGATTTAGCAGTTAAGGATTTTAGGGGTTAGGGGTTAAGGGGTTAGAGGTGAGGAGGTTAAATGGGTTAGGGGTTTAGAGGTTTGGGGGGTTAGGGGAGCAGTTAAGGATTTTAACGGTTAGGGGTTAAAGAGGTTAGGGGTTAATTTTTGGGGGTTAGGGTTTGGGGGTTAAATGGTTTAGGTTTTTAGGGGTTTAGGGGGTTAAATGGGTTAGGGTTGGGAATTAGGGTTTAAGGGGTTAGGGGTTAAGGGTTTAGAGGTTTAGGGTTTAGGGGGTTAAATGGGTTAGGGGTTAAGGGTTTAGGGGGTTAAATGGGTGAGGGGTTATAGCCATTTATTAGGTGAACAAGGCATAATCTAGTTGTAGTAACCATGACTTGGTCAAGTTTTTGTAGTCAAGGCAAGACTTGGTTGGGTTCCCAAGTTCCAAAAAAGTAAGGGTAATTGTGAGGGCATGAGAACTAAGGAGTGTCAATGTGTGCCAAGGAATGAAAAGGCATGCTAACACATGCTAGAAAGTGTCAATGGATGTTGAGGAGTGTTAGGGAGTGCCAGGACATTGCAAGGGAGAACTAGGTCAAAATGCATGGAAATGAATGAATAAGAGTGTGTGCCAAGTAGTGTCAACGAATTCCAAGTGTCTCAAGGATAAAGTGTGTTAGGAGAAGGTCAGAATAAGACTTGTAGGAGGTAAGCCTATGGTTACATAAAGGGTTGGACAAAGTAGTTTCAAACAAAGGGAAACTTTGGGTTGGGCACAACATTCATTTTCCAATGACTCGGTTGGGTTCCCAAGTCACAAAAAAAGTAAGGTTATCTATGACAACATGAAAGTTAAGGAATACCAAGGTGTGTCAGGGAATTCCTAGAAGTACTAACACATGTTAGGCAGTTCCAAGGCATGATAGGCATGCCAAGATGTGGCAGGTGCTAGGGTGTGGCATAAACACATGCTAGGGAGTGTGAGGGCAAAGTGTCAGGGAAACACAAGGGAGCACTAGTTTAAAATTCATGGAAATGAAGTATCAGCCAGTTCCAAGTGTGCTAAGAAGGGAGTGACACAGTATTCTAGGAAGTGCCAAGGCATGTTAGAGTTCTAGGGAAGCATACAAAGATGTTCCAAGTGCCAAGGTGTGTCAATGCGTGCAAGGAGTGTTAGGGAGTGCCAGGAAAACATAACAGAGCATTAGGTCAAGATTAATAAATGAATGAATAAGAGTGTGTGACAAGGAGTGTTAGCGAGTTCTAGGTGTCTTGAGGAGGGAGTGACATGGTATGATAGGCAGTACTATGTCATGTTATAGTGTCAGGGCGATATACATCCAAGATGTGCCAGGTGCCAGGGTGTGCCAACATGTGCTAGGAAGTGTTAGGGACTGTCAGGGAAACATAAGGGAGCATTTATGTTGTAGCCATTGAAGAAGTATTTACGTTGTAGCCATTGCAGAACCTCAAGAATTTTTTTCCATGGAGAATTATTTACGTTGTGGCCATTTCATTAAAGCAAGAGGTCTGTCAATGCCTTTTTGTATGTGTTTATAAATTGAAAGAGAGAAATCAGAAACAGGAAGGGCCTGAAAGAATTGAACAAAGAAATGGAGGTCACTAGGATAAAGCTGATGGCATTGGATTTGGTAGTTTCAGATTGTCACAAGGGCATCCAAGACAACCATGACCTAATTGAAGAAGTGGAAAACAAGCTGGCAGTCCACATTGAGGAATATATCAATCCATTTTCAACTAAATCATATATATAACTTTGGCTCTCTCTACTCATAGTATTTCATTGCGATTTTGTTAGTTATCTGTTATTAACCTATGCTTGTGTCTATTTAAATGGATACTGTATTGATAGCCCAAAAATGAGGCATTTTGGATTGTCTATAGTTTGTACTAGTTCTGAAAAAGGACTAGCAAAATTTAATCTCTTTGACTACAAAAAGTATTCTACTTGTTGTGTTGGGGAGTTTCTCTCAGGAAATTTATGGAGAACCCGACATATTTTTTATATATGTACTATGCAGAAAATTTATAAATCTACCCTTCAAATCAGGGTCAACCCAAATAAATCTGATTTGGGGGTTCCACTGCAACAACATTTTCCCCACAACAAGCACAAGATCAAGCCAACATGTGTGATGTGTGCGTTTAAAGAGATGGATAAGTAGGTTTACCCTTATGAGAACATAACATCCTAAAATCTGACCATGATTGCTGAGTGCAAGCACTTACGAAATGGCATTATGAGTGGAGCCTTTTCTAGAAGAGTTTATTCATTTAAATTACAATATATACAACATGCAGTTAGTGTTCCATCCATGTTAACGCACACACTTGATGGTATCAGTCCTTAAACTGGTACAAAAAAAATGATTTTATATATTCACATACGGGACAGTCATAAGATGTCAACAAAATCACATACTTATCGAAATCCTCAACCAGGAATATGCTACATTGCTTCTTAATGTGATTGCAACTAGGTAGGCATCAAAGACAATCATTGCAATGGGTTAAGGGGATCTTAGAGAGAATTATGTAAGGATTTCCTTGTAGGTAAATTCCATTGGTATTACTATTGTTAAAGGAGGTGGCCTACAATGATACATTGGTAGCTATTGATGCAAGAGCATAATTTCAACAATTTATTTCAAAATTTGTATTTGTCCTCCATAAGGTCTTAGAGATTTATAGAAGAGGAAGTTGGTTTCCTTGTTGCCCTATAATTTTGTAGAATTTCTAACTTCGTATTTGGGATAGGAAATTTTAGTAATTTTAGGCATAAGTTAAGATGTTTTTTTTATTTTTTAAGGCCTCCTAGTCATTAGGAAAGTTGATGCTTATGATTAGGATTACGTGTGGCATCCTATGTATTTTTCAAACTCCAATACACCAAGGCAAATATGTGGAGGGCATTTGGGGGAAATGTGATTGTCCATAAAATGTAGATTGGATTTGGGGAACTTGTATCTCTTTTCCTTGGACCCTACTAGTTCTTATAGGTTTTGTTTGTAGCGGTTAGCAGGAAAAAACATAATATGCCCAAGAATATTAGTGTTGGAGAACCTATGGTTTGGGATAAATGATAAGGGGTTTTAGGAGTTAATGGGTTTAAGGTTTTAGGAGCAAGGGGTTAAGGGTAAAGGGTAAAGGGTTAGGGCTTATGGGATTTCGAGGTTAGGGGGTTTAAGGGTTAGATGTTAATGGGTTAGTGGTTAAGGGATTTAGGGGTTAAATTCCTAAGGGTTATGTTATTTAGGTGTCAGCGAGTTAAGGGGTTAGGGGTTAATGAGTTTAGCGGTTAGGGGTTATGGGTTAAGGGTCAAGGTTTAAGAGGATATGGGATTAGGTTTTATGGGGTTCAAGGATTCTAAGTTAGTGGTTAGGGGTTAAGGGGTTAATGGCTTTGGGTTTAAGGGATCAAGGGGTTAATTTGTTATGAGTTATGGGTGCATGGATTAAGAGATTGTGGCTTTGGGGTTAAAGGGATAGGGACTTTAGTGGTTATGGGTTAAGTGCGTATGGGTTGTGATAATGTGGCCCCTAATCCCCTTGCCACAACTATTGGGGGTTCCCCTATCAATTTCTCTCATTGCCTTACCTATAGGTCCCCTAGCCCCTATGCCATAAGGCCCTAAGGCTCCTTCTCATTCTCTAATGTTAGGATTATACATCTCAGTAAACCATGCTCGAACCTCTCACTTATACCCATCCATGTTATCCTTATGTCCCCTTGCGCCGTTCAATACACCAAAATACCCCCCTCCCCCAAAATTCATGAGAATTGAACATTTGGAGGCGATCATTTAACAACAACTTCACAACTAATCCATTTATAATGGTGTCTTGGAGCTATTAGATGTCATTTCATTGAGCTACAGTGATAGGTGAGAGCTATGCATAGCTCACGAAAGGTGTATCAAGAGGTTATTAGTCTATTGGCTATAGAATTTAACTCTTTTTATTTCTAACTTAGCGAAATCGAAAATATGTGGATACAATCTCCATTCTTCTTCTTTCACCGGGCCATGTAAAATAAATGAAGCAAATCGTCTCAACCCCTTGGAGAAGGAAATTTGAGAACAATAATTAGCATGAACAAACAAAGAATCCAATGAGTTAAGCATAGAGGGGTCTCCCTTTGTAAAAAAGCATCCATAAGCTTGCTAGAGTTAGTTTTAATCTTTACTAGAGGTTGAGTAGTCTTCACATCACCAACCACATCTAATAGAAAGGTACCAACCCCTACAATAAAAATGATGTCTCCAAATAAGGTGTAGTTAATACCAATAATATCACCTTATGAATCTATTACAATATGATTTGGAAAGTACATTTCCATACATGTGTGAAAGAAACAATCCATTTGGTTAGCAAAAGGAAGTCTTTTTGAAGACCTCAAGAAACCCCCTTGAAGGAGACAATAAGGGTTTGAAACCATAGAATACAAGTCGATCTATGAACCCTATTTCTGATGTGTTTTGTGCATGTGTTTGTTCACTCGGTTTGACATGTGATAGATAATATATGAAGCCTTTTTTTCCACATATCATCTTCATTAGATATCATGTTGCTAATAATGAAGTGTCTAGATTAGAGTTAAAGTTGCTATTTTAGTTTGTTGTCTTTTTTTCTCTTTTAGAGTACGAATATTTCTGGTCTACTGTGCTAAGGTAGTTTGGCTTTCAAATATTCAAGGAATATGTGAGCTAATATAATACCATATTGTAATATTTGAAATAACATGATGAACTATTTAGCACAATTATGGTGTTGGATTGATTGAGATGTATATTTTTGGATGGATGGATGTACATTTCTTTAGCCAATAGACAAAACTCACTAAGCATTGTTGCAAGTATTTTATTGACATGTTGAAGTGTCATTGAAACTTAGAGGTAGAAGATTTAGACTTGTATGTTTTCACCTATCCGGGTGTGATGATACCTTGTGGAGGTAGGCAAAATTTCCATTTTTTAAACTCTTGGATATATTCTATATGCTCTTTAGAGAATTTCAACCTATTAAACAAAATTACATAAAAATTTACTTTCATGCAATAATTATTAATTGATTTGGGGGTGACTCAACAAATTGTAGCATGTTGGCTTATTGAATTTGTAAGTAAGTTAGGGTTTGATAAATTTGTAAGCTTCAGTGGATTAATTGTGGTTGTATGTGTTTTAGAGAAGCGAGTTTGGAGTGGTGGTTGTGCTTCCTTTATTGAATTTGATTTTTTTGGTTCTTCTTCTTGTGCATGCCCATTGTGGTATCTTCTCGTTTGCAAATATTTTCCTATTATGTACAGAAAAAGTTCTTGTTGCATCCTTGAAAAAGTTGCACAATTGTCCTGATTTATCTAATTAATACCTTGAGTTGTCTCGCTTCTTTCAATTGGGCTGGAATTTTCCACCTCAAGAGGGTTGTTAGTTGTTGTCTAACTAAATTGTTGCAACATTTTTTCTTGTTTTATTTATTTATTTTTTCTTCAAGGAGGTGTTTCCTTTAAACTCTAGAAGAATCATTGCAAGTGGCCTGATTATAATAGTCATCAGAAGTTGTCTGTGATCATGGGCAAGAAAACCCTCAGAGGGTGAAAATTAGGTATGTTATACCTATGGAAAACTTTGGCTAACATCCAATTAGATATGTTATACATAGTTCATAATTAGGAGATCGTAGACCATACAGTTTCACATAAAAATGCACTACTCCTCAAATATCAGGGTAAGTGCAAGATTATTTATTGAATATAGTTTAGTCACATGATACAACTATCCCACAACTCTACAGTAGAGAGACCAACATGGAACAACAAACTTAAAATCGATCGATGCACTCATTTTCATGGGAATTTCATGAACATTTTTATTTTATTATATAATGCACTTTTACCCACATCGTGACATCACACAAAAATGGTATTCATAATAAAGTTTCCTGGGTGAAGTAATTCATTTTTTCTGCAAGATCAAGTTACGTAGATATAATCCCCAGATGCGGGTGCCGAGATGGAGATTTAATTCGAAAGGACATGGGGCTGGCAAGTGGTTATGCCACCTGGCTATGCTTGCAGCCACCATGCGTGGCGATCATATGGCTATGGGCTATCAACCAGACTCTCTTAAATACATCCACTGGCAACAATCTTTCGCCTGCCTCTGAAAAAAATTCTCTGCAAATTTGTTCTTATCGCATTTATGGCTCATTAACATTGGGAGCTCATCGAGGCATTCGCACTTTGAACTTCATCATGGAAGCGAGCTGAGCTCACTCTTTGTTTCCTCCTCCTCCGCTGTAGAGCTTTTGCTCTCCAATAGCTGCGACTCCATGCTCAAGAACTGCAACTGGCCATCGCTGTTATATTGCTGGCTGTCTTGAGCTGGGTACCAGATTCCACCTCGCCCAAAATGACATCTGCAACCTCAGCACTGTTATTTTGGATTTCTCCATCCGGTCGCCTCCCCTCTGTTATGCTCCAACGCACTCACGAAACCCCTCTTCCGAGCTTGAAGCCATGCCCAGACTTCAGCATTATATGTGCTGCAGGAGGGGTAGCACCAGAGGCCGTCCTCAGCGTGCTCCCTCTGTGTCTCACTCTGATACTTCTGCCCAATCCTCTGATTATTTTGCTGGCAGGTATCCTGATACCAGAAACGGCAGAGGAAGATCCTACTCATCTAGCCACAGAATGGCCTCCCCCGCTCCTACAACTCTCACCTCCCTTACCTCCAGCCTGCCTCAAACTGTCCACTTTTACTTTGACTGCACTTTGAACCGTCCCAGAATAGTCACCACCATCTCTGTCATGTTTCGTGAGGAGCCACAGATACCTGTTGCAGGTTCGCACTATGGAGGGACGGATGTTGGGGCTGATACAACTGTGGCTTTGAAGACTCAGAAGGGGGATAAACTTAAACGAAAGGCCCCGATTGATGAGGATGTTGGTTCGCACAGAATATGGCACAACATGCATGGCTCTGCACAACATGAAGACAAGCCTGCGACGGATGATGATATGGAAGCTTTCATGTGTCTTATTCTCGAAGAACCACCTCCTCCTCATGATGGTTAATCATTTCATATTTTGCTATTGTCTGTATGTCGAGTCCTAGTATTCAGGGGCTAATCTTGAGTTTTCTGTGTTGATATCTTGTATTTTGTGTTTAAGAAACTGGTTACTAAGGCTGTTTCCCCTGCGTGGGAAGTGTTTTTTCTCTGATTGCTCTAAATCTAGACTGGTTTCCCCAAGTGGGCAGTCCTCAAACAATGTTTTTGTTGATCATGCCATAGTTACTGGGCACTGATACGGCCTCGGCCATGATGTAAAATATTTTCTCCTTTTTTAATAGAAGTAACTTAACTTAGAAAAAAAATGTTATGTAGCTATAATGTCTCGTGTTTTTTCGTACATTTGACCGGAAACATATCTTGCAGGAATTTTAAAGGAAATCCCACTCAAATTATCAGAGAATCTCCAGGCGATCTCATTAGAAAAGTATGTTTCTCCTTATATGTTGATTATTCTTGCTCTTCACTGTGTTTTTCTATATAAATTAATTTCAATTCATTCATATGAGATATACTCCAGCTCCAATTTCCAATTTAAAGGTTGAGTTCTCAACATTATTTGTTGTTCTTTATTTGGAAAGTGCTTGTGGTTTGAAGAGGTTGCAAGAGATGAGAATCTCAAATAGTTGTTGATCGGTCCAATGCAAGTTTTATAGGTAGAATGTGTAGCTTCAATCCCTGATATCTCAAATTTGGCTGCGCATTCAGGAGCTAGAATGGTCATCCTTCACCCACATTTATCATGAGCTCAATCAACTAGCAGATAAGCTCTCCGAGGAGGCATTCAAGTAGCCAGTTGATGAACTATCAGCAAGATCAAGGTTGTGGCACACAAAAAAAGGCAACTCGTTAAATTTAAGTTAACAAAAACCCCTACTCATGAAGTTGACAACTTGTCTCCCTCAAGGACCACTGCCTTCTCCTTCATCACACAATACTTCCTCAACAGCTCACTCAATTGCATCATTTCTATACCCCTAACAATCTATTTATGTTATTGTGCCCATAACATTTTTCGAATAATCTGATGTTTCATAGGTGAATGTCAAATGCCAATTTACTATTTGAAAACCAAATTTTCATCCCTTGTACCTAATGGGCCTTCTTCATTGAATATTTTCTTGAATGGTGTTTTGTTTACTAATTTTTATCATTCAATGATTTCTTATATATCAAGATTCTTCTCTATTTCATGCCTTACGACAATTCCTTTGCAACATCTGGTGCAATTGCTAGTTTAAATTTTTTCACATATTTAAAAAAATAAACAATTTTAATTCATGGAATGTAACTCAATTGACAATCACCTTGTTATGAAGCATTATGTTAAAACATGAGATTCAAAGTTAAAATCCCCTTGAGTAGCCAACCAAAAATAATATTTTTTATCTATTTATTTATTAAATTTTTAGAATGTGGTTTAAAGAAAAAAGAAAAATATAATATAAAAGAAATAAATATGACATGATTAAATTTAATGTGGTTTGAATATCTATTTTCAAAAATAAAAAAATATAATTATCCACTATCCACTCATGGATATTTCAATGCAAACTTCATGATTTTGTGTTAATTGCTAACTATCTTAAATGGGTTTCGTCTTAATTGTCATTGTCTTAAGTGACCATTGTCTTAAATATAAAGTTTTGTCTTAAATATTTTTGTCTCAAAGTGCTTTTGTCTTAAATCTAAAATTTTGTCTTAAAATAATTTTGTCTCAAATTGCTTTTGTCTTAAAATATTTTTGTCTCAAACTGCTTTTGTCTTAAATATAAAGTTTTGTCTTAAAATATTTTTGTCTCAAACTCATTTTGTCTTAAATATAATTTTTTGTCTTAAAATACTTTTGTCTCAAATTTTTTTGTCTCAAATTGTTTTTGTCTTAAATATAAAATTTTGTTTCAAATTATTTTTGTCTCACACTATATTTGTCTTAAATTTTATATTTAAGACAATTCAATTGATATTAAATTTTAATATAAAATAACTAAAATAAAAAGTGACTTTTTAAGACAAAAGATTTCTTTTGTCTTAAAATACCCTTAGTGTAGTAGTGTTGGTGAATATTTACTATCAAATCTACAACCCGTTATACTAGTCAATGGAGAATGATTATATGAACTCTTTGAGCGAGTGCTTAGTGAATATTTGATTGGAATCCAAAACATGATAAACAAAAAAATTAAAATTCCCACTCCCACGTTCCCATGTCAAACCCTTCCACGTACCAGAAACGTGTCCGCGTTCCAATGGTCGTTCCGTAAGAAATTGGAAAGTTTCGGTCCCGTTCCAAAGCTCCTAGGAACGCGGGAACCGCTGGAACGGGTTCCCTATATGTCGGTAACCGTTCCCGTGTAACTAAGCTTTTTATGATATGGATTTTAAAGTTTTAATAATTTTCACAATTCGATAGGGATGGTTGAAATTGTTTGTATGAGTTTTTGAGTTGACGGAATTGCATGCCATATGATGATTTTTCAGGGTAAATCCGTTTATACAAGTTTATTACTAATAATTATTACGTTAACATAATAATTATTATTTAAGTTGATGATAATTATAAAAAAATATTTAATATAGTTTATATTGTATAAATATTAATTTATTTGTTAATGTTATAAAAATAATTATAAATTGATATCAATGTTGATATATTTTTATTAGATAGCTTTTATTAATATTTTTTTTAATTTAAAATTATATTTCATAGTTATAACCAAAAAAAATTGTGTTGTCTTTTTATATTAATAAATAGAATTTAAATATTAATTATTTATTTTTAAATTTATATTTACTCTTTCACATTTATCTAATAAAATTATGATTAAAGTGTGTGGATATATCAATTTATAAAAAGAATAGTGGATACTTTGTCTTCGTGATTTGTCATGAAATGTTTATTATTTACTGTTTTTATGTTATTCAATAGTTCTTTATTTACTCAAGCAAAGGCACATATGCTTATTGATATTCACTAGTAAGGAATTAGCATGTTGCGCTAGTTTTATAGTTTTATTTATTTTTTTAAGTATTTTTTTTAGCTTGATTTTTTTTTTAAAGTATTTTAGACAAGATTGCGAGATTTGGTTATTTAAAGATATTTTTGAATATAAAATAGATTTAGAACACTAAAAAACTAGATATTTAAATTAGAGAAATTATATCTAATAAATATTTGCAGTGTTTAAAAGAAAATTAATAAAAAAATTTAGGGAAAAATAAACTAAAATTAACCATAACTCAATATAAAATATAATGTAGCTTTTGCTTAGTATAAAATTAATAGAAATACATAGAGAAAAATAAAGTAAAATTAACCATAACTCAATATAAAATATAATGTATCTTTTTGAGAAATTGTTTTTGTTGAAATGTGCATTTCAAAGTAATAATTGATTTAAAAACAATTTCAAAATTTTAAAAAGCCAAAAGGAGTTAGTAAAATTTGTTATATGAAATATGCATTTAAGATTAGTTTGAAATCTCCCAGGAGCATTAGAATGATGTCCTTTGGTAGCGAAGTTTGCCCGACTTCATAGTTCATGTTCTTTTGTTCTATTCGGCAACGTAAATATTGTTTGCATTTGGGGAAATGCAGTTTTAATTTATTTTCATTCATCGGAGGTTAGAATATAAGTATTATTTTAATATATTAAAAAATGTATATTTTAATACTATTGGGTTGAAATATTTTATTTAAAAAAATATTATACATTTTTTAATTATTATAATATAATTATATTTACATTTATGGGTACTTTCTATTATCATAAAACAAGATTAGATTATGAGAATAATAATTCAATTAAAGACATTGATAAATATTAGAAGAAGAAACTACTATAGAATTGATAGATAATATCACTAGACTCGGGATGTCTTCCAAATCAATCTTCTTGTTTTTCTTTCTCATAAATTTCGTCCAGCTAATAGGAGGCGGATCAACCAAGGCAATTCACAGATTATTGTTGAGAGTTGAAGGTTTTTCTTTGTCACATCTTGAAGAATCCTCATCATGAACACGTTTCAACATACCCGAAGAGACATCTTTAGTAACCAATTCCCTGTTTACAGGGTGAAGTTGGATTTCAACTGAGTCCTCATAAAGTTGATGTGTAGTCATAGTTTGATCATGATCTCTCGAACACATATCATAATTAGTGCCATCATCCACTTCATTATAAGGAGAAGAAAGCTCACCCTCCATACGGGGTCGATCACAAGGTTTCCAAAATTTTTATTTAGATATTATGTTGTGTTGCTTCTTGGTGGACATTGACCTAGGGAAGGAATTCCTTAAATGTCCAGTTTGAAGACAAACACGACACTAAAATGTTTTATTCTCATAATCCAGACACTAAAATGTTGTATTCTCGTAATCCAGAGACTGTGTCCAACGGTAATCACCGATTTGTAAATTTATTTTATCCAACAACCCTTCACTAATGTCCATTTCCACACAGATTCTTCTGTAGGTGTACACTCCATACTATGCTTGGCAGTTCTCTGTGGTAAGACAATGACCCAAGGTGTAACAACTAGCTTAAGTGCTAACTCTTGATTATGTCATGTTGTTAATACACTAAGACATTATTTTTTATTTTCTTTGGAAATAATACATTATGAGCATAAAGTAATGTTTATTAAATAAAATTAGTTATGGAAGTTATTTCCATAAAAGAATAATAAATTGATATGTAATAAATTAGTTCATGTAATGGACGCCACGAATACACCGAGGTTTAGCTGTCCTAACCTTGATATTTACTACACACAGTACTGGGAAGTAAATGAAGAGACAAGTGTTAGCTTTACGAAATGCACTGCGTCCTTTATGGATCCTGCCGCCTCATGGTATCACCATCAATCTCAATGAGATCTACGGTTGCTATCCTTGGCAGGAAGGGCTTTTATGTTCACGCCATTTTGGGTTAGTCAGTCTTTCATTGTTTCCTTACCTTGAACTTTCATTCGATTTTGAGGTTATTCTCCTGTCACAACGGTGCTCCGCCTCTACCAAATCCTCGACTCGATACCATCAATGTCTCCTCCAAAAGCGTATGAGTTTTCCTACCGAATAACAGGAACAATGGTACCACTTTGGTCCATTTCGAGTTTCCAAGATGAGCATCAGTTCTACATCTGAGAGATACTTGAATGAGTGGTTTCCGAGGCTTCCATGCCCGAAGGTTTTCCGTTTAGGTAATTCTTTATTCCTCATTTCATTTTCCGCCTTGAAGGAAAAATGTTTTAGGTTATAAATACGAACTTGCAACACAAAAAAAAAATGATTTTTAACAGATTTTGTTCTCTCTTTACTACTTTTCTATTTTCAAGGTTTGGATGCATGGAAAATATATCTCTGGAGTTGTTCCCAACCAAGGTAATAATTCTTCTGGGTTTACTTTCATACCTTTCCTCATTTTATTACTTCAATACCTTGATTTTTCTTTAAGCCTAGGGTATTTAACACCCTGTGGTTTTTTTGCCACTATTGCAGGTTAGCCATCAACTCCTTTGATATTTCGGCATGCCTTCAGTCTCCTGGCTTCTTTGGCTCCTTCGATTTTCAGCACTAATGGAGCTTCAATTCTTCTCCCAGGTACACTCATGGTCTGCTAGGAGTATAACTCTTTCCCAACTAGATTTATCTCTGCTTTAAAACCGGTGTCATTTAGCTGAAAGAAAAAAATGATTAGAATATTAACCTGTTGGGCCTTATAGGAAATAGCTCAAGTTTTCTATTTTCTGAGAAAAAGTTCCTTGTAAATAAGGTGTAAATCCTACAAATATTTTCCAATCCAAATTTTTAAGGCCTGCAATGTACATTTTATAATTGTTTTTTTTCCTATACAATTCTAACAAACATCTCTGCGTTAGTTATTATGGAATTACTTAAGAGTTGTATTCTTAGATGGTAGTAATGAATGATTTTTCATTATAAATTGATTTCACATTTACATTTTATACTTGCATGGTTCATGTGTCATGCTATAATCATAGAGACTGTGTATATATTAATTACTTTCATTTTCTTCTGTATTGTTGGAAAAAAATGGTGTTTACCGACTCAGTCGAAATCCTCTTTGCAGTCTTATCATAGGAATTTTATCTAGGGTTATGCTCACATTTCTCTGCTATGTCTATTTATTTGTTTTGTAGTGTCTATACCACTATTGAAATTGTCCATGTCATAAGGGTTTTTAGGTAGCGACGAGCGCTGAGCAGCGGCTTCGACCCTAAGCTCAGAGCCAACGGCTCACCTGGTCCTTAAGGGCGGAAACGTGAAGCTGGGTTACACTTTTGTGAGAATCGGGGGCCGAAAACTTTTTTCGGCAATAGTTCAGCCGAACTTTCTTAGAATGTTCGGCCGAACTCGTGATTCCGTTTAGATTGACAGCACACTGATGACGCAGGCAAATAGAATTTTTGTCGGAGATGGGAAAACTGGCAACAAAAGTTCGGCCGAACTTCCAACAAAGTTCGGCTGAACTTTGAGTTCGGCCGAACTTTTACTTTTAAAATAGTTCGGTCGAACTAGTTTCTATAAATAAATCGCTCGTGAATTTGATTTGTTTACTGGTCTCATTATTCGCGCGTAATTTCTTCACTTTTTCTACTAGTCTTTTCGCGCGTTTGTCCGCGCTGTTTCTCCTCCAGGCCTCGTTGTTTCTCATTTCGTCGGCGTTGTTCATATACTAGAAGGTATGTTTCTCCTCCCATCCTCGCGGAATGTTGTTGTTGTTATGGCATTTTTTGTGAATGAGTGTAATAGACATTTCTTTCGTTTCTGTTACCACAATCTGTATATAGCTTTGGTTTCAAATATTATAAGAATTTTTTTGATATGGTTGAGAGAATGTGATACTCGCTCCACTCCACTGTAGAGTCTCATCGTAGAAATAAGAGGCCACCCAAAGATCTTTTAGGTGTTGTGTCCTTTTCTTTTTTTATGTTATCTTTAGTTACTAAAGCAAATGATATGAGCTTGCTGTCAAGTGAGGGCGTATCCAATTAAGGAGAGTGATTTTAAATAAGTCTAGTTAAAATGCAAGGGTATAGTATATACACAAAGATCTAAAGGAGTTATTCTCTTTATTTTACTTACTAGCATTTTTGAGCTTATGGTGTAGCCCATTGAGTAGTCCCTTACAAAGAGTGCATTTATGCACTCATTCAATGTGAAATTCATAATCTGTTAGGATTTTGAGGGAAAAATTATAAAGAATAGATTCAGAGTCTACATAAAGATGTTTGTTGTATTAATTTAATGTATTGACTTGTATCATGATTGAGAAGGAAAAACAACAGAAATTTCTGTTAATCAGATCTCAAATATGGTTGTACATCCACCGTTACCTACGATATAATTCTTAAGATCTAGTCAAGGTGTACCTCCAACAGAATTCTTCATATCTGCAACGGAAATCCACTTGATAACATTGCTATACGTCCATTGTTACCTACCGCAGATTCCTTTAGACTAGAGGATCACGTTGAAAACATGGCCATCCCTCTGCTACTAGGTCACCCATACAACTTCACAAATGGTAATTATCTTGTAGACAATGATGTACCTCCATTGTTACCTCCATAAAATTTCTTCAGATTTGGTGATTGTTATCACCTGGAAAATGAGGCTATATGTCAGCCACAGTTATTTGAACATGAAAACGGTGATTTACAAGCTCAGGAAGATCCAATTCATGATGAACAAGTATCAGAAGCTCGATACACAATTGGTATTCCTGTGTCAAGTAGATATGTCTATATATAAACCGATAATTTATGTGAGCCTATTTTTATATCCATAGTAATATGATTCAGCTGTCAAGAACATTTTATTATTAGAAATAAAATAAATAAACCTAAACACTTACATAAATTATGTTATAAAAAATACATGCCATTTTTATATATCTATACCATATAAACTAAAACTCTGTATGTTGTCTTCCCATTTCCTAACAATTTGGTGGTATCATAGCAATATGCACTCGCATATGAGCACCACTCTATTCCTAATCCTTTACACATTTTCTGAACCTAGGCATGCCAGAAAACCCTACTAATGTTGGTTTTCAATTGTAATATTATATCAAATTTCTACAAATTTCAGGTCTTTGTGATGCACCATCTTGCTAATTCTGCTTTATATAAAAGATACTTGAGTTTTTGGGTTACCTAAAATAGGGAAATGGGTTCAATTTTCAAAACCACTGGAAAGATACTTTAAGAGTTCTAGTGATTGGGGAAACAATGGTGTGTCGTGTGTGTGAGAGAGTGATTAAGTAAGGAAAAGTTCTAAACATTCTAAAAATTTTAATAATGTTCACATAGTTGACATTCCTTTGGTTTCTCTTACCGCATTCTGTATATAGCTTTCAATGATAATAGAAAATTATGAAAACATATTACAGATCATATTTATTATAAAGTATCAGAGATTTTTATATATATATTGCATAGTGTTTTTTATTCTAAAATATATAAAATACAATTCTTTTAATTAGGAATAGTTTAACAACGATCCTTATTATTTCCTACACTCCCTTCGTATACAATCCTTTTTAGTGGGAAATGAATTATTGATTTATCCCTTGCACTCTGTCGTTGAGGGCTGGAATATGGTAAAAGTGTTTCACTGTTAGTTATTTATTTTTTATAATTTTAAATTATAAAACTGATTTTTTAAATTATAAAACATATATTTTAATTATTTCTAAAAATATATAAATATTTTATATTATTAGTATATTTTGAAAAATATTAATGTATTTTTTAATATTTATAAATGTTTATGAAAATCATTTCAACACATTGTTCATTTTAATAAATTTAAATATATAATGGTTGACTGAAAAAATGACTAAGTTGTGGATATTCCGAGTCCTACATTTGAAAAATATATAATGGTTTTTTTTATATTAATATATGTCTAAATGTATCTAAAAGTTATATGTACTTTTTTTAGGTTGGAGAAGTGTAGATGTTTATCAATACAAAATTTTGTTATTTAAGAGTCAAGTTTTATAGTTATTATAATGAAATAGTTTCTCACAACAAATTTGATAAAATAAGTAAAATCTATATAATGAAGATTAATTTGTATTTAAGTTTTATATCTTTTAATAACTAAATTTCTATTTAAATGAATAAAACAATCAAATGTAAGAAATAGAAAACATAATGAAACACAATGTAAGAAATAGAGAACATAATGAAACACACACATACATATCTACAATCAACACAATTATTTTCCTAGGAAATCCTTATGGGAGACAAGAAACCCTAAAAAGTAATGATGCTCTACTCCTTTTTCCCTAGGAAATCCCTATGGGAGAAAAACAACACTAAAATGTAAACATGCTCTACTCTCTCTTTTCTGGTATGGAAAATATGTAAGTACAAAGAAAGAGGTAATCTCTCTAGAGTTAGCTAAGACTTTTGGCGTGTAAGGTTGCTATAAAAACTTAACTTCATACATTTTTCTCTCTAACTTCACACTCCTAGTTTTATTTTCAACTATGGAACAAAACACAATAACACAAAATGGAACTCTTATTCCTCCTAGTGGCCAGGTATTTAACATAGCATGATAGCCAACTAGGCATAAGATTTGACTCCGTCAACCATTAACGAGGTTTGTGATTTTAGACCTTTTAGAGTCTTGTTAAAATTGCACATGTAGCTAGCTTGCTATGCATGAGTAATGGGTCTAAAATGACATTCTCTCGTACCATGGTGGTCAACATGATAGGTCAACTTACTAAAGGAATAAATTTTGAATGAACTTAATTTGATGTTTTTCTTGCACCATTGGATATGTCTTTAAGTGTGGAATAATGGTCAAGATTTCGGCACAAGGGATAATCGTTTGACCCCCAGAAATGTCATTTAATACCTCAAAATGACTCCAAAAGGTTTGATCCCAATTCTCCACCCACCATTAAAATGACCCTACAAGTTGATTCTTTTAGTTTTTTCAGTCTATAAGCATCAAAATATATGACAAATAATATAATTATCCAATCTAGATCATTATTTAATAATTTGTTAAAATTATGAGTAAGATATACATCATGGAATTTAAATAAATAGCGTTAATTCATTGAACACCCTTGTACAATTTTTTTGATACTTTGAAAGTAATACGTTTTGAAAATAATTTGTTTATTGGATTCTTAAGATTATGTAACTTTTGAACCATAATTACAAATTTATTTATTTTTTTACTTATCATTTAGTTGCTAAAAGTTGAAGAATTTATGTTGGTAAATAATTAATTAGGTCTATTTAAATCATTTACCACTTTCGGGATTTTTGTTTTCGTGGTTTCATTCATAATTTCATTTTTTTTGCAAATTGTCAATTTCAATTTTTCACACCACTTGTGCACAATCAAAGGACCTAAGGTCTTTCTCCTACAAAAGTATGTTCTTTTAAAACATGTTTTCTTGGTGATATGGGTGATTTAGAAATGATTGGGAGAGAAAAATTCCTCATTTAATACAAAATATGTTTGGTTCATGCCATTTGATTCTCATGATTAGGTTCTAATCATGAGGCTCTCGCTCAAGAGTGGTCCTTCCCAAAATCTTGGGACGTCTTGTCATAAACAAAACCATCAAATTGAAAAACACATCATGCAAGAAACATAGCTCGCTGACATATCATTTTTCTCCTTCAAAGAAAAAAAATTCACATCATGTGAATATCTCCATGTACTCTTACATATTGGTGTACAAAACCATCAACCAAACACAAGTCGACAAAACATGCCTCTTCAAACAATTGACTCTCAAGTCAAATAATAGCTCATGTTCAAATTTCCATATTTGTTGCATTTAAGTGTGTCAACATAACTCTACCTTCAACATCTTGATTCATGCAACATGCACCATACTTTCAATTTGCAAAGAAATTCATGAAACATCAAAATACATGCAAGGCCTTAATCAGATAAGAAATCTGACCATCCGTTACCAAACCATTTCAATGGCCTGCTTCTTTTAGCTGCACTTCATCATCATGTGAATCATCTTGACCCTCATCGATTATGGAATCCTCTTTTCCATTCTTGTCATTATCTCTTTCCACCTTCTTCAAATGTTGTGGATGAGTTGTTGGATACGAAGTCCAACACTTGTCTACAAGGTGACCTTTCTTATGGCAATGAGTAATAAACAATTGCAACTTATTTTCAACATCATTTTCCTTGTCCAATGGACCCTTGATTTTTTGCCTCGTTTATTTATAAAGTTTCATGCGCATGGATATCTTCTTCCAACATCTATAAACATTATGATTATTCAAACCACAAAAGGAACATGCAAGTTCTTTTCCAAATCTTATGTAAATATCTACCATGTTTATCATAATCAAAAGCAATTTGATTAGAGGCAAATTTATACCTTGAAAATTCACCGTTGTCGCCTTCTTGAGGAGGTGAATTATTATGAGGTAGTGGCTCTCCTCTAAATAATAGCAATGAATTCAATGAATCTAGAGCTTTCAACATCGTCTTCTTTTACATTCTCATTAGCTGCATGATTATTAACATCTTCTTGCAAAGTGGGTGTCAAAATTTTCCATTCATCATGAACACAAACTTCACAAGATTGAGGTAATGAACACGAAATAAAATTCCTTCTTGGAACAACTTCATGTGCCTCCTTAGCTTTGGAGCATTCTCCATCATGTTTTCCATAACCAAGACCCAAGTAATTAGGCCCTTCCTCAACAACATTTGGCTCAACTATGCCTTGTACATGTTTTCCTTTAACCCTTTACTTTCATAGCACATTTTCATCAAAAATTTGGACCTTATTCCTCTAGTGTGTCTCTCAAAAGCACGTAAACATTCATTTTGATTAAAATAGTTCGGAAAAACTAATTTCTATAAATAAATCGCCCGCGAAGTTGTTTTGTTTACCGGTTTCATTATTCCCACGAATTTTAGTCACTGCCGCTGCTGTTCACGCGTTTTTTCTCCTCCCGTTAGTGTTGTTGCTCCTTGTTTCCGCACTGTTGATCCTTTCTTCAGCGCTGTTGCTCCTTTCATCAGGTATGTTCGACCTTACCGTTTTCAAAGTTTTCACATGTATTTGAAAAATTCTTCACTGGGATATAATGCCTCTTATGTATTTGATTATTCTTCACTATTTTCAAACTCTTTAAACTTCCGTAGACTATCCACAATCTTCATACTTCATTTAGAAAATTTAATCTCAAAATAAAATAGGAAACTGATGTAGAAAATATGCGAAACCGAAATTGCATAGGCCCAAAGTAAGAATGAATATATGATCAAACATTGTATAAAAATATTACATGTGCCAGGAGTGGTCTTTTACAACTCCAGAAAGCATCTAGTTCCACATTCATTCCTTCAGCAGACGCTGCCTTGTAGATACCATACATCTGTCTAAGGTTAAAATCATACAAGAAGAGCTTCATTCCGGGATTCACCTTTTATACAGGCTCCTTTTTGGTTGGTGGCAACCCAAAAACTTTGTATCGGAAACACTCTTTCTTTGTTTGAGAATTACACATAAAAATCAAGCCAACAAACTTATCTTTTCCACTGCCATATTCATTGTTTGCTTCCTTGCCGCCTTGTTTTTTCTTCTTATTTTGATCAACCTTTGACACAGCAGGGTCAGATAAACCCTTGGGTTTGTTCTCTGTATCTATTTTAACAGTCTTATCCACAACATTAACCTTTGTCACAGCAGGGTCAGATAAACCCTTGGTTTCGTTCTCTGTCTCTATTTTAAGAGTCTTATCAACAACACTAGTTGGTGCTGCATCCTGCCACATATATCCACAAATTTGTTTCAGTCATTTGTAATCTTCCTTAGACCATCTTCAATCTGCTTCACACTATACGCAATCTACTTCATACTATAATATCCGCAATCTGCTTCAAAGATGACCGAACAATAGATCCACACTATTTTCAAACTCTTTAAACTTCACACTGAAAGCCCATCAACATATTCGTACTGAATCTTACAAGAATATGTAAACTGTTTTTAGAGATTGCCGAGTTATTCCTTATCAAAAGAGCCACAGACAAGGTATATAAATATAGATAGTTCAATACTTCCTTTTATGCCGACCAACACTTTGGCATGTAGGCTAACTTGTAACACATCATAATAGCTCGATTTTTCAACGTTGATGTAGAGCTGAAATAAACCATTGGTTCATGTTTTCTTTGAATAGGTCTGGGTTTCTGACTGAATCTATATGGACATGTCTATCTAGTTAAATACCCTTCTGTTTGCAAGATTGATTTATCTTTTAAGATTTTGCATTTGTGTGTTGTATGTATCAAAGATTTCTATTCCTAGTTTTTCTATGCACATCAATTCAACTGCACAAACAATTAAATCTAATTTAATATTATTTTCTGCTAGAAGTTAGTTTATGTTTTAAAAATGTGCAGTGTTGTATGTAGCAAAATATTCTACAAGGTGACCTTTCTTATGGCAATGAGTAATAAACAATTGCAACTTATTTTCAACATCATTTTCCTTGTCCAATGGGCCTTTAAATTTTTGCCTCATTTATTTAGAAAGTTTCATGTGCATGGATATATTCTTCCAACATTTATAAAAATTATGATTATTCAAACCACAAAAGGAACATGCAAGTTCTTTTCTGAATCTTATATGAATATTTACAATGTTTATCATAATCAAAAGCAATTTGATTAGAGGAAAATTTATACCTTGAACATTCACCGTTGTCGCCTTCTTGAGGAGGTGCATTTGATGAGGTAGTGGCTCTCCTCTGAATACTAGCAATTAATTCAATGACTCTAGAGCTTTCAACATCCTCTTCTTTTACATTCTCATTAGCTGCATGATTATTAACATCTTCTTGCAAAGTGGGTGTCCAAATTTTCCATTCATCATGAACACAAACTTCACAAGCTTGAGGTAATGAACATGAAATAAAATTCCTTCTTGGAACAGCTTCATGTGCCTCCTTGGCTTTGGAGCATTCTCCATCATGTTTTCCATAACCAAGACCCAAATAATTAGGCACTTATTCAACAAAATTTGGCTCAACTATGTCTTGTACATGTTTGCCTTCAAGCCTTTACTTTCATAGCACATTTTCATCAAAAATTTGGACCTTATTCCTCTAGTGTGTCTCTCAAAAGCACGTACACATTCATTTTGAGAGGAAATTGAAGAGAGAAACAAATAGCTTATTCTTCTAACTAACCTTGACTAAAATTATCTAAATTGTACTTTGATACCAACTTGATTTGAATATGGAAAAACGAGTTTTGTTGGGCTATCTCCCTCATTAGTTAAATAAAAATGTGTTTAGGATCGTCTAAAGTTAGCCAATTGGGAAGGGGTTTATGTGTCAAGCTTTAAGTGTATTTTGTGAGAAATTTATGAGTTAATTAGCTTTTAAAAACTCATGTGTACAACAAATAAAATGCAAAATTTTTATTTTTGAAATTTTTTTCCCTCAATCCAGATTCCGATCATTGGACATGCAAGAGGAAGAAAGAGGGAATTCACTTTTCAAATTCTAGACCTTGTCTAAACCAAAATGAACTAGAGGTTCGGTTTTCAAATACATTCACTTATTTGGAAAATTTGTAGCTACCAAAAGTCCATATGCCAATATACCTCCCAAGAAATCCATTTATTACACCACTGGTTAGTTTTTTGTCTTCCTATATTCTTTATCAACCTCTTCTAGTGATTCTTGAAATGTGGATACTTAAATCCTTCCTAAAATTTGAGCTCTAAAACGAGAAGACATACAAGGTCATTTTAAGTCATTCCTCTATCCAATTATAAAAACCAAGTGAATATTTCTACATATTGATTTCTGTCCCATAAACTGTACAATATATGTGGAGTTGCCTCGCCCTAAGCGAGATGTTTAACAAACATAATAATATAGAAACAATTAGTGACGTCACCAAAAGATGTAGCCTCTTCAAGGTATCATATCCTCTCATCAAGGTCAAGAATCTATTCACCAAAAATGTCCTATGGAAATGATGGTTTAAGAAACAAAACTAGACAAAAACCTTCAGTGAGAAAAAAAAAATTCTAAAACCTCTTCAAGGTCTTCAATCTGCTCGTAAAGTTAAATTGTGTCTTGATCAATTCCAACAACAAAGAAACATTCAGTGACAACACCAATATCTACAACTTCTTCAATGTCTTCTAAACCATATTCAAAGTCAATATTATGTGCATCAAATTCCTCAGCAAGGTCATCAATGGAGTCATCAAAATTACTATTTCAAACTTCAATGCCAAAAATAAGTCAAAATAATTCAATTTCTCCTCCAAAACCTTCTTCTCTGAGCAAAGCTAGCATGATGTCGTCGATAAATTCAGTAATTCCATGAGGAAATTCTATCAAATTTAAAACAAATATGTTTCATCCATATTTAATGCCTACTTTTTCAGGTGGAACACCTCCAAATTTAAGGACCACAATGCCATAAAATACAACTTTACCTAATAGGTGTAGACCTAGAACCCCCAACTTTTCGTGACATGTACAATTGAAGATCTTATGGTAAGCAGTGTGATAAGAGAGTCATGGTCACTGAGATGAGCAAGAGAAGTAGTTTGGTATGACAACCTTACTTGTGATAGGTCTACCTAGCAGACTACCAAAGTACATGGTAATGGCATTGAAAATGTGAAAATTCCCATTTCACTTAGAAATAAGATGGTAGAGAAAGGTATAGATGAAAGGAGATATCCATCTATGGTAAAGAAATCAAATAGTTCTATCAATTCCACCTTTCAACTCTAAGAGACATTGAATTAAATTTCATCTTAAGACAGGGCTTTGGGAGGACACTCTCAAAGCCAACCTTTGTTATGGCTTTGAAACACATGGTAAGTATCAAGACTTAGCAACCTTATTTGCATAATTTTTTCTAGCATGGACCTTAATGTCATAGCCTTCTTTTGCCTAAAATGAATGCAAATTTCCTTGCAATTTGGCTTGCAACATTCATAATTCATGCTCATGGAACATGATTGTGTTGCAATTGTGATAACATCTACTATATGCAGAAGCTAATAAAAAATGATCGAAAATGACATTTTTGTTTTGTTTTTTTGAAGATTTAAGGAAAATTACACCAAGTAGCTTCCAGCCTCATATGACCATCATGTCAAGCTCATCTCAGGATATTGTCCAAGTAAGATCCACTTAAGCAAGAAATCTAGTATACATGACTCTCCAATTTCAATTAGCAGCAATGAAAATTCTAAGTATGGTGCAAACATTGCTCCAGATCCTCAATGGGGAATGTTTGACGATAATAATTTCGGGAGTGAGAGAGGGAGATGGTAGGAGAAAAAATTCAAGGAATCCAGGGGGAAATTGAAAAATATATAACTAATAAGGTGAAGACACTTTTTAACCTAAGAGAGAAACCCGTTAGGAAATGGGTGAAGTTGGTATTACACACCCAATAGGATAACCTCGAGGAGAAAACATTTCTGCCACTTTATTTGTTGGCATAACCTAGTAAGTGTTATTCACTAGCATGTATTTTGTAAAGGCCTTGACCTAGTTCCCATTCAAATCCATCCACCAGGTTGTAGAGGATTCCAAGCCTAATTTCATGAAAAGTAAGTTGGGTATGATCACATTGACCTGCTTGATGACGTGTCTATGAAGATTAACTACCTTGAACTATTTTTTTCCATAGGGAAAGAGACACATTCCCATGTCTTAGCATGAAAACATTCTTTGATATTGTTAATGCCTCTAGTGTTTACTTCTACAAGTTCTATAGGCAGAGTCTGTAAAGGGCCAGGTAGCCTCTGGATCTCATCTTTTATGAAAGGTGACATATCTATTAAATGCCCCTACAGTCAATCTCTAGAATGGATCTAAATAGAAGTTCTTCATTTTAATATCCATAAAACACAACAACTTTAAGGTAAACTATGTACATGTGTCATTTCTCCCACAAACTAAAGTGTATAAGTGGTAAATTTTATACCAAGTGTGCTCCAACCATGTAAAGTGCAATTTGGTGAATTTATCATTTTTATAATTTATTTTTTCGATTAAATTTTGTTTCACACATCAATTATTGCTTTGAAAGTTGTGTTTTACATAATTTGTGTACACTAAATTACAAATTGATTTTATGAAATCTATTTTGTGTAAATTTCGACCAATAGATATATATCATGGAGGATAAACGACGAAGATCAGTTGAATCCCATATGGAGGTTCAGGGATCGGGGGATGTTCACGATATTTAAATATAATCTTAAATCTCCATACATGTGTGTACATATGGAATTTATTTTTTATTAACTTTGTGAGTTAAATTAGTTGTTAATAGGTTTCATATTTTAATTTTTAGGAGGTAAGAGGAGAAGGGTTTCTACTCCATCAATGGAGCGTGCCCATGGTTCAACCGATCGAGGTATGAGTGGTAGCAGGTTACGTGAAGGGGGTGATATTTATTCCCCCGAAGGCCAATCAATGGTTGCTGGTTCTCAACAGGGTCATTTTGGGTCTGGTTCTCAACAGGGTCATTATGGGTCCGGTTCTCAGCAGGGTCATGTTGGAGAAGATGTTAACCAACAACGTCAAGGTTGCCATCAATTTCAATATTTTTTTATTATTTATTTGTACAAATTTTTTTACACATGTTTTTTATAATATACGAAATTTTATATATATTGATGCAGAGGCCGAAAATGTTCGAACTAGTGGTCAAAATAGATGCAGGGCAGCCCACTACATTCAAGAAGAAGGTTGTCAACCCAGCACAACTTATCCGGCTGAGATTACTGATATACCATGGGAAACCAACATGGCGGAATGCACCTTACAAAGGTGTGAAAGACTTCATGCAAAATTGCAAAGAGATCTTGTGGCTTTGTCTCTACCTGCTGAGACACATTCATTGGGTGAAATGGTAAATGTGTACGAATATATTGGGCCAATGACTGATTCATTTGTAGAAATGATGAGAAAGAGAAAAGAAACAGTGATGGTCCTGATAAATGGGAGGACGTAAAACAAAAAGTTACAAAAGAAGTGGCCAAGTCAATGTTTAATTACAAGGAAGGGCCAAAAACAAAAATGTTGAAGGTGCAGTATTTCAAGCACCCAGACATAGCTCATTATTTGTATGATAGGAACCTTGTGGCCTATGGAAGGCTTCCATGGAACGATGAGGTTCTTGTTTATTTTGCACAAATTTTTTATGCAGATTTTTTTTTGGGTATGAAACCCAATTACAATGACCTTCCGTAAGAATTTTTTGGCCTGGGGAAAGGCCGATTATATGACTGTAAGAGTGCTAAGAGAGATGTAGAGTTGCCTCACCCTGAGCCGCCATTGGTGAGTCGACCATTTTGAGTCGAAACTCTACGATCAGAGATGGATTCGACTTCTCAAATAAGTCGAGAAGCAAGGGATGTTATGATCGACAATGTTCATAGCGGATTGGGTGGAGTCGATCTTTGTTTAAATCGACAAAGAGCACGTGAAAATGCACATGCCAATTTTGTTTATTGTACAGATGAGGAGATTGACAACATGAATGTTGAAGATCTCCGAACATATGCAAAAAAATGTCGCAATGGTTTTCAAGACCTAATTTTTCATGAGGAAGAGGGCACCAGAACGGTATGTGTTAGTGACCTTAGGGTTTGAAATTATTTTTACATATACATGTGTACAATTTGTAATAAATACATGTGTTTGTACATGTATACATTTATTTGTATGTGTACATTAATCTAACAAAAATGTATGATTATATGTTAAAACACCATTTGCAGTTCTCACACATGATGCGTGACGAAAATGTTAATATCACGTTCGAGACCTCTGGTTCAAACAATGCAGATGGGTCTGACCATCAAGATATGTTGGCAAATGTTAGTGTTTTTCAAGTGACTTTAAAATAAATAATTGTTGTCACACACACACACACAGATATATATATATAATTTCATAAAAAAAATTAACACGTAATTTATCTCCGGGTTCGATGTTTTTGGAATGGTGGCATTTATTCTTCCTTCGGAGATGTACCTTCTACTTCCTTGCGTATGAGCCACAAGCATGGACAATTTTTCACAAGTTTAAAATTTATGTTTAAAATATATATATATATATATATATATATATATATATATATATATATATATATATATATATATATATATATATATATATATAAGAAGCCCCTACCAAACCTCAAAAGTTACATTAAAAACTCTCCATATATATATATATATATATATATATATATATATATATATACAGAGAGAGAGAGAGAGAGAGAGAGAGAGAGAGATCGATCTATATTTTGAGTTATTTAAATTTTTTTGAATTTAGGTTCCTATAGAAGATTTCTTTAATCCGCAGACTCTAGCGACAGAGATAGGAACATCCACAACATTTGAACAAGTTGTTTTTAGTTCATTTTTTTAATATTATTGAAAATAAGTTTATATATGTACACGTGCATTTTCATTTGAAAGTTTTTAATATATATATATATATATATATATATATATATATTTATTTATTTATATTTATATTTATATTTAACTGTACATGTATATTGTACAGTTTATCGTTGCAGATGTTCCTATGGGAGAACTTGTTCATCAAATGGAGAGGGAACCTCATAAGGTATTGCATGATTTTTTTTTTATATTTTGATTTTTACATGAAGTTGTAGATATATATATATTCTCATTTATTTTTAAAATGTTATCAAATTTTAATGTTGAAGTACATGTGCATTGTGTATGTAGGTTTCCCATTCACATGATAGGGCGCGGAGTGAGACCCTAATAGGAAAGACGCTAGATTCATCTCCATTTGATGGACATGATTTGTAGATTTGATTTCAAGATTTAGATGGTCTTGAAATTTGTTAAACTTGATACAGTTTGATACTTGTGAGATTTAAAATTTTTGGATGGTTTTAGTAATTTTGGCATGTGAATGTGAAGTAATGTTGTCATATATAAATTAATGTTGTCATCTGAACTACATTTGGAATGTTATGTAATGATATGTGTTATAATTTGTTTTGTTTTTAAAATTTAAGTTTTGGATGCTTGGAGTACATTTGGCATGTGACTTAATGTTGTGATCTATATTTTTTTGTTAAATTAAAAGTTAAAAGTTTTGGATGGTTTCAATCTACATTTGGCATGTGATATTTAATGTTAAATGTTTTTATTGGATCGCTGAATTATAATTGGCATGGCATGTGAAGTTTTTAAAACTCAATTTTTGGATGGTTTTAATCTACATTTTGCATGTGATATTTAATGAACTTTAAATGTTTAATGTTTTAATGTTGCACGATATATAATCAAAAGGTTTTTAAAACTTAAATTTTTGGATGGTTTCAATCTACATTTGGCACATGTGGTATATAATGTTAAATGTTTCTATTGGATCTAGTTGAACTATAATTGGCATGGCATGTGAAGTAACGATCTATATATAATCAAAAAGTTTTTTAAACTCAATTTTTGAATGGTTTCAATCTACATTTCACATGTGATGTTTAATTTTTTAATGTTGCACAATATATTATCAAAAAAATTTAAAATTTTAAAGTTTTGGATGGTTTCAATCTACATTTTACACATGTGGTATATAATGTTAAATGTTTCTATTGGATAGTTGTTCACTATAATTGGCATGGCATGTCAAGTAATGTTGCAAAAATCCCTTTTGGACGGTTGAAGTACATTTGGAATTTTAAGATTGCTTTTGATCTCTCCATGTAGTTTTGTTTGAATGAAAAAAATTCCAATAGGAAGAACATAGCTTTTCAATTCAACTAACCATGTATCAATTGATCTCTAATTGAAAAAAGAGTTTAAAGAAGTAGATATATGTACAAATTATCCCTTTAATTTTGATTGGAAATATAAGTGTAGTACATATATATATTTGTTGAATTTGGGTCAATGTCATTAATGCACTCAAATAGCTAGCCTTGTCGATTTATTTACATTGTGGAAACTTTTTACCAGAAAATCCAATTAGTTTTACATCAATGGACATAGAAAAATACTTGGAACAATTAATTGTGCATTCTAGAACATATATATCCAAGACAAGTAACATTTTTCATCAATGCACATTGAACATATCCGACCATTGGACAAACAAATTTTGTACTAGATTTTCAATCAGGATTAGAGATGTGGGTCAAATCCCACCAAATGTAGGAGAAGTGCTCCGAGTCTCTTTTCTGGAAGGAATTTTCATACAAAACTATACTGCAGATGATTTATTTACATTGTTTCCATACTTTTTACCAGAAAATCCAACTAGTTTTTCATCAATGCACATAGAAAAACTAGTTCCAGTTAATTGCATTCTAGAACATATATATTGAGTACATAAATAATTTTTCATCAATGCACATAGTAAAACTAGAACAATTAATTTCATTCTAGAACATATATATATATATATATATATATATATATCCAATACATATAACATTTTTCATCAGTGTACATGTATAGAAAAGCTACTTTCAGTTGATACTAGAGCACGTGCTTGTACCAAAACAATTTGTACATGTGAAAACACTTGCACAAATAACATAAGCAGCTCAATTTTCAGTTGAGTACTGGAAGTTCTAAAACACATTTAATCCAAAGAGAATAAATTGTTGGACAATTCACTCAAAAAAATTCTAATGGAATTCCATCTTCAATAATCCGTTCATGATCGGATTTTGACATTTTCCATCTCTTAAATTTTGATTTTTTCTTTGACTGAACTTCTATCAACTTTATGCGTGCTGCACACACCAAGTGACTATATTGAAAACTTATGGAATCAGGTTCATAGTCTTCAAAGTAAACAAAGTCTCCACTTTGATGAGTTTGTCTGAAAAAATAACCTTTCAGTATAATAGACCCCCTGTCATATTGAAATTCGTGATCATTATAGTTTTGTAATAATTTCATTTTTCGTTCAGTGCAACGCATCAAATAATAATTCACATTTTCATCGTTGTCAATAGGTGCAATTATAGCAAAAACATCTCCTGCACAATAAAATAAACTTAACAAAATTATACATATTTAAATTTATTTTTATATTTTTAAATCATTAGAAAGTAATTCAACTGTTACCTTCTCTAACAAGATCAGAAACTCTATCACCATCGAATGATATTGTAGTTTCCTCTGATTGCATTTCTTCAAACATTGCAACAGACATTTTTCTCTTTGTATTTAGCTATGTATGTTTCCAATTGTTCACATACATTTCATTTTCACAAACGTCATTGGATTTTGTGTTGTCTATGCAAACATCACAAAAAAAAGAATATTTTATTTTATCCAAGGCAAATACATTTCTGGACGACTTTGTTTGAATTGAATGCAATTTTCGAGTCCATTTTATTGTTTCAACATCATTTCCAATTGATCTATCTACATTTTCGATTTCAATATGCCAGAAAAACCTTTATATGGAAAATTAGAAGAAGAATTTGTAAATATGATATCAAAATACAATCAAATATAATCATTGCATGATAGATGTACAATGTTTAAAATTAGATTTCCAATATAAATTAAATTGAATGTACCTTCGCACTTCTCTTGATGGGTTTCTCTCATGGCTCAGAGCAGCGATGCACCATTAAACAACTTCTTTAGCATTCACAAGTTGGCTTGCAGAGTGGTTCATTTGATATCTTTGAAGTGCTCGTTTTATGCATGGTCCTGCACCGTCATGTTCTCCTTTTCCATGGCCAGTCTCAAAGAAATTCCAACAATGTTTAATGCAGGTTTTCTTATGAATAAAACACAACCAAAAGAATGATCGTGCATATTTGAATTGACCTACACATCCGTCTGACCATATCCAATTTTCATTGAATGTTATTCCACGATTTTTCAATGAATCATAAATTTTTCAAAAACAATGTTGTACAAAACATGTATCATGTGTACGATCGTCATTAATATAAAAGTGATATTCTTTAATGATATGTCGATTTTCACTTATGCTTTATATATGATCGACATTTTGTTCAGCATGTCTATATAGAATATGGACGAGCATGGAGACTTGGTGAGAATGATAGTATTCACTCTGAATTTCTTTTTGTAGAACAAATGTGTAGTTTTCTGCAAAATCAATCACTGACAAAATGGTCCCTGGTGGAAAAAATTCACGATATTTTTTGAATTGCAAGTCTTTCCATCGAGCTCTATGGGAATTCTTGGTGTATTTTTAAATTTCTGCCTCAAACTTTCTCAAAAAGTCTATCAGAAAAATTTCGTCTTCTAGTAATTCAATTCTTTTAACACAATTTTCACCTTGAATTGATGTATTGATATATTCATATCTCTTCCATTTAAATTTCATGTTGGACAATGATTGATCATTTATATCAATATGATATTTTTTTTGAAATTTAGTCAAATTTCCACAATCATCGCATTTTTTACCACCAACACATTTCTTTTTGTAAAATAGTTCATCGCTTTCTCTTTCACATAGAATTTGAGATATGAAATCACCGATAGTGGAAGGAGGAGGTGAATCCTTCCATAATGTTCTACCGAAATCAAGGAATGTGTCATAATATAACTAAAATTCCACATGATAACGGCAACAACAAGTGTCACGTACGGTGATAGGATTTACATACCATGGTTTTTTTTGAACAAAAGAACTGAGTGAAACATGAATTTGACGATTCTCTTCTTTGAACTTGTTGAATAACTCTATCTGAATGGTTTCCAAGAAATATTTTTCATGTTCTTCGTACTGATTTCGTTCTATTCTTCTTCGCATCACATGCCTTGCAGTTGACGAAACACGCGAATTGTTCTTCCAATATTCATATATTATTTTTTTAACATTTTCTCCAAGTCTATCTTTTTATGGTTGCCTACAAATAGCTCTCCAACAAGCGATTTCATCATTTACATCTATTTGCAGCCGAAATTTCCGATGTTTGTGCAAAGTTTTTCGCGAGGTTCCCAGTGCTCGTGCCATAGATGTTACCAAATGATTCTCTTGAGTACTTGATGAAACCATTTCCATATGTATTCCTCTACGTACAATTGAAACATATTTCTCTCTAGATCTCTTAATTGACTTTATAGCACTACTCATATTTTTTATCACATCTTCCTTCATTTTTTTATCTTTGGTTGATTTTCGAATACCCAATAGTGTCGTAGCTTCTTTTAATTTCCTTAATGATAGGATACCTTTCAACATTTGAGCCTGAACTATCACCCGCTCATTTAAGAAATACTTTTCAAAAATGCAGTTATCACGATATCGTATAACATGGTTAGGTTTTTTATCTCCATATGTGTGAGTGTCAACATTTTCTAACATCTCATTATCGATAGTGATTTCATCTATACATATTCAAAAAAATATTACATATTCAATAAATAACTAAATTAATAAATATATCTATAATTTCAATGATATGTGCATGTGTTTAATATATATATATATATATATATATATATATATATATATATACATACCTTGTATCTCATCATCAATTTTTTGAGGAATATCTCCGTCTGTTTACATTAAACAAAATATTTTTCAAATTAGTTCATCAAATAAAAATTAAGCTTCACATTTTACATTAGGAAAATTTTAAATATATCAATAGATCATAATATTTACATTTACATACCTACTTCAATTTCTTCTTGAGGTTGATTTTCCTCTTCAATATTTGAGAGGGCTTCTAACTTTCTTTTGCGAGATTGTCTCGTCTCTTCTCTACGTTCCTCAGGGTCTCTTTTTCGATCATATTTTCTCGCACAAGTTCTTCAATTTCCCATGATAATAGGGTATGAAGTTCAAAAAATTTCCTTCAAAAAATTAGAAAATAACTCAAATACAAAAAATATCACAAAATATTTAATTTAAAAAATTTCAGTTTAAATTTTTTGCAAAAAATACATACTCCAATCCAAAACACTTACTTTAAAAAATTCGAGAGAAAAATGTCTTATAAAAATGAAACGAAGCTCAAAAGACTTACTTCAACTCAAAACACTTACTTTAAAAAATTCGAGAGAAAAATGTCTTATAAAAATGAAACGAAGCTCAAAAGACTTACTTCAACTCAAAACACGTACATACCTCCAAGAAATGTCTTTTGAATGCACGTCCAAGAAATTTGTTTAAGTTCAAAACATTTTTTTGCAAAATCAGGCCGCCTCCAAGAAATGTCTTCCAAAAAAATTCTTTAAACCCAAAACAATTCTTTGTAAAATCAGTTTGCTTCCAAGAAATGCTCTTAAATCCGAAATTCGAAGAAAAGTTTTTAAACCCAAACCAAGATCTTTGTAAAATTAGATGAAATGTGCGATAAAAATTAAAATTAAGCCCGACTGCTTGCTTGAACATAGAGTGCTATTTCAATTAGAGAAAGAACTAAAATTAAATTTTGAAATTTCAGCTACAACTCTCCTGAGTATTAGTTTTCTTTCAAAGAAAGTGTGTATAATCTTCAAGTAGCTAAGTAATTTACACAGGTATAACTGGTTCCACCACAACAACTCAAGGTGGGTGTATTGAGTACTAGCAGATTTATTATTAAATCGTAATACTGTATCATTCAAAATGTTTAAATGTTGGAGTTTCCTCATTGATATTATTACAGTATTTTTTTCTTTTTCTGTTATGATACTAGGTTTTGTTTTCCACAACAGAATATATTTTATTTATTTCTAGAAAAAAGTCTATAGTTTCTCATACATATGTCTGTCCATTTTCAGAATATAAATCCACAGAATTTACCAGCATTTTCTCATATAAATACCTATTTAACTTCATAATACAAATCTACAAAATTCTACCAGTATTTTCCATAAAAATACCCATTCATTTTTAGAGTATAAATCTACAGAATTTTACTATACTTGATATTCTTCCGTATAAAGATTACCTTTCCAAACGCAGATTGTAATAATTAAATTACTTAACACACTATTGTGCGTGTATTCTGAAAATTCAATACTGTACGTACATAATTATTTAACTTATGTGGAAAAAATGATTGTTGAAGGTTTTCCTCCCAATCTTCAAGAGAGGCGATTACCTCCTCCTTGCCTCTGTGCTCCAATCCTGAATGGTACGGGTTAATAGTGGATATTTCTGATGTGACCTCAGGACACCTAGTCTAATCAACACCATAAATGAATCAGGATTTTCTGACTATTTCCGCTGGTCACTACCAGCTCTTGAAAATTGTCACTCTCCCTTTTCCATGAACATAACCCCTAATCCTCACTAGGATTTGTCTCTTATCCCCACAACAGCAAGTAAATGTTTCTTAGTGTCCCCAAAATCTTTTTAGTTCTTGAAAACATTTACCTTCAACTTTTACTTTTTATCAAGTTATTTTCCATACTAACTTTATTATGACAATTAATAGTATTAATTGTCTCAGTATTTTTATTAACAAATAATAAAATTCATTTAGATAGGTAATCAACTATTCAACAGTAAATGCAAATGTCACAAAAATATCCATTTTAGATTAGTTTCAAATCTTTGTGGATCATTAGAATGGTGACCTTTAATAGCGTAGTTTTTCCAACTTCATAGTTCGTGTTCTTTTGTTCTATTCGGCAACGTAAATATAAATGTAGTTTTAATTTATTTTCATCAGTTTTGTTGATGATAATAGAAATACTATTTTAAAATTATTGGGTTGAAATAATTTATTTAAAAAAATATTATAAATTTTTTAATTAATATAGTTATATAATTATATTTATATATATTGATATTTTTTATTATTAAAAAATAAGATTACATTATGATAGAAATTGTTAATTGAGGGTGTTGACACATATTAGAAGAAGAAATTGCCATGGAATTTGATAGATTATAGATCACTCTACTTGGGATTGTTTTCAAAATCACTCTTTTTGTCTTCCTTTTTCACAACCTTAGTCTAACCTATAAGAGGCGAATCAAGCAAGGCAATCCACAAGTTATTGTTGAGAGTTGAAGGTGTTTCATTCTCGAAGTTGGAAGAAGCATATTCGTGAACATACTTCAACATACCCGAAGAGACATCATTCGTAACCAATTCCCCTTTTACAGAGTCCACTGGGATCCCACCTGAGTCCTCATAAATTTGTTGTGTAGTGACACTTTGATCATGATCTCCCAGAAGCATATCATCATCAGTGCCCTCATCCACTTGATTTTTAGGAGAATAAGGCTCACCCTCCATAAGTGATTGGTCACAACGTTTCCACATTTTTTATTTAGACATTCTATTGTGTTGCTTCTTGGTGGAGATTGACCTAGGGAAGAAATTATTTAAATTCCCGGTTTGAAGAAAAACATGACACTAAAACGTTTTATTCTCATAATCCAATGATTCGGTCCAATGCTAATAAGTAATTTATAAATTTATTTTATCCAACAACGCTTCACTAGATTATATTTCCACACATATTATTTTTTATGTGTATGATCCATACTATTGTTGGGAACTCTCTGTTGTAAGATAACAAGCCAAGGAATTACCAATGCCCTGAAAAACTGAAAAATGTCATAGATGGGCACGGAAATTATGAAGTCAAACACAGATTGGAAGTTTGGTGATGAATGTTATAAATGTATTAAAATTTGGAAACCAATGTGTAAGAAATAGACTGGATTTACCCCAAAGCCAAGGTCCACGAGTTACGACCTACTGCTAACCCTACATTTCAGAAAAAAATATTATAAAAAAACCCTTAGAGTAGAAGATAATCTTGCATTTTGAAGTCTAGGCCCCCTGAACACACTCATAAAGATCCAATGAATATGGAGATAAGCCATTAAAGTGAAAAATAAGGTCCTTCTTAGAATAGAGCTGAAGGAATTCCTCTATTGTTGGGTGCATAATTTCTACAGATGGAACATCCTCATATTTATCCACTTTGAATGACCTAGGTGTTTCCTTAGCCTGTTGAGTATTGGATGCTAGATTGAGAGCATCCTTCAAGGAAAGCATATTTGAAGCCAAATATTTCCCATCACCTGTGGAATTGCCATTTAGGCACACAACAGGAGAGATGGAGGCATCCTTAAGAATGCCATAATATATGAGTACTTGATTCGTTTGTAGTTTCCTTCCTTTGTAAAGGAGCCTGAATAAACCCTCCCTGAGTTCATGTCAAGCTTTAATTTTTGTCTTTGAGCATGAATATACCATCACCAACATTTTTTTGGACATTGGATAAACCAACACTCCTCGTGTGTTTCATGAGATGAACTAACCACCTCTAGTGGATCCTTATCTCTGGTGATGTGATTGTTGAATAACACCTGTGGGTTTTGATCTAACGAAAATCGTGATTACCAACAAGTGCTATCAGAACATAGGTCACGAGTTCGATAAATACCCAACTTGTGTTGGGGGGAGATTTTTGGACATTAGATAAACCAACACTTTCCATACGTTTCATGACATGGACTAACTACATCTCGTTGATCCTTATATTTGGAAATGCCATCATTGACTAACACCTATGGATTATGGTATAATGGAAATTGTGATTCCCAACACATTGACCAAGACACAGAGGGATTTTACTAGACAAACATTGGACAAAAAATGTGAAATTTTGGAGAGAACTATCCCTCTCTCCTTACCCATATGATTTTTGAAAATTTTAAAACACGTTGCTTTCTTTCTCACTTGTTCCAATTCCCTAGTAGACGCTTTGTTTAGTTTTTTCAACAAACATTTGGCATGTTTCTTCCCTAAAATGGCAATCAAGATATGAACCATGTAATTATATCGAGAGCTTGTTGCATTAATCTATGATAAACCATAATGACATGGTTGAATTTCTATCAAAACTCTACTAGAGATCATAAATTTCGAAAGAGGCTCCATTAGGGTGGCCATGTGGAAGAGAAAAGTCATGTCATTTGTCAGCTTGATACATGAGAATGTTTTGTCGGTCGTCAAAGAGATAATAATTGTAATTTCAAGAGAAATCATGCAAAACGAGGAGGGTTTCGTGCCAAACAAGAACTTCAATGGCCTGAGAACAAGGAGTCATAAGCTCAAATTTTGGCCTAATTTTGTGAAGAATGAAAACCTAAAGCTAAAATTTATTATGCAGATGTAAGTGAACACTGAGGGTTCAAAGCCTTTGTTGGCCATCCCTATCATGTGCTTGGACATTGACTTAAATGTATGAACTTTTTTTTTTGTTTATATATTATAAATATATTAAATTATTTATAAATTATTAAATAAAGTTATCTTATATGGTAAATTAGAATTTATATTTTTTGTTATTTCAATTAAAATTTCAAATTAATATCATATTTTCTTTTTATAAAGTTTGTATCATACTCTTGAGTTATGTGTGGAATTATTGATGAGTAAGTAAAGTTAATATTTTTCAACGAAATGTAGTTATGTTAATATTCTTATTGAATGGAGAGGCACTATACAACCCAATACAGGGTACAAGTGTCGGAGTATAAGGCACATGTGTAAAAATTTGAAGTGTATAAGGCACATGTCTAGATGTAATGTGATAAATGTAATGTAAGTAAACATTTGAAATTTCCCAAAAAAGAGGTGTGGTAAATAAATAAAAATATAAATAGGCTAGAAGTACAGTAAACAAATAAAACCTCTTTTTATATTTACTCCATAAACCTTTTTATATTTAAGAAAACTAAAAAATGAGGTTGTATTTAGGTCAAACCATGGGCCAAATACACTAATATTAATATTAAAATATTAGTACGAACATTATTATTAATTGTAATATTCATATTAATATATTATAATCTTAATATTATTAAATTTAATAGATTTGGATCTGGGAGGTTTGGATCTCATAAACACGTAAACTTAAATGTAAATGTAAAAATCACTTCTCTCCCTAAATATATAAATTTAACACAAATAAAGTCTAGAATTCTATTTCTGAGGAAGGTGAAAATGCGATAGATTTTTACTGCATTTTATTTTTTTTCTACTTTTTTGTTTTTACCTTTTCATCTACTTCGACTCCATGGATGTGATCAAGTGTAATGAATCTATGTTACCACCAAATTAGAATTATTTAATTTCTACCTTAGGCCAAATACCACCAAATTAGAATGATTTAAGTTTTCCTTGGGTGAAACCCTTCCAGGTTGTGAAACAAACTGATTTTGAGAATTTATTTCTAAATGTCTAAAAAACCAGCCTAGATCCATCATAACTCCAGATTGATCAAGACTCGATAGAAATCAAATATTTCGAGGTGAAAACCTTTACTCAATTTTTGCATTCAAAAAAGAGGTTTTCACCTCTAGAGATTTGATCCCTATAGAAGCTTGTTAGATCCAGAGTTAATATAGATCTAAGTTGATTATAATCAATAGCACTGGTTTTCTTATATTCAATCTCTAAGATAAATAATATATGTTTTATTATATTCAACTTTTAATATAAATAATATATGTTTTAATAGATAATATTCTTCTTACAATTCAATATACTTTCAAAACCTATGCTTTTTTTAAATAATTTTTTTTGACTTCAAGTTAGGGCTAGAAAAAAGAAACTCAAGGTATCTTCAAAATCTATTGTTTTTTTTAAATAATTGTTTTTTTATTTCAACTTATGGCTAGAATTAGGAAACTCGTCTTTTTGATATAAAACTATTATTTTTAAATATCATTGTAACCTTAGTTATTATTATTATCATCATCATAATTGTGTATAGAATAGGTTAAAAATAAATTATTAATGAGTTATCATAATATATATGTCGTCATCTAATGTCTTAAAATGTCAATTTATTAATTTAAATATATATGTCATAATGTAGTGTGTGAAAATGTCAATTTATTAATTTAAAATAAATAATAAAAATAATAATAATAAAATAATAATAAAAATATAAAATTATTAATTTAATTTATTTTTTATATCATCAAATTTTAGTTTTTATTAATAATAACGAAATGAATTAATTATATATATATATATATAGATATATATATATATATAGATATATATATAATCTTGTAAAAAAGTTATTTTTATTTTTAAAATAGTTTTAAATTTAAAATAGTCATCCGAGATGCAAAATAAGAGAAAATAGATAATCAAATATTATGTACATGAACAATTATGTTCTTAAGAAAATATATGAGATACCTACATTTTTTAAAATTATTATATATAAGGTAGAGTTTATTGTTGGAAATGTTGTCATTGATGGCAAAGGAGATGGCAAAGGAGGACCACCTGAGGCAGCAAAAGGAGAATTAAGGAGTAGCATCAGTCAAGGAGCAGATGAAACAAGGAGAGCATAAGACAAGTAGCTGAGGAATGAGACAGAGTGATGAGGAACAATTATTCAAGTGGGAAGACTGTGAAGCACTGTTGGGGAGAATACATCAATTCATTCTGCATAATTAAATCAAGATGAGGAACAGAACTCTGGTAACGTAGCGGAGTTCGAAGTTGAGGAAAATAACTGTTGAATTGAAGGCGTAGAAGATCGGAGCCTCATAGGATTTGCTACAAGTATAACAGGTGGAGTGGATTCAATATACGCAATAGAGAAAGGAGCACAAAGAAACTAAGACAACAGATATAGCAGAAAGGAAGAGACAAAGAATTAACAGAGGCAGCAAAGGAGGCAGCACTGAATCAGAGGAAGGGAAAAGAAGCACAGTGAAAGCAATAGAGGCAGCAAGAAGAATGTCAAAATGTAACAGTCATAGAAGCACAGTGAAGAACCGTTATCGGAAGGTAGAGACAGAGGCAGAGCGACAGAAGCAGCAGAGGCAGAGACAGAGGTAGAGAGCCGTTATAAAATTCCGGGAATCGCACACTCCAACCGGCATTATACATATAATATAACACAAACATTATTCCGGGAATCGCTTCACTCCAGCGGAAAAGAATATATATAAACATATACAAAACGTATTTCGGAAATCGCAAGGGGAGCGGAACATCACAACAGAAAGTTGCGATTGCAATTGAGTTCCGGATCCGATGGGTTATAAATCACGATTGATATATGTTTTAAGTTCCGTGAACAGTGGTCAATCGCATCGGAAAGAAACAAACCATCGCAACACATATTAAAAGACTTGCGATTGCGATTAAGAATCCGGACCCGATAGGCTTATAAACTTTGATTAATAAAATTTGAGTCCCAATCACATCGATATTAGTCAATCGCATCAGCATTAGTCAATCGCATCGGAAAGAAACAAACCATCGCAACACATATTAAAAGACTTGCGATTGCGATTAAGAATCTGGACCCGATGGGCTTATAAACCTTGATTAATAAAATTTGAGTCCCAATCGCATCGGCAAAGAACAGTGAACAGTGACTCAATCGCATCGGAGTTTTTGAAGTTGCATTTGCGATCAATCGCAATCGGAGCAGGAGCGATCAATCACAATCGGAGGAGAATCAATGCATCGGAAAGCGTGATATGTGGTCCCAGGGTGGAGTCATATATAATGAATTTGGTTTATTAAAGGTTTAATCGTATTGGCGGTCAATCCTTATGGACGTCGGTTTATTTGTAAATAAATTGCATATATTATATATGTTGAATAACATTTGAATATGATCCGGGGGCATATCAAATATGATATATAATGGTTATTGAGTTATATATATAACACGGTTGCGATAAGCCGCGTGGTCTCTAGACCCACGGACCTCAGCTTTACGGGAGGGAAATTATTAACGCTATAGAGTTGTGATATATGTATGTTTCGGCCTGCGGAACCTACCACATCAACAAGACACTTGTTGCGTGTAAAGGGTTGAATTACAGTCAACAGTTACATATATTTATATAAAATGCACTGATATAAAAAGCACAGTTACACGTATGCAGCAGTTACACCACAGCAGAGGATAGAAGAGCAAACAGAGCTGAAAAGAGATAAAACACAGTCACAGAAAAGACAAAGACACAGTCAGAGAAAAGACAAATGCGCAGCAAGCCAAGAGACAAAACGAGTGAGCTGGAGTTCTCACTTAAATTTGAATGTAAATGTTAATATAAATATATATTGTTGTGATGCATTGGCAAGACTCCGGAAGAGAGAAAATATCCCACTGTAATATTAAAATAAGCACCTACAGTTACATTTTTCTGAGTGAGTTGAAAAGAGATGAGAAGGTAGAAGGCAAAGAGACATGGCTGTCCATTTCGAATTCCCAGTGGAATACAAACAGCCATGAAGCTATTTTTGTATAAAACAGGGTAATATCCAAGGGGAGATTGTTGACGAAAAAGGAGTGAGAGAAGAAGAGAGTATGCAGCAGAATTAAAGAGAGTTGAAGAGAATAAGCAAGCTGCAAGAAGAATGTGAATAAGGAGGAGCTGAGCAAAGAAGAAGAAGGGGCTGAGCAGAGATGATGTAGGTCTGATATAAGAGTTGATGAACAGCAGAGAAGAAGGTACAGAACAGAGCTGATATCCAAGGTAAATCAGCAAGTGTTTTTCTTTTGGAAGAGTAAGGAAGTTGGAGCTTCCCTATCAAGTTGTAGCTTGATAGATGTCAGTTGTAGCTGACTGAGGTAGGAGCCTCCTGTAGGTTGGTGCCTGCAGAAAATAGATGGGATTTGGTGCTTCCACATCGAGTTGTAGCTTGATAAAATGTCAGTTGTAGCTGACTGAGGTTGGAGCCTCCTGTAGGTTGGTGCCTGCAGAAAATTGATGGGAGTTGGAGCTTCCTTGCAAGTTGTAGCTTGCAGAATTGAGGTTGGAGCCTCCTGTAGGTTGGTGCCTGCAGAAAATCAGTGGTGAGAGGGAGTTGGAGCTTGCCTTTGCATCACAACAATAATAAGATGTGGTTTTTTCCCTTTATGGGTTTCCACGTATATCTGGTGTCTATGTGCATGATGTCTATGTGTTGATATGATATATCTATTCTGCTAATACTTGCTGCTAACATAGTAAGACTGCTGGTACATTATCTAATCTGCTTATTAATTGCTGCTCATAAATAAAGATTGCTCACACATTATATTGATCATGAAATGAAGGTGTTAATAAAGTAAAATAAGTTTTAAAGGAAAAGTTTTAAAAGTCCATGAATGTGTTAAACTGATTCACCCCCCCCTCTCAGTTTAACTAAGAGTTCAACATTTATATGTATGTATAATTTTATTAGTGATAAAAATGTATGATTTGTTAAAAAAAAATGATTATACTAATCTAAATCTATGTAAATTTTATGTTTATCAAATGTTTCAAGATGTAAATATTTTTTTTCTTTAAGGTTTGCACATCAAAATATCTGATTCATCTAAGAGTTTTATAGATCCAAAGTTAACATGAATCCATAGTAGTTGTTACTAATACTATTTATATTTATATAAATTTTACATCTATATATAAAAATATTCATATTTTTTATTTTATTAAAACGCTCATAATATATATTATAGTTATGTGTTTTATAATTTTTGTAATTTAATTTTTCTAATGTGACATGCATAATGTCCATCTGTGATAGCACAATTGGAAAAAAATATGTTGGCAAGCCCTTGTGTGTCCATTCCCCTAAAGATGTATGACCAACAAAACTTAAAAAAATATATGATATGCATGATATATATAAATGAGTAGATAAATACGTAACTTAAAATATTATAAATATTTAATTTATATGATCTTATTAATTAAATTTACTTTAATTCATATATTCAAATAAATATAAATATTAGATTTTATATATGTTTGTTAATTATATATTTGTCCAAACTCAAAGTGATATAATACATACTCGAATTATAAACATGCCTTCATTGTGTATCCGAGACTCAACAAAGAAACATGGTAGCCTAACCTATGCATGATTCATCAAGGATGTCCGTCAACCAGAACATCAAGAATTCAATCCTCGATATCCACACCTACCCTATACACGATTCATCAGAGATGTATGCATCTAGCTAACGTCGCTCTTATACTACTACGTTTTGTTTTCTTTCCTTCTGATCTGATCATCGTGGGAAGGCCTAGTCCACGTGACCTGGCTTCTTTCTCAACTTACCCCTTAGAATCACTGTAGAAAACTTGGTTTCAATAAATTGATCCTCGTCACTCATACATATGGGTTAGTTAGCCTGAAATTGGAAGGGTTATGTAGGAGAGGGTGGGTAGAAGACTTTTGTCGGAAGTTTACATAGTATTGTATGCAAGAAAGTGGATTGTAGATCATATCCAATTCCCTAGCTTAGTGCATGGTCTAAGGTAATTCACCGTATGGCCATGTCTCAATTTTCATTTACTCTCTTTTAAGTCGGTTTGATACATTGACTTTTGGCATAGTTGGTTTCTATTGAATTTTATCTCACCCTATTTCTTTTGGTCTCGTTCAACTCTATATACTCTAGGATAGAAAGAGGGTTCTCACTGCATGTTTTTCCTTTCCAACACCCTTCGTACTAATTTTGAGTTTTCATTTTGACCTTCCACTTTCCAACAGTTTTTGAACTGTTGGCCCGCGCTATAACACGCCTCGTGAACTTCTGGAGTGCGTTACTTTGGATGTATTTCATTTTTCTTTTACATCTCAGCCTTTTTCTTATGAACGGACTCTCTCTCTCCTGCTTTTTATCATGAAGTTTTTTCTTCAAACTTTTGTTGCTTTTTTTTAAAGCATTTTCTTAAATTTTTGTTGTAATGTACGTTCGCTTTCTCTCTCTTCTACCTTGCTTTCACTTTGTTGACGACGTTGTTAGTAAATAAGTCTTATGAAAACTAGCTTTGATATTATAATAAAATTGAAAACAAAAAATAAGTGAAGCAAAAGATTACACTTTTCAATATTAAGAATGAATTAAATAAAATTATATTGACCACATCAACATTAAATAAGTACAGTAAATCTAAACTAAATCTAACTAAACTAAAAAAACATAGATGGACAATTTCGACACACATAGTTGGAATTAAATTCTGCAACAAATACTACTATAATTACGTGAAACACCAAGAGTCTCCTTTCGATAATCAATTTGTTAATATTATTCCTACCAACCATGAATATTTCACAGTTTTAAAATGAAGAATTCGATGGCGTTATTACGTTCAATCTCCAATAAGCCGTCGTACATACGAATAATCCGACATCGAATGTGTTTAGAAACCTTTATTTTTAATTTTAATAAATATTATTTATTAGAGCTATATTTAGATTTATTTTAATTCTACATCTATTAAGTACATATTATTTATTTTTTGGATTTATTTTAATTCTACATTTATTAAGTATTTAGAGGGATCACTTTTATAAAGCTTGATATATTTGGAGTTAAGATAGATCTAGATTGGTTTAATTAATTTTTTTATAAGGTTGATGAGATTACATCTTCATGATGTCCAATATATCAATTCTATAGAGCAGGGGAATTGAATCACTCACTTCCTTCTTAGAGATTGATAGATCTGGAGTTAAGATGTATCTAGGTTAATCTAATTAATTTTTTGTAACCTTCGTGGTATTACATCTTCATCATCACGTAATCATCATCTATCCAAGACTTGATAGACTAGGTCAACATGTTTCCACAAGAGAATATAATACTGGGATTGAAGGCTTATCTCATACCAAAAATGTAATAAATTTAAGTTGTCGTATACTATTATGTGTTTAATAATATGAATGATAAATTGGGGTGAGTATTAATGGTTAAAAGTGTTGTTGTATTGTAGGTATTTTGATTGTGAAATGAAAAATGGTTTTTGGACATGTAGTACACATGATAGGGTATGGTTAATAATACATGGTAAAGTGGGGATGAATATATATGGTTAAAAATATTATTATATTAGAGTTATTAAGTTTTTATGTGACATTTAAATATGGTTACAAAATTATTATTTTAATTTATATGCTAAAATGAATCTTAATTTATAGTTATTATTTATATCTTATATATTTCAATGTCATTTACTTCTTAAAAGTAATTATAATTTTTTTGTTTTACATTTTAAAAAAAATATTAAAACATTAAATTTAAATTAAGTATTTGGAAAATGTTTTGATTTTAAAATAAAAAATGGTTTTCTAACATGTAGATTACATAATATTGTAACAAAATATATTAACAATTTAATAATATCTATGAGAAAATAAACGTGAATATCATTGTTAAACATATTATCGTAAAAGAAAATAAACCTGAATATCATTGTTAAACATATTCTCGTGAAAGAAATAATGCACGATATTATGGTAAGTATACAGATATGCAGCTCGTAGGGAGCAAGATTCTCTTTAGGAATGTCATGTGATAATTACGGGCAAAGTAATTAGCCCATTATGGTAACAGTGCATTTTCATGTGTAGCAGTGGTAAATACTAACGTACATTAATTGAAACAAGTCGTTCTATAGAACTACAAAATTGTTTATTACTCTCGTTTCATATAGTGCTAGAAAGTGCTACTACATCTCAACCTTATCCACGCCTTGGATTTCCGCACCACGAAAATAGTTGGTGAAATTAGTATCATTGTGCTTTGATTTGTTTGTTTTGAGAAGTTGAAGATCAATGGCTGCGTAATCTGGCAATTATCAGACTTCTCCGAAGTCCGTCGGGATCGGCCAACCGATATCCGATTTTCAGGATAAAAAATACCCCAACGATGTCATTAACGATCTTGCTTACCAACCTGTCGAGTTTGATCCAGAAGATGCACTGATAAATTCTGTTTCCTGCACTGCAATACCGACTCAGGATATTAACCTGTTTCTGTGCCAATTTCGAGCACGCGTCCTGTTTCCAGTGCACATGACGCTGACAATGCGCTGCACAAGTTGCATGAATCAAATATCGAATCTTTGGGATGGCAGGAGATTATCAATCTCATTATGATCGAGCAGGAGCAAGTAGCTACAGCACTGTATGGTCCATCGTTCGGTGACCGTCAGGTCAATTCCCTACAAGTTCAGCAAACTATTGTTAATCAGAAGCAGCGTATTGTTAATCCCTCAAGGTTTAGAGTTATGGATGCTCAATTTTCGCCGGATCCTGATCATATGGATGCACCCCGTGGGAAAGTACATACAACTCACGGAAAGATGAAAAGGAGACAAAATGATCAGCATGTCAGCGAGAGTGTCGTCGAGATATATGTGCAGGATTCAGCTCAAAAGCGACATCTCAACGTGATTTGAATTGGAGTAGTCTACAGAAGCCGCGTTTTAGCACGGAAATTGTGCCCGTCGGAAAACCTTGGCTGCCCGTCCACGGAGAATTCAACGTCCTTCACCATACATAATCATGTTATGGGGCATCCGTGGATGTGATGTTCTTACAAGTCAATAAATATGGTTACGCATACATACATCCATCGTGGTGGATTCGATATCTGTCCCATGGCACCTAAATTTGAAATTTCAAAATTTCCCGCTGAATTTCTGCATGAGGTTTTTGAATAGGGACGCAATGGAGCTATTTCTTTCATTTTCATTTTCGTTTTTCAGGATTTTGAATAGGGACAGGATAGGATTTTTATTTCATTTTTTTTTTTCAGGTTTTCAGCAACCAGATTCCTTGAGATTATTGGAAGTAAGGCACTTAGAATTCGCTGCGCTGAAGGTTTTCAACCGTTTCGTGGAAATTTTGTGGCTTCCTTTCACGTGAACTTAACTTTGAGATTTAATTTGCAGAGGATTTGCAGTGTAGGTAAGTTCTTCAGTGTGAGTGAAATGCGTAGGAGATTGGCTGCAACTGTGGATGGTGAAATGCAACAAACCTATTTGCAGCATAGGTAAGCTCTTTAGTGGGTGTGACCTGCGTAGGGGATTGGCTGCAACAGTAAACGGTGAAAAACAACAAACGAAGGAGTAGGAAGTTGTGTGTGTCTATTGAGTTTGAATTTTGTATGTTAGTATACTGCTGGTCTTTGTTTTAGTACTTTTATTAATTTTTTTTTTTTTTTTTTATCTTGAGCAGGAATATGTGTTTCCCTACTCTCGTTTCATTACTTTTTCTATTTTTGTTAGTTTAGTGTTTTCGTATTGCTAACTTAAATTTAAGTAAATTCAGAGATGTGTTATTCTTAATTGTCACTAGTATTTGAAATTCGAATTTCAAAATAATTTTCAGCTCACAGGCAAACTTTCTTTCGACAAGAGGTTTAAGGATCGAACCTTCCGCATTTTTCCAAAGGTTCCCACAGAATGCTTTGCCAAGGTCATCATACCACTCGTAGACCAGAGCAGATGCTTTCTCAAGCGGAAACTGGCTGGAATAGGCAAGCTGGGTTCGGAATGAGGAGGAGGTAGCCCGCGTTGAAGAAAAATTTATAAAATATTTTATTAACATTTTACAATATAAAATATTTTATTAATATTTTACAAAATATAGTTTTATATTATTGATAATGAATTATAATATTTCAAATTTAGTTTTACATTGAGATTTTGTTTTTTAAATACAGTTTTGTTAAGATTTTGTTTAACATTATTGTTATTATAATTTTAAATTATAAAAAAATAAAATAAATATTTTGTATTTTAAAATATTTTAAAGTGTTTTATGTTTTTAAATTATTAAAATGATGTAGTTAATATTTTGTAATTTAAAATATTTTCAAGCTTTTAAGAATATTTGGTTTATCAAATAAATTTAGAAGGGTAGATATTTAATTGTTATTTGTTCAATTTTTTTTAAATGGATAGACAGTTCAATTAAAAATAATGTGATTATACTGAATTTTACTTTTCTGAACTTTAACACACATTTAAAAAAGTTAAATGTTTAATGAAATTTCTAAAAAGGAGGCTTTGTCTATTAGAAATAAAATAGACTAATTTTATTTTTCTAATTTTCCTTACAAATAAAAAAAAATTAATTGCAATGGTTCCAAAAACAATTCACCAAAATATAATTTTGAAATATAATGGAAACACACATTCTTTTTTGAGTATTTTTTTTTTTTTTTGAACATTGGCAATAATTCAGATAATTTTTATATGTCAATGAATATGTTTTGTTGTAATAATTATATATCAATGAATCTTAGTGTGAGTCTAAGGGCTATTAAAGTAATGAGCTATATATCTTACTATGACTCTAAAGGGGTATATCTTACTGTGAGTCTAAGGGCTATTAAAGTATGATATGGTTTTACACTTAGTATATTGAGACATAAATATTTAATGCAACAAAGAAAAATAGTAAAAGAGGAAGTTGTTAGGGACCTTAGGGGGCTTTTCCTCTATCTACATGATTTTCAAAAAATGCATTAAAATACAATATCAACAACATAAGAACTGAAAAAGACGTGATAGGAGTACTACTTAGACTAAGAGAAAAATATAAATGAAAAAAGTAATTAGTTATAAGAAAAGTGTAGAAAACTATCACTAAGGTTGCATTAGAAGTGAAAAATGAGGGGATGAAAACTATGCTAAATGACTACAATTATACCCAAAAAAATGTCTTGATCCAATGAAAAAATTAGGGTTAAAATTTGCATTGAGTGAGTGACTGAAAAGTGTAACATACTTCATTAACTTCACAGGGAAATGTAAGGAGTTAAATTTTTTTTTATAAGGTAATCATCATTACATAGAATGTTTATAATTAGGAATAGTAACTCCTTAACCCTTAACAACCTCCATTACAGTATATTAAGTTAATACTAAATGATGCAAACATCCATTCATCTCATTACTCAAATAGTCATCACATAATTTCTATTCTGAACATCATAACAAGAAAGAACTGAACCTCATCATCTGGACACAATAATCAATCACACCATTGAACACCATTATACCCTGGAAACCCCGTAGGGTGAAAACCAACAAACGTTTAATTTTATTATTAAACGCTCGTGAGGGTGTTCAGCCCATCACTCAATGGCTTATAAGGGAGACCATCCCTTAACCATCGTTTATATAATTTACAAGGAAATATGCAAATATCTAGCTTACAGCCATTACAATATATATAATACCATTTACCCTCTGCTCTTCATGTCTTAAGATCTTCTCATCTTGGTGGCATGGATGTACCTACAATGGACCATCGCACATTGGACCTTCCTGCAACTCGCATTCATCTGCATCAACATTAGTCATTTACCGGCCACCAGGACAAGCATAATTTTTCCTTTGTACATGACAATCATAATATTCCTTATCATTTACATGTCGCCATCATTCCCTGCTATGATGCCTTCAACATAAAATGATGTTAAGATTTCATAAAGTATAAATCGATCACTACAGTAGTTTCTCCATCTACTCATGTGTAGTTCATGACAAGCAAGTAAAGTACCTTGTCATTCTCTCTTTAATAACACATACCTCATATGTACTGATTATAGGTCATCACAATAACTAATGCTTACGTCGCACAAGCACACATTCCTGCAAGACATTGGCTACATTTCCCAAACTTTCTTTAAAATAAACTGATACATCAGCTAAGATATTTATGCATGTGATTTACATACTTTTAATAAAAAATAGCTAACCCTTAAGCTATTACCTTTACTGCATGGAATGCAAGTTAACATAACAATTGTTTCTTCCATGCATGTGAATGCATCACACTCATGATAATATAAAATAATCACCTAGTTCATTCATCTAAGGAATAAACTGATTAGTTCCTTTAACCATGAATTTATTAATAACTTAACTTTACCATCATCATGATAATTTATTCATGGATTTATTAAATAACTAATATTTGCAAACACCATGGTAATATACCCATGGTTTTATGAAATAATTAATCCCCGTCAACACCATGGAAAACTACCCATGGATTTATGAAACTATCCATGGATTCATTAATTCATTAACCTCTACCACTATCATGGTAACTATTCATGGATATATATATTAATTCATTACTATTTACAACATGGTTAATGAATATAAATCTGACAAACTCTCTTTTCTTCTTCATTGCACAAATTGTACAAGAAGATATTTCAAGAGTCTCTCTCTTTAATCTATTCAAGAAAAATACTTTGGACTTGTTATCACTTCATAACTTAAATGAGTACAAAGTCTCTTTTTTTAAAATAAAGATCATACAACTTCTATTTTCTTGCTTAACCATATTATGTAGATATTTATATTAAAGAGCTACCCTCTCTAATATATTCAAGAAAATCCCTTTTCAAATGAAGAGCATGCATTAATATCATATAAATATTTATATATTCCATTTATTTCTTTCCATATAAACTTGGAAAATATTTGAAATAAACCCTCTTTAATACTTTCAAGAAAATCCCTTTTCAAATAGAAAGCATGCATTAATATTATATAAATATTTATATATTTCATTTATTTCTTTCCATATAAACTTGGAAAATATTTGAAATAAACCCTCTTTAATACTTTCAAGAAAGTCCCTTTTCAAATAGAAAGCATGCATTAATATTATATATTATTTAAATATTTCATTTATTTATTTCCATATAAACTTGGAAAATATTTGAAATAAACCCTCTTTAATACTTTCAAGAAAGTCCCTTTTCAAATAGAAAGCATGCATTAATATTATATAATATTTAAATATTTCATTTATTTATTTCCATATAAACTTGGAAAATATTTGAAATAAACCCTCTTTAATACTTTCAAGAAATTCCCTTTTCAAATAGAAAGCATGCATTAATATTATATAATATTTAAATATTTCATTTATTTATTTCCATATAAACTTGGAAAATATTTGAAATAAACCCTCTTTAATACTTTCAAGAAAAGACTCGATATCACTTCATAATTTAAGGGACTTATCGTCTACTCCCAAGATAAATCCACTCTTATGAAAATAGTCAACAATAAATTTGTTTATCGAATCCCAATAAACTAATGAAATACCATTTTCTTGGCATATGTAATTTATATCCAGAAATATATTTCTATTCATTAATATTTCTATTCTCTAATAATCTTTTAAATTTTTGAAATTTCTTAGAAACTATTAAAGAAAATTCCTCCACGGCTCACTAGAAACCAAAAAAGTAAATCTCTTGAAAACTCTCAAAAAGAATACTTTTACGGTTCACCATAATTCAATGTAAATACAACTCTAAGAAACTATCAAAATATCTGGCATAAAACATGCATCCAAATATTATAATAACAGCATAAAACTATTAGAATATCTGCTATAAAAGCATGCATCCAAATATCAAACAATACCTACATGTCGCATGCGAAATACGTAGGACTAAGGCTAGTTGTATGAAGCAGTATCCTCAATGGAGAGAAAATTTGTATGCCAGAACTTAGCAATTTAACGTAGCTGCCAGGGTTTATCCATCTGCCATAACATGGCCGAAACTTTCCATGCCGATTTCAACTAGATAGCATGGCCAGCAGGCCCACTCCTCCACGCAATGAGTCCAAGTAAAATAAAAACAGGCATCTCCAGGCCGTCGAGCATAATATATATATCCAAATTAACATCCCATAACTCTCATGCTTCTCCCTCAAATCGACAGCGAATATCCTGACCATATCCCGAGAGGAATCCACCAAGAAACTATTAACCTTCATAGATGCATAACGATTTGAATAGTTATCAAGAATTGGTTTGACATTAACCGAATCTTGATTTTCTTGATGCGACTGTCTCGGTAAAACATCGTAAAAAATATAAATTACAATGGTTTATGTTTACGTGGGTGTTAATACTCCCCCCCTTAAGAGAACACCGTCCTCGGTGTGCTTCTCTCACTAAATTTAAACTTATACTCATGATATAATAATATAAGCAATCCAAAGGGTCTCCTTCCCCCTAGCAATGAGACACTTTCATTTCCTTAAATGCCATTAATTGAAACAATAATGTTTTTATCCATATTCATGAGCATGTATAGCACAAAGAAATTTTCATTTCCATTTCTAACTGCTTATCCCTTATTCAATTCACAAAAGTATGGAAAAGTATCTATACGAACTTACCAAACAATTATTATTGGAAGAAATTATGGCTTTTGCGCAAGCTTTCTGAGAATGGTTGAACACCCATCAACACCTATAATGTATGACTAACAATTCAATCACATTAGTCACATAGTTTTCAAAGTGAAAATATTTGCAACTATCAAACAGTATTGCAATATAAAGAGATGTTTTAATCAAATTACTTCCATAAGTACTCAGAGAGAACCAACCCTCTCATAAATTCATCACGTGCACATTGTCTTAGCTCCTGCTAAAGACATCCACAGAGTACTTAAAAAGGACTCAGAGAGAATCTAGCTCTCTAAACGTACCAATGGTCAATCCATGCACCATAGGCATATCCTAGCATCTGCTAAGACATTCAAACAAATTAGTAATATTATAAATGAACTTATACATTCAGTAATTCATTTTTCGAGCGCTAAGCTCTTTATACTTATCTGGAAATTTAGTCTTTCAAACTGTGGTCCTCCCAACCATCAAGTGAGGCAACTACGTCCTCCACTTGCCCCCTAGCTCCAGAATCTGGACAGTGTCATGGGTCAACAGTGGATTCTTCTGCTGTGACATCGGGATGGCCAATCCAGTCACACTCAAAAAAGCCTGGAAGAGAAATTCGGGACAGTCCAGTCCAATTCTCCAATTCCAGTCATACTCAGATGTTTTTGGCTTTACAAGGGTTGCTGGAAGCTATTTTCAACTGGTCCCAACCAGCTCGAGAAAATACTCCCCCTTTACCAATTTCACAGAACGCCTACTCCTCCCCGGGGATCCAGCTTATCCTCAGAGGAGTAGGTAACTGTCTTACCAACTGTCCCCATCCACTTCCTGTTCTTGGAAACAATTACCATTAGCTTAAAAAGATTTTCTTTTCATTAATTAATTTCAGTAATTTAAATAACTTGTTTTATCAACAGTGACGATTTAAGTTTCTCTTGTCAAATAAAAGAGAATTAAACAAATTGTCTTGAACTAGTTAATACTGGTTAGCTTTAATGAAGTTGTCACAACTTTCCCCCTGGAAGTAACATACATGTGTTGTACATTAAAACATGATACTTTAACGTTTACTGTTGCAATCCACATTGCCATGTTTGCAATGTTTTATTTTCACAGATTTTCTGTTTCCATTAAGCTACTCATGCTTACAATAAGAAACAATGTTAATCGTAAATATGCATTTCTCAAGCACATATTTTCTTACGCAATCTTTTTAAGTTCCTGCATAAAATTTTGTTATGCATACAATGTCGTCATGCATAAAAGTATATACAATTATTCATTAATACGTATGTGTTAATAACGATTAGGGTATGAGTGCAAACATTTCCAATTCCCTTAATGTTATGTTCCACTAGATTGACACACGAATTAATTATCATAATCATTTGTTCACAACTTTCAAATAGCTTTAGTCAAAATCGATTCGTGCATATAAATTTCATTAGTTATTCATTCATAACTAATCAATGCTATTAATATTTTTAATGCATTCATGACATGAGTCACTCTAAAACTAGTCATTCCATGCCATTATGATCTTAATGCATTCATGACATTTCATGCAAAAACTGGTCAGTCAACAAGTCTTTTAGTGAAGTTTCACAACTTGACCCATTAAGAGACGTCATTCAATTTAATTTTAACACTCTATCATCTTATAGTAGGACTTTCTTCATCTTTTGCATTCATGCATTAATTTCAGACACCATCACTATACACATTCATCTCTTTTAAAGTAGTGTATGGTAACTTAGAAATTTTATTGCATGCAAAAACAATTGCTTCTTTTCAAGCTCAAATGAAAAGTAACTATTTTTCTTTCATGATTTTATACTTTCTTTCCTAATGAAATAAAGCATAATACATACATTAATCTCATATGCATATTCTTATGTAGAAAAAGTATGTTATAATAGCATGTACCTTTTAAAGAATTCTCTTAAATGGAAGTTAATCTCATGCAATGCCATATATGTAAAAATACATTTTTAAAGGAATCAACATGCATATGCATAGACTTCATAAAATAAGATAACATAAATTACTTATCTTAATTTCATTTGAAGGACTTCTCTCCCTACTGCAATAGTCATCCTCATCAGGAATTCACATTGCTCCTCTACAACAATGTTTTCCTTTAGCAACATCGACAAGATTTTATAGCATGATTAGATAAAGCCTTAATCAATAAATAATCAATCTTTGAGTGATCTTTTAACACCTATTCATGTGCATATATAATATGTGAATGCAATGTCACAACATGCTTTCTTCTAACATCTCTACATTAATGTGAGTATCTAATTATCAATTCATGTTACTCCCACATTATTATGACATTTTTCACACACGCACACATTCGTACAATACCAATCACTATATTTGTTAAGAAATTCCTTTAATGGAAAATGACACAATGTGCATTCGCTTTACTTAAAACTTTTACAAAAGACCCACCACTTCAAATTTTGCTTTTGGAGCATGCAAATAGAATAAAGCTAACACATTGGTTGTTGTTCCTATGCATACAATGCATAAAGATTCTAATCTTAATTTCCCAACAGAGTACTTAACATAATCGAGTAGGCAAACTCATGATTCCTCTTTGAGGAAATATAACATAATAGTTATGATAGCATAAAGTACTCACATACTCAATAGATCTTCTATCCATGCAAAGAACCTTGTTTCTCTATGATTCTACATGCAATTTGCTCATGCTTTGCTTCCAAGAATTTACCATAGATAGCCTCTTTTATGCATAAAAACTATGCAACACTAACAAGGTTAACTTAACCTTTAATATACCTAAATCAAGAAGTTGACATAATCCATCTAGCAATGTAGTATATTCAATAGGTTATTCTCTTTAGCTTATATTTATTTTCAAGAAAAGAACTTGGATTCCTTATCATTTAACACACCGGTATGAAATCCCTTTAAAAAGAAAACAAACTTCCTATCTTTTCTTAAATAAGATATATATAAAGGCAAGCAATTTTACTTATTTATGTTTTACTACTGCTCACACCTTTCAAGATACATACTAGTAATCTTTGCAAGAACTCACATGGGTTCTTCTCAGCAAAACTAGCATAGTAGTTTGGTCTTTTACCATGGTATATCTTTCTAAAAGATTATCATATTAGCAATTGCTTTATTACTTTCCAAAAGAACTAGCACAATCTTGCATATTAAGTAAAACCATATTTTACTCTATATTTGTCTCCTTCAGTTGCAAGATTTACATGCAAGGTTTATTTTCAAAAAATCAAATGTATATTAGTTAAATTTTCAAGAGAAACACGCACATGTTTCATTTTTCAAGAAACCAAAATCCCATCTTCTTTCATGAAAACTTCAACACAACAATAGAATTTTTTACGCACATGGAAAATACATATCCTTTTTAAATAAACTCTAACTTAAGAGTTATTTAATTTGTAAGCATTGTATTTTCAAAAAAATGCAATAACTATTACTTTCAAGACAAGAAAGATATTGGTACTTATCTCTTGAAACTCATTGTTCAACCTGATTAGAGATGTGATGCCTTCCTTCAAATATGCGCATTTCATCTTGGATCCCTTAATTTCTTTTCGCTAAATCCCGAAGGTGCTAGTTTTTGAACCTTTAGCTCTGATACCACTTGTAACATACATCATTAACTTCACAGGGAAATGTAAGGAGTTAAAATTTTTTTTATAAGTTAATCATCATTACATAGAATGTTTATAAATAGGAATAGTAACTCCTTAACCCTTAACAACCTCCATTATAGTATATTAACTTAATACTAAATGATGCAAACATCCATTCATCTCATTACTCAAATAGTCATCACATAATTTCCATTCTGAACATCATAACAAGAAAGAACTGAACCTCATCATCTGGACACAATAATCAATCACACCATTGAACACCATTATACCCTGGAAACCCCGTAGGGTGAAAACCAACAAACGTTTAATTTTATTATTAAACGCTCGTGAGGGTGTTCAGCCCATCACTCAATGGCTTATAAGGGAGACCATCCCTTAACCATCGTTTATATAATTTACAAGGAAATATGCAAATATCTAGCTTACAGCCATTACAATATATATAATACCATTTACCCTCTGGTTTTCATGTCTTCAGATCTTCTCATCTTGGTGGCATGGATGTACCTACAATGGACCATCACACATTGGACCTTCCTGCAACTCGCATTCATCTGCATCAACATTAGTCATTTACCGGCCACCAGGACAAGCATAATTTTTCATTTGTACATGACAAGCATAATATTCCTTATCATTTACATGTCGCCATCATTCCCTACTATGATGCCTTCAACATAAAATGATGTTAAGATTCATAAAGTATAAATCAATCACTATAGTAGTTTCTCCATCTACTCATGTGTAGTTCATGACAAGAAAATAAAGTACCTTGTCATTCTCTCTTTAATAACACATACCTCATATGTACTAATTATAGGTCATCACAATAAATAATGCTTACGTCGCAAAAGCACACATTCCTGCAAGACATTGGCTACATTTCCGAAACTTTCCTTAAAATAAACTGATACATCAGCTAAGATATTTATGCATGTGATTTACATACTTTTAATAAAAATAGCTAACCCTTAAGCTATTACCTTTACTGCATGGAATGAAAGTTAACATAACAATTGTTTCTTCCATGCATGTGAATGCATCACACTCATGATAATATAAAATAATCACCTAGTTCATTCATCTAAGGAATAAACTGATTAGTTCCTTTAACCATGAATTTATTAATAACTTAACTTTACCATCATCATGATAATTTATTCATGGATTTATTAAATAACTAATATTTGAAAACACCATGGTAATATACCCATGGTTTTATGAAATAATTAATCCCCATCAACACCATGGAAAACTACCCATGGATTTATGAAACTATCCATGGATTCATTAATTCATTAACCTCTACCACTATCATGGTAACTATTCATGGATATATATATTAATTCATTACTATTTACAACATGGTTAATGAATATAAATCTGAGAAACTCTCTTTTCTTCTTCATTGCACAAATTGTACTAGAAGATATTTCAAGAGTCTCTCTCTTTAATCTATTCAAGAAAAATACTTTGGACTTGTTATCACTTCATAACTTAAATGAGTACAAAGTCTCTTTTAAAAAAAATAAAGATCATACAACTTCTATTTTCTTGCTTAACCATATTATGTAGATATTTATATTAAAGAGCTACCCTCTCTAATATATTCAAGAAAATCCCTTTTCAAATGAAGAGCATGCATTAATATTATATAAATATTTATATATTCCATTTATTTCTTTCCATATAAACTTGGAAAATATTTGAAATAAACCCTCTTTAATACTTTCAAGAAAGTCCCTTTTCAAATAGAAAGCATGCATTAATATTATATAAATATTTAAATAATTCATTTATTTCTTTCCATATAAACTTGGAAAATATTTGAAATAAACCCTCTTTAATACTTTCAAGAAAATCCCTTTTCAAATAGAAAGCATGCATTAATATTATATAAATTTCATTTATTCCTTTCCATATAAACTTGGAAAATATTTGAAATAAACCCTCTTTAGTACTTTCAAGAAAATCTCTTTTCAAATAGAAAGCATGCATTAATATTATATAAATTTCATTTATTTCTTTCCATATAAACTTGGAAAATATTTGAAATAAACCCTCTTTAATACTTTCAAGAAAATCCCTTTTCAAATAGAAAGCATTCATTAATATTATATAAAATTTCATTTATTTCTTTCCATATAAACTTGGAAAATATTTGAAATAAACCCTCTTTAATACTTTCAAGAAAGTCCCTTTTCAAATAGAAAGCATGCATTAATATTATATAAATATTTAAATATTTCATTTATTTATTTCCATATAAACTTGGAAATATTTGAAATAAACCCTCTTTAATACTTTCAAGAAAATCTCTTTTCAAATAGAAAGCATGCATTAATATTATATAAATATTTATATATTTCATTTATTTCTTTCCATATAAACTTGGAAAATATTTGAAATAAACCCTCTTTAATACTTTCAAGAAAGTCCCTTTTCAAATAGAAAGCATGCATTAATATTATATAAATATTTAAATATTTCATTTATTTATTTCCATATAAACTTGGAAAATATTTGAAATAAACCCTCTTTAATACTTTCAAGAAAAGACTCGATATCACTTCATAATTTAAGGGACTTATCTTCTACTCCCAAGATAAATCCATTCTTATGAAAATAGTCAACAATAAATTTGTTTATCGAATCCCAATAAACTAATGAAATACCATTTTCTTGGCATATGTAATTTATATCCAGAAATATAAGAAAGATCATTAATATTTCTATTCTCTAATAATCTTTTAAATTCTTGAAATTTCTTAGAAACTATTAAAGAAAATTCCTCCACGGCTCACTAGAAACCAAAAAAGTAAATCTCTTGAAAACTCTCAAAAAGAATACTTTTACGGTTCACCATAATTCAATGTAAATACAACTCTAAGAAACTATCAAAATATCTGGCATAAAACATGCATCCAAATATTATAATAACAGCATAAAACTATTAGAATATCTGCTATAAAAGCATGCATCCAAATATCAAACAATACCTACATGTCGCATGCGAAATACGTAGGACTAAGGCTAGTTGTATGAAGCAGTATCCTCAATGGAGAGAAAATTTGTATGCCAGAACTTAGCAATTTAACGTAGCTGCCAGGGTTTATCCATCTGCCATAACATGGCCGAAACTTTCCATGCCGATTTCAACTAGATAGCATGGCCAGCAGGCCCACTCCTCCACGCAATGAGTCCAAGTAAAATAAAAACAGGCATCTCCAGGCCGTCGAGCATAATATATATATCCAAATTAACATCCCATAACTCTCATGCTTCTCCCTCAAATCGACAGCGAATATCCTGACCATATCCCGAGAGGAATCCACCAAGAAACTATTAACCTTCATAGATGCATAACGATTTGAATAGTTATCAAGAATTGGTTTGACATTAACCGAATCTTGATTTTCTTGATGCGACTGTCTCGGTAAAACATCATAAAAAATATAAATTACAATGGTTTATGTTTATGTAGGTGTTACAAAAAGATAGGAGTGAAAAACTATGTTGTTCCTAAAACTGTTAGTGGAAGTCTATGGTCTACTCTTGAGGTATAAATGACCGATTCCAACCTAGTGTGAAAATTATATATACATATATAAAGCAATAAAATACAAATTATAGACTATGAGAAATGGGGTGTATTGGAAAATAAAAATTACCTCAGTCAAGAGAGAATATATGGATCTTTTCCCTAGTATTTTACTAATTTACTAGTGTAGATTTCTTACAGAGGTGAGTAAATTTCAACAGCTTAAGAGTTACATGTTAAACCTAATCAATAATGGTTTAAGAGATATAAAACATGATGCTTAGTCTATGTTATGGTTTTCATCATGAAATTCAAATAAACCACAAATTGAATAATAACAAAATATTGTTCAAAAATTAATTTCTAAACAATTTATTATACATGTCCAAAGCCATGTATTTGATTTGAAAATTGATAATAATGTATGTTTTTTTATAGAATAACACATTGTACCCAAGATACAAAATGACAAAATGACAGGTCTTGTGGAAATTGGAAAATAGTACCAACTCATGTTGAAGACACAATGCACCTAGTGCCCACCAAAATGCATAATGGGAACCTCATGCCAATATACATAATGGATCACTCACTAATGAGTACCACCTTCACCACAATTAGGTGCATACTTAAATATGATATTCCTCTTTTTAAAGCTTAAGGAAACCTGAGTCTTCTTGCAGTGAGGAGTAGTGAGTAGTGCACCTTTTTGCAGACTAGAAAAGAAACACCATTTATTTGAGTTCATTTCCACTATTTTATCAATTAACAAACTTACAATATATGATTTGATTTCAATACAAAATAGTTCAGTATAAATGAGATTGCTAGTATCGAGAGCATTTCCCTCTTCCATAACCCAAGCTTCTCTATAATTCATCCCTACAATAGTTATAAGTATCAATTAATGAAATTTTCCAAATTTATAAGATAAACTCTATATATTATGGATAAGTATTTCATCAACTAATGATATCCCCATGAATTTATCAAGAAATGATATCGATTGACCTTCCATAATGGGAGACATTCATTAGTTGCATACCTTGATCTAAGGTAGTTATTGGGGATGCAAAATTTGTGGACGAAAAAACTATATATGTAGCCACAAGAGATGTAATAATAATATATCTAGAAATAATAGATGTAACAAACTGGGTTACTATAATCTAGGTCAAAGTATCAAAAGGGTTTCAATTGCAAAGATATGGAGGAGCAAGATAACTATGCGTTTGTGATCGGCGTAGGATTTTGTCGATATAGTGTAGGGTTTGAAAGTGAAAGAAGATCTTAATTATCCTATGTCATGAATTCATTAAACATGAAGAAAGATTACATAAAATGACATTCCCAAACAAAATAGAGCTTTCATGAAAAAATTATGCTTATAAAATTTTTATGAAAATCACCAAAGAAAGTAGATATGGAAAGGAGACATGTATATCATCTATATAAAACTAAAATAGAGAAAATACAATATCAAAAACTCACAACATGAGAATTCCTAGATAATGGCTGCAACTGTTCCTTTGATTTCCTGAATAAAAAGCTGAACTACAAGTTACAATAGTTCCACCCTCTGATGTCCAACCATCAAAATGACTAAGAAATCCATACACATAGACAAAAAAATATTTCCCCTCTCTGAAGGGTCGAATCCTAGAGTGGAGGAACAGTTCACAATATTTCCTCACCTAGACTAGGGAGGTTAACAAAACTATCCTCAAGATAGAAAAAATAATACATTTGACCATAAGAAGTATTTACAAGCATGAATCCAGCTGATTTTCACTTTAACCAACCTATTTACACCTCAATGCATCATTAAAACATCATAAAAGAGTAATTACATCAACATGAGTCGATATGGATTGTCAAAAATGAGAAAACAAGCTTCTAGGAAAAAGTGCAATGAATTGTCATAAAAGTGCAGTGTGCCAGCAGAAAGCGTAGTGTAATGGGTGTAAATGGCTTTTGGAGGCCTTCCCGAGGTCCAAATCATGATCTAAAAGATGTCCCGAGGTCCAAATTAGGATCTGAAAGATGCTGGACAAATCTCTACATGTCTACTACATCATAGAACCCTCAAGAATTAAAAAAGACTGCTTCTAGCACAGTTCAGCGTTTTCTTCAATATAGCTACTTAATATTTATTATACCTAATCCGTCTCGTTGTTTAAATTTTTATGATTTATTTTTTGCATTACTTGCTATGTGATTTTATAGAAATCCAGGAGGGTCATCTGCAAAGCTTCGTTATGTCCAAACGGTTCCGAATTCATGAGGAGAATTCGAAACCTATATTTCATATTCCAAGGGACGACCCTGCATAATTCCTTATTGTCCCCGAAGAACCTAAGGTTGAGTCTCAAAAATATTACATTCACCTGAGAGCAAGAAATGGTCAGGCTACTCGCAAGCATAGCCTCGCGGAAAGGGTAAATACATTCCCAGTAATTCTTTAGTTCAGTAATGATGAAAATTAGTTCAATACCAATGACTTACTCGATTGTTTCCATTAACACACTATGAAATGCAGGCCAGAAGAGAGAGAATCAACAAGCACATGAAAATTTTACAGGACCTTGTTCCAGGCTGTGACAAGTTATATGAAGTCTCCTTCTCAGCTTCGTTTAATTTGAAGTTCAAAATTTTATTGAATTCGCTCTCTTTTTTGTCGACTAATGATTTACATTATTCTGGCTCTTCTTTGACATTTAATTTGGAGGCCACACCAATATCTAACAGTGACTGAGTTAAATATTAGTGCGCTCTTCAAATTAATTATTAAATGAATTTGTTATTTCACTTGTGGATTTTGTGGTTTACATCTCTTTGGTTTGCGCCATTCAGTTAGAGATTTGTGTGGGGTATCTGAGTTATCAGATTAGTGTCAAGGCACTCATGCTCGAGAAAATCATCAACTATGTTCAGTCGTTGTAGAAACAAATTGAGGTAAAATAATCCAATGTCACTACAACATAAAGTGGGGTTTTAAGACAATATTTAAGACAATTTTTGGGTAAATTGTCTTTATTTGAGACAAAATAAAACTTGTGTATTGTCTTAAATATTGTCTTTAAGAGGGTGTCTCAAATTAAATTGTCTTAAAATATTGTCTCTATAAAGACAATATATAACACAAGCATTTTTGTCTCTCTAGAGATAGTTTCATTTAATGTCTCTTTATGAGACAATTTCATTTGTCTCTCCAAAGACAATAGTTGGAATTAAAATAAATAAATATAAAAATATTTAATTAAAAAAATCTACAATATCATTGGGTAATTCATGTTAGGGTACAGTGGAATCAAACCACCAACCTCCTGCATAGCAGGGGCTCTTCCATTGAGCTAGCACCCTTTAAATAATTATGTGAACAGTTATGGCAGTCCATTTGTCCCTTTGAAACCAGGAACTCTAAAAGCTTTAGGAAGTCCATATGAACAGGAAAAATGGAATGGTTATTCAAAGATCTCTTTAAAAAAATTAATAAAGAAAAGAGAATGAATGATAGAAAGAACCATATATCTTATATCATGATTCCCTTCATGGCCTGCCAAATTATTACATTCCTCCACTTCATTTCCCTGGTCTTGGTGTAACTCTAGAGAAAAATATGTTCATTTCTCAGTGAAAACATGGTTACCCATACCAGAGTGATCAAAGGAATGGCCTTTCTCTAAAACACATCACCAAAAGCAATTGGAACATTTTCAACCACATACAGAGAGTCCCTGTTTCAATTCTGCAAGAGCCAAAACTACCTCCAGTTGTAACGTTTGCACATCATCATTTCCAGAAAATTCTGCGGTGTTGCAAAAAATCCACCTTTGAACTCGATCACACCGTCTATCATCCAATGCCTCTATGAAGTCCTGAAATTTAGAGTGCCATAAATCACCACTTTTACCTCTTCTATCCAAGACGTTTTCTGGTACTGATCTGAGATGACTTAAAATCTGATAATTTGATGTAGATTCATCTAGAGGCGCAAGCTCCAGGCCAGTATCATGCAAATCAATGAAGAGGTCCCCAAGTACTATTGGTGCATCACTTACCTCTTCCTGAGAGTCAAAATTCATAAGCACCTTTTTGTATCCTGCCATAGAAATGCACCCTGCCTTAACTGTAGAAACCAAGTTCCCATGAAGGATATCCACCTTCATAGCAACACGTTTCAAATCTACAAAGGTCCAATCCTTCACTGCTATCTGGGAAATAACAAGCTTCAAATCTCTCAAGAAGGCACGGGCACTCTCATAACTATGTGTCAACTCTGCTATAGTCAAAGCAATATTAGATAGGAGTTGCTGATGATATTCTCTTCGAGTAAAAGGAACCATTGGAGCAAGTACAACCACTCCATACATCTTGGTAAGGAATTTTTCACGAGATATTTGATAATGCCCTGAACTTGTACATGTCCCCAAAGCTAGGACCATTACTGCATGGGAGCAATCCTATTCGCACATTTAAACAAGGTTTTCATTTGGTAGCTTTTGAAGAATGTACACGATTCCTAGCTTTATATGATGCTCAAGTATCCAAGGTTTTAATATACAAGTTTGATGAATCATTCCAGAATATAGAATGGACGGGTGTTGAAATTATGTTGGAATTTTTTTCTGGGAGTACAAATATAATATGGATGCAGTGTATTCCTAGGAAAGCAGAATTGCTTCTAGTTGATGACATGAACAGGGTTAGGGTCGTAGAACTTCATCATCATCCTTTGATGAAACCTAATTACATTACTCTCTCTTCATATTTTTTAAACGCATGCATTTTAGGGGATGGTTCTTTTCTCTTTGTTTTTCATACGTATACAATGTGTTCAAACCACAAAGATGAATTTATCTCATCTTCTTCTCAAGAAACTGTTCAAGAAAATTCTCAAGCTGTAAGCAAGGCTTCATCAGAATTTGAGCTCAAAGTTTAAATGTTAGGTGATGCCATGTCCTTTTTGAAAAACATTTCCTTGGATAAAATTGCTGAAGACGTCGTTGATTTCCAGGTGAAGCTTGTATACTATGGGTGTCAGATTCACCTTGTATACTAAAATTTTGTTGCTGGCTTTCTTTCTTCTAATATATTGAATCTAGTTTCAGCTACGGAAGTTTTGGAGTTTCAAGAATTATCTAAACACAAGTCAAATCCGGAAAGAGATTGCAAAGTTTCCATGGACCAGGACTCTCATAATACTTGTGCTACATTAGACTACATCTATCACATTTTTGATGAGTATGTTGTTAGTTCTGCACTCAGTAGAGGAAGTATCAAGGATCTTACCATCCATGTTTTTTTGAAGTCAAGAAATACGCTTGGAGCAGATGATGGGCAAATAAAATATGAAGAGTAATTGCAACTCCTGATTGAGAAATTAGAGAAAGAAAAAGGAAAATATTTTTCAAATCTCAAGATTCAGTTTCAAGTTATCATGTCTAAAAGCTGGGACTCAAATGGTGTAGGTGTCTTGTTCCCTTATTATAAAAAGAGGCTGCTGGGAAAATGGATCTGTCAACTTATTTGTCTTGTACCCATCCAAATAGCTCAGGCTGAAAACAAGCGACTACAGCCCTTTCTTGATGGACTTCAGATACCTCCACATCACACTTTTGCAGATATCATATCTCTAGCAAACTTGCTCCACTTTGGCTTATATGACGTTGTCTTGAGTCAGTGGGATGGTAAAATCATGGTGATCTCATCAATGGAAAAGCAAAGTAGCAGCAAGTCTTACTTATTAAACCATCTGTCTGGCTCCCTTCTTGATGTAGCAGGGGGCAGATGCACTGATGGAGTTTGGATGACAGTGTAGATGGATTCAAATTGCCTCTATGTACTGATGGACTTTGAGAGATTGGGGAGTTTTAAGAGAACAAAGAAAGAAGATATGCTACTCTCAGTCCTAAATGCTGCCTTGAGTAATTTAACAATATTCAACAAGAAGGTTTGTTTTGCAAATGGTCATATTTTTCATGGTCTTTCTGGTTGATTTTCTCATATTTTAGTGGGCTCACCGCTTTCCTTTAAATGTCATAGCTACTTAAAAATTAATTGATGTTTGTGAATTTTTTTTATTAATCAGGATTTTCATTTTGACAAGGAGACAGAAGCCATCTTCCACCGTTCCCAAAGTGGGGTGAACTTGGTGAAGAATGATGAAAATTTATTCAAGGGAATATTTCACTTCGCTCTCAAGGATGTATATGTCTCTGATGTAGAGGAATTAAAAGATGAATTCCGTGTAAAACTTCTACAAATTTGTAAAGTATCTCGTGAAAACTTCTTGACAAAGATGTACGGAGGAATGGTTGGACTTTCTACATTGCCTCCTTTTACTCGACGAGAATATCATCAAGAAATCCTATATGATATAGCTTTGAAAGTAGAGGAAGAGCTCGAACATAGTTATGACAGTGGTCGTGCCTTCTTGAGGGATTTGAAACTTGTTATTGCCCAGATAGCGGTGAAGGATTGGACCCCTGTAGATTTTAAGCGTGTTGCTATGAAGGTTGATATCCTTCGCAGGAATTTGGTTTCTGCTGTCAAGGCAGGATGCCTTTCTGTGCCAGGTACGAACAAGGTGCTTATGAATTTTGACACTCAGGAAGTGGTAGGTGATTCTCCAATAGAACTTGGGGATCTCTGAATTGATTTGCAGGACATAGGTCTTGAGCTTGCAGCTCTAGATGAATCTACATCGAATGATAAAATATTGTGTCGTCTCAAATCCAGACTAGAATATTTCTTGGAAAGAAGAGGAAAAAATGGTGATCTATGGCACTCTATATTTCAGGACTTCTTAGGGGCATTGATTGAGAGACGACATGATCGTGTTCAGAAGTGGCTTTGCAGCAACACTGCAGAATTTTCTGGCAACAATGATATACAAAATTTGCAACTGGAGGCAATTTTAGCCCTCGCAGAATTGAAGCAAGGGCTCTTTGTATGTGGTTGTAAATGTTCTGAATGTTTTTGGTCATGTGTTCTAGAGAAATTCCATTCCTATGATCACTCTTATATGAGTAATCATGTTTGTGTTGACAAGTACACATATTGTTCTCTCGAATTATTAGATCGAGGAAATGAAGTGGAGGAATGCCAGAATTTTGCAGGTCATGATGGGAATCATGATTGCAGAAAGAAAAATCATACGTGTATGAAGATTTGTTCCTTATTTGACAAATCATCCAATTGCAGCAAATCCTTTTGTTTGAAGGTTGGACATGAAGGCACTCATAAATGCAGTTCATCACAACATTTTTGTAATAAAAAGTGTTCCCTTCCAAGCTGCAAAAACCTTTGTGTTATACAGATTGAACTTGGGGATCATGAAAATCATGCTTGTCATGAAAGGTATTCTCCCAAAAGATGCATCATGGAGGGGTGTCCTAGAAGCTGCGGTTACGAACATCATTTCCATGAAATTTATTAACCCCAAACCAAAATAATGTAGCCATCACAAGAAGAGAGGAGCAATAAATAACATACAAGTGCTTGTGCGAAGCTTCAAGTATATTTCATCCACACGACGTCTTCCTGACCCTTTACTTAGCCTATCTTGGAGGGATGACGAAGTGCACCTGAAACAAAAAGTAGTTGAAGGTCAATGGCGGTTGCACTTTTCTGTCAATGATCAATCCCAGTGGCAAGAGCATGAAGTTTTCTACTTTATGAAAAAAATGAACTAAGAGCATATAATACAACCATTCAGTAACAAAGAATTTAAAAAAGAAAAAATGTTTAACAAAATGTTTCAAGCAGGAAAATCCAATTATTTTGTGTTTTTTGAGGAAATAATTTGAACTGCAAATCACAATATTCTGGCACAATATAAATGCGAAGAACGGATGGAAAAAATAACCTACAAGAATCGAAACTTCCTTAAAACAACACCCTATATTCGAGCTATAAAACTCAAAAATTCTCTCCATCCCATATAAATCAAGTATAAATATTAAATATATGCTTTTCAACATGATGAAAGCTGACTTCAGTTCATTAGATGAAAGCTGACTAGTTCTTTGCATTGATCAAGTTACTAAATATTCGTCAACCTTAGCAAGTCAGTAAATCAACCATTTCTTGTTTACTATGTCTATACAAGTTCACAGCCTAGGAGTCCTAAGCCTATTTATTTCATCTTCGGCATGGATCGACAGCTGAGTTTTCAAATTATTTCTTTTTCTTCTCACTTAAATTGTGAAAAAGGTTGGTTGGGATATTCTCTAACAATATATTTATTTGAATTTACTTTACTAGTTCTATCCTTAGTGCATTCAATATGGCTCTACCTAAGAGTCCCAAAGCCATTTGAAATTGTAGAGTTTTATAGTTTGAGCTACTGCTCTAAGAAGCTATAAGATAGGAACATTTTCTATTCTCAAAGACACCAATCTACACAGGGCATGCAGAAAAGGAAGGAAAAGGGTTACCAAAAAATAAACATAATCACCCAAAATAAATAAAGGGACTGTCTTAAGCAAAAAAATGAAGAGGTTGCAATGCCTTTCTATCTTTTTTTTTGCATGGTTGGAATCTAAATCGTGATTGATATATATTCAATGCATATGCGTCTCATCTCTTGACCAGTTTTTATATTTTTCTTTCAGGCTATCAAGATAGAGGAGATTTCTTGCACAGTAAATATAAACCCCCAAGTTCAATCCGCCGATATAATGTCACCCCCTTTTCTAGTGTTGGGAGAAACTAATGGGACGCAAGATAGTTTTGCAGTGAACTTGCTAGATGGTTTTGGGACGATTAGAAAACTTCTACAAGGAAAAAAAATGCAGTTTTCTCAAAAAACTTATCTCATACTTCCATCCCTTTCCAGCACCAGATTTAGCTGATGGCGGCCCTTACATTTAAAATAGACACTGGCGTAGAAATTCCTCATAATTAGGTATTTTAATTTCTTAAAATTCTTGATAATTATATATTCGGCTTTCTTAAATCCTTTAGGATAAATTATTTGATATTAAAAATTTACAAATTCTGCCCGACATTACCCAATTTGCAAACTAATTTAATGCATATGAACAAAAGCATCTAATACAATGTTATCGGACCACATTCATGCCTCTATTAATCAAGGCTTTAAATAAGCTGCATGTCCGTCTGCTTGGATTAAATCCCCTTTCAATCATTTCTTCCATTATCTTCTGAGCCTCTATTGTGTTACCCACCTTGCAGAAACCATGTGCTAGAATATCGTAAGACCACTCATTCGAAACACGACCTTCCTTGGACATTATTTTGAATAGGTGAAAGCTGACTTCAGTTCATCAGATGAAATATATGACTTGCCAATATTTCTTCAAATAATTTCAATACATCAACCACCCTTTTATATCTCAGGTAGCCAGTTAACAAGCTAAGATGGGAAATTGAATTTGGTGCCCGCTTATTTCTAATAATCTTTTCATATAATTTTGTAGCTATTTCTGGTCGACCTGCATATAAAAGGCCTTGGATAAAAGCATTATATAAATTGGTATAAGGGGATAGACTCATTACATGCATATCCAACAGTGGAAGAACCTGATCTGCATGACCTGTTTCGCAAAGAACATTAATCACAGTTTTGAAAATATTGCAACTCGGAGAGTAGCCATATTTCCGTATTTCTAGCAATAAATCTGAGGCCGTCTTTCCCCTTTTTGCATGGCATAATTCATATATTAGAGTACGGTAAAATATTTCATCAACAGACATGTCGTTTCTTCTTATCTTACTTGGCAACAAATATGCACCTTGCAGAGAGCATAAATGAATTTTCTGCAAATTGCAACACCAGGGGCACGGTGCCTGTCAATGCTTGCATCAATCATTTGGCACATTTTATCCAATCTCTCAGCCTTCCATAAAGGATTTGCAAGAGTGAAGTATGTTAGTTTACAGCAAGGGAAAAAACCTCTTGTTAACCCATCTTCCAGGACTTTGTACGCATCACCCACTTTTTCAGCTATGAAAAGGGCATTGATAAGCTCAGTGTAGGTCATATAATGTGGATAAAAACCCATTTATTATTTCTCATTAAATAAATCGAATGCAACTTCAACCAACCCTCCCCTGCAGAAAAAGGGAACTGTTTCATTAATGGTACTCTGGTCTGGAAAAATATGCTTCTCTCTCATCTCAATAAGCAAATCAAAGAGCTCCTTAAGTTTGTTTTTCCTCAGAAAGCCACTCGCTAATGCATTGTAGCATCGAGGTCCAGGAACATATCCTTATGAATTTCTATTCTGGAAGAACTCCAGGTCTTCAACCAGAGCACCAATCCATGCATCATACACTTTAGACATTAGAATCTTCCTCTCTTTCCTAAATTCCTCAATTAGTGTGCAAGCTTCTTTCATTTTATTTTTCCTTGCAAAGTGCACTGATAACTATTTCGAGTGTAGTTTCATTCACTGAACCAGAATTCCTTTTAAGTTCATTAAATAGTTGTTTGGCCTCATCTAACTTACCCTGTTTGCAGAGATTTTTATCATTATAACATGCAATGGTCAGGTTAAATTGCTATTCCATTAACAATTTTTTACTGTTTCAGAGAAGTTCTAACTAGAGGCATGGCTCGTTTAACCAGACCATCCCCATAGTGATAGCTACATGTTATATTACACACACCGAACGGTTCTTTTAATCATTTGTGATTTATTATTAATTATATTTTATTGTACTTTCCACCGTGTAATGGACCAAGGTTTTTACAATAGAGGTAGTTCGTCCCACTACACCCGGGTTGCTGTAGAACTTGCTACAGGCTACACCCATTCAAGTTATTTCATTCGATTTCCTCCTATAAATAGTTTATTTAATTTAGAATTCTTGTCTTCTGGGTTTAATATGGTTTTCCGGATTATGGTTTGACTTTCAAACCTTTGTGAGACAAGTATAACCCATCCTGCAAGTGTGTTTTTGACCATTAACTCTCTATCTAGTATTTTGTTGTCTCATTTTTGAGTTTTCATAATTCTTATAATTTCCTTTGAATGTGTTAGAATCCTCAAAACCCGCCCGCAAAATTTGCTTGTAAATGGTATCAACCACATCAAAGAAATATTCCTACACCAATCTATTCAACAACATGTTATAAGAAAACCCATCTAAATCTACTCCTTGGAATCTCATCCGTGCAAACACCTGCAGTGCCATATCAGAATTTCCTGCATGCGCATAGCCCATTATTAAGGTATCATAAAACCAAAGATCCGATATGTTTTTTTGCTTCTAAAATGACTCAAGCGAGTCCAACAAGACTCCTGTAAATTTTTCTCGAGAGAGCATCTTGAGTAAGGTGTAATAAGAAACTCTGGTGTGTTGATAATCTATTTTTCTCCCAGCCCAGTCAAAAAAATTCAACCCATGCAATACATCATTCTGAAGCTTGAGTACCCTCACAACACATTCTTCAGTGAGATTTATATCAAGATGTGTAAGCGCCTCATATGTTTTTACACCCTGATGGTCTTGAGACAGTACTTCACAAATCCTATTTACATCTCTCCTCAACTGCTCATTTCTCCATGCTCGAGGTTGAAGCCTTCTGTCTGGAAACCACTCTTTGAATGATAAAGCAATGTCTCTCAAACTGACATTATAAGCTTCTTCCTCGTTGCCATCGGCTGCTGCTGCTGTAGCTATGGTCGAGATTTGACAGACATGATCCCACTATGGATACAGTAGCCTTCCATCCCCTTCCATCAATCGAATAGGGTTTCAAGTGGAGATGAGATACAATACTCTGCAAGTTGGCAATGGAATCCTCTTGTTCTGTAGGAAATTTTGAGTGCATCTCCTCCACATCTTTCTAGCCTTTTTCTCATGATCCAACCAAGCCTCTCTGCTACAACACTGATTCTTATTTCTTTCGTTTCCCCTCCCACATGGTTATTATATAAAGTAGTCTCAATGGAGAGATTGGAAGTGGAGATGCTGAAATTTTTACTATATCCATTGATGCCATAGCTCCCTCAATGGTTTCATGGATGCGAGCACCCAGGCCTCCTCATTTTGCGTTTGGGCATCTCAAAGGATGGACTCTGCGACAAAATCACAAGATCAAATGCCTTCCACATGGAAAAAAAAATCAGAAGATCGAAAGCCCTTCGCTTGGATGGATCGATACAATATTATTAAGGGATACATATGAAATAGCTAAACATAATTAGTAAATGTACTAGAGTAAAATTTCATGGGGGATTTATAAGCAGAGTGACCCCAGTTTCTTCCCCAGCCAGTGTAATCAGTCAAACTCTCCTTGCGAACTAGTACCATCTGTTTCAATGGTTTCTACTTCCAAAGATTTGCAAGATTGTGAATCAACTGTTTTGACCATTGGAAGAGTATGGAAAGCGTGTAAAGTAGGGAGAGCCAACCACTCAATCACTCCTAGTTAGACCAGCAATAATAATCTCTAATTCTGCTGATGTGCAGATACTAAAAGCAACTGTGTACATTCTTTCAGAACTTGTATCTACAAGTGATGTTGTGGCTCAAATTATTTCCAAGGCAGACTCAGATTTTTAGTGTACTCGGATTGAGCCTTTCAATATGTAATTGGAGAAGCGCTCAAGCAAACTGACTCTCCACCAACACACAACTAACAAGTGTAGCTAATAGCGACGATTAATTTCACAGAATCGTCCATGGGAAAGTAAATTAAGAAAGTTGTGAAAAATGAAAGGCAAAAGAGACTAAATGACATATAAATTGGGAATGTTGGTTCCACAGGATCACTTATGAACAAGTAATATTGAGAAAGTGATGCAAAGTGCAGTGTACCTTTTCTGCTTCTATTTGTACCCCTCTCAGCACCACTTTGCAAGATCCAACATAACCCAATAGTGCCTTCATGCATTGCAAATTTTTCCCTAACAGGATTAACAATTAAAATCTCAGCATCAATCACCACAAACATTGCAAGTGCAATGACTGCTCTCCATAACTCAATGCACACGGAACCTTTAAGATCTCCAAAATCAATGACCTAAAAGCTGCATCTAGGGCTATATCCACCGCAACCAATATCAGAACACTGACCAAGAGTTGTGAATCCATTGTCCCCTTTTGGTTCTATAACCTACCACAGATAAAAACCTAAGAGTCGATGAATTTCCTATCCAATCAAAGGGGATAAACTTTGAAATGTTCTTGGCATTGCCCCCTTAGAAGCTTTCGCTCCATAATTTTTTAGACGCATTGGTAAAGTCCAAAAGCATGACTAAGACCCTAAGAACCCCGAAAAATGGAGGAAGGCTAGCCCTATAAAATGGAGGCGAGGTTGACCCTATCACTGGAGGCGAGGTTGGCCTTGTCCATAGATTCAAGAGGGAAAACAATGTAACAATGCTTCGTCGGAAGAGTCGACCAGTCTCTCTCGCGCTCCTCTCTCGACTTGCTAGGAACAATTACCTATCTCCAACTTTCATCGTGTCTATTTTCCCTCTTCTTTTTCATCATTTTTCCGCTCTTTGAACAAATTGTTTTAATTTCTAAATTACCACAATTAAAATAGTTTTATTTTTTAAACTAAAATAATTATAACTCTATAGGCGCAGGTTCTTTGAATGTGGAGAAGTTTTATTTTAAATTTTTAATTTCTATAGGTTGCTCTTCTACATTCTGGATTAATTAAACTAAAATAATTATAGCTCTATATATGCGCATGTTTTTAAACTAAAATAATTATAACTCTATATGCGTGTGAAGAGGACTTTTATTGTAGATTTTTAAACTAAAATAATTATAACTCTATATATGCGCATGTTTTTAAATTAAAATATTTATAACTCTATATGCGTGTGAAGAGGAGTAATTTATTCATGTTTTGGATGCAATTGTTAATTTCTTTATTTTGATTATTATAAAATTAAAATGAATATTTTATTTTCTATATTAAATAAAATAAATTGAATTGTGATAATTTTTAGTTAAAATAATAATTTAGGATTTTAAAACAAAATATTAGTCGGCCTTAAAAAAAGTTGTTTTAGAGTGATATAATTGTTATGTAGAGTAGTGATATAATTTTTATGGTTGTTTAATCATTTATTGTTTTTACAAATAGAGGATTACTATTTTTTTATTCATGAGGATTATTTTAAGATGTTTGTGCATAATTTAGGTGTAAGTTTAGATTAATCCAACATAAAATGTTGTTTTTGAGTGCTTTAAAGAGGATAGAGATTAAAGTACAAATTCGATTATAGAGGGATGTGATGAGTTTCTTAATTAAAATACTTGTAGGGATTAGATGGAAAAGAAGAAAAGAATATGCACCTTATATGAAAGTAAAATTTAAATAAGTGCACTTTAATGACAACACAATCCTTGTAGCATGATAACATATACGAAAGGCAATCCTTAGAATCCATTTGATATGTGAATAAAGTGTTAGAAAATAAATCATAAAGACATTGTGCCATGGGCTACCCTATCAAGCTCTTACATGCAGTAGTGGAAGTGCTCTCAAGTCTAAAATGGATGAGGGTAGGTGATGAGAAGCTCTTGACACCTTTCTAAGTAAATCCACCCTCTAGAATGAGGACTTGAACCTCTCCTTTATTGAACAGGATGAGAGGAGAGATAATGTAGTCGAGGAAAGAGAAGAGGATCAAATTGTGGATTAAAGGCTTGTGTGCTAGATCATTTTGGATGTCACAATTCCTCTCTAGTGAATGTTCTCTCTTTCAAAACTAGGTTTGTTGAATGTACACACCTTCTCAAAACACTTTGTAGCTAATTTTTTTCCTAATATGTTGAAATTATCTTTAGTGAGGTGCATGTCTTCTAAAATATGCGTTGTTTTAGCACATAATACTCATGATAATGCATTAAATGTATGAGCAACAAGTCAACACAACATCATGGCATTGCTTCTCCATGATATTTATTTTTTTCTTATTATGAAGTTCCAACCTACTAGAAATAGTTCAATATGGTGCCCCCTTTGTAATAACTTGTTGTTTTCATTTAGTAACCATATATATCTATTGATTTTCCTTTGTATGGATGAAATACAAACATTTCCTAGAATTATCCTTCTTGAGCACACCCTATCCAAGACTTGAATGGTTGAAATACGAAATCTGCCAATAATAATCCCTTTTGACCACATCACCTCTCAATATTTGCCTTTCCATTTGTAATAATTAACATATGTGGATGAAAGTAGATCTAATTCAACTTCATGAAGAAAAACAACCTTGCATATATGGCTAGGTTGAATTGCATCATTACCCAGTTAACCTAGTCATTATCATCCTCCTTAACCTCAGCCGTTGCATCCTCCTTGATTGCACATACAACTCAACCCCTCTCCACTCCTTCAACCGGGATGAAAAGGATTCAATATCAATAGGAATAATTGACGGGATGAAGAAACTCGAGTAAGTCGCAATCCCTGCATCCTCCTTGACTATTCCTGTGACTCAACTCGCTCAGCTCCTCCTCATCTCCTTCAACTGGGATAAAAAGGCTTCAATTTCAATAGGAAGAACAAGCAAGATTAGGAACCTCGAGAAAGTTGTAGTCCATGCATCCTCCTTGGCTTCGTCTGCAACTCAACCCCTTTAGATCCTTCAACTTGGATTAAAAGACTTAAATAGGAAGAAATGGTGGGATCAAGAACCTCCCGCAAACTACAATAGGAAGAAATGGACGGATCAAACTGCGCCATTCAAAACAACAATATAACGACATTTTCTCCCATGGGGTATAAAAAAAAATGTTGAAGCATTTGTTCCATATTTGAAATTTTAATAGACGAGAAGCTCAATGATATATAGACAATTTAAATGTGCTTTGTAATAAATTAGAGGTTTGTAATGAACATTGCAAATATGACGTTTGAGCTTAAATTTATTGGAGGAGAAAAGGACATACATGTTGTGCATCTACAACACAAAACCACCTACACATTGAATGGTAAGTCGTCCATACAAATAAGAGTAAACTACCACCAATTTTTCTGGGATCATAACCTAAGAGGAAATCAATTTTAAAGGAAACTGCTCAACCCTACCAATCTCTCGGTGCATATAAAATTTATACAATGGCTTGTATTTATTACTTCAATCAATTGTAAAGGCAGGAAATTTACTCACTGATAAAAATCGGGCCCTTGAAATCTAAACCAAAGGGGAAGGCACAATATTTTATCCTATGTACACCCAACCCTGCACTCTGTAGCAAGTGGAAACCCAAAACAAATATGGAAATGAGAAATCAATGTAAGAACAAAGGTAGACATCCAATTAATTGAAATATAGAAGCCCAAAAATCACTTCCCACCATACCTTTGAGTCTTGCTACCCCATGGGTGATGGTAAATGATGGTGAATGACCATGATATCGGTAGTTGTTTCCTTATATATTTGTAAGGAAAGTTCCCAACTAATGAACGAGTCTTGTGCCATAGGTATTGGGGCAAGCAAGTTATTTGCCAAATATATTATGGAGGTGTGAGAAAAAATGTCCATTCTCCTCTGATACGAGACATGTCATCATTGTTTAAAGCTTGGTCTTCACAAACAGATCTGTCTAGAGCATTACAAGGACCCATCAATATTTTTCTCAAAAAACCTCTAAATGATAAAACCTCTGACTTTATAAAGGGTGCACCCTAATGCTACTCATGGTATGTTTTGGTCTTTCCAGATGATGTCCCCATTCATATTCAGGAGAACTAGAAATGAGTAATGATCTCATACAAATCCCAGAGGTTTTTACTATCTTTACTTTGAACAAGGTCCTACAATTCGAGATTGAGTAATATATGTTTACTCCAAACTCTTACTCGCTGAAATAATAAGGGCAGATAGGAGAGTTGTCTTGTGTCAAACCCTTTGAGTGAAAGCTCTGTTCATTTCTCTTGACAATAATACCACATGAGTGCACCTAAAAAATAGAATATTGCAAGGGCCTTTGAAAGGGGAATTTATAAGCCAACACCTCTCATTATGTTTCCTAGCAAGTGATTGAATTCACAAATGAGGACTTTTTAAAATGAGGGTTTTTTATATGACTGATGAACTCGACACTCCTCAGTTTGGGCTCTATATTCATCCCATATACCATGTTCGTACAATGGCACGATGGCACTCGAGGAAACTTTGGAATGGGAAATTCCCCAACCGCATACCCATTGATGGCATGCAAATATTTCATAGATCAAAGTATTATAACCCTAAACCTCTTATGAACTGAAATAAAAGGAAAACCCAGTTAACCCAGTCATTATCATGTCCCCTTAACCTAAGTCCATGCATCCTCCTTGATTGCCTTTGCTTTGGTGGAACATGGTTTAGAAGGGAAATTTATTGGACCATGGCCAATTCTAATATCAACAGACTTGTGGAGGGTGAAGAATTGGAAGGTTGTGGTTCAAGTTCATCTCTTTCATTATTTTTGTGGTTGAGGACTCTATGCCTTCTTGTTCGGGGGAAAAAAAAGTGAGAGATTTGATTTTTCACAATAGACCCTATTCCATGGTGTTGGGAAACACATACATAACTCAATGGACTTTAGAATTTGACCTAGAAGTGGATGTGCCCTCAATTGTCTCAGTCTAGGTTCATCTTCCTCAACTGCTCAAGAAATTTAATCTAAATCAAGAGACACAATTCTACTCTACTACTCTACAAAAATTAATTCACAATTTAGAACAACATTCGCAAACATGCATCAATCACATACACAAGTACACATATTTATCTAGGGGAAACCAACTCGTAAAAACCCCTTAAGCTTGCTTGCATTAATCAAATGAATAGATAATCTATTACAATTGCTAGCTTGCTCTTAGCTCAACTTGCAAAAGAACAATTGTTCTCTCTATTCAATGAAAAGTTATGACCTAGATTTAATCAATTTATGCCTCCACCTAAGCTCCTATTTCCTTGTTTAAATCCTAAGGAAATTGGCCCCCATTTTTTAGGAATTTCCTCCAAATTGATTGTGTAATTCCCAAGGATTGATCTTTGATTGCATGCAACACCTGTACACTCAATACTAGTCTACAACTGATGTTACATTGGCTTGGAATCTCCACCACACTTGAGCAATTTGAATTCCTTGCATGCATGATCTATTTTTGTTGATTGCTCAGTTAACACGATGATCCTTAATTGAGTTAGCAATTAAAGATTTTAGGGGTTAAGTCTCATTAGGAGTTAATGGGGTTAGGATTTTAGGGGTTTAGGGGGTTAAATGGGTTAGGGTTTTAGGGGTTTAGGAGGTTAAATGGGTTAGGGGTTGGGAATTAGGGTTTAATGGGATTGGGGTTAAGAGTTAGATGTTTAGAGGTTTAGGGGATTAAATGGCTTCTGAGGATTTAGAGGTTTTGAGGTTTAGGAGATTTAGTAGTATTAAGAATTTACGGGTTAGGGGGGTTAGGGTTAGATGTTTAGGGTTTAGGGGGGTTAAACTGGTTAGTTGACGGGGATTAGGGTTTAAGGGATGGAAGTTGAGGTTTAGAGGTTTAGGGTTTAAGGGCTTGAAATGGGTGCGGGTTTTTATGGTTTAGGGGGTTAAATGGGTTAGGGGTTTAGGGGGTTAAATGGGTTAGGGGTTAAGGTTTTAGGGGTTAGGGGTTAAGGGTTTAGAGGTTTAGGGTTTAGGGTTAAATGTGTTAGGGTTTAGAGGTTTAGGGGTTTAAATGGGTTAGGGGTTGGGAATTATGTTTAATGGGTTAGGGGTTAAGGGTTTAGAGGTTTAGGGTTTAGGGGGTTAAATGGGTTACGGGTTTAGGGGTATATGGGGTTAAATGGGTTAGTGGTTGGGAGTTAGGGTTTAAGGGGTTAGAGGTTTACGGGATTAAATGGGTTAGGGGTTGGGAATTAGTGTTTAAGGGGTTAGAGGTTTAGGGTTTAGGGTGTTATATGGTTTAGGGTCAGTTTAGAGGTTTAGGGGGTTAGGGGATTTAGCAGTTAAGAATTTTAAAGGGCTAGGGGTTGATGAGGTTAGGGTTTAGTGGGTTAAATGGGTTAGGGTTTTAGGGGTTTAGGTGTTAAATGGGTTAGGGGTTGGGAATTAGGGTTTAAGGGTTTAGGGGTTAAGAGTTAGATGTTTAGAGGTTTAGGGGATTAAATGGGTTAAGGATTTAGAGGTTTAGGAGATTTAGCAGTTAAGAATTTATGGGTTAGGGGTTAACAGGTTAGAGGTTTAGGGTTTAGGGGGTTAAATGGGTTAGGGTTTTAGGGGGTTAAATGGGTTAGGGGTCAGGAATTAGGGTTTAAGGGGTTAGGGGTTAAGGGTTTAGAGGTTTAGGGTTTAGGGGTTAAATGGGTTAGGGGTGAAGGGGTTAGGGGTTAAGGGTTTAGAGGTTTAGGGTTTAGGGTATAAATGGGTTAGGGTTTAGAGGTTTAGGGTTTAGGGGGTTAAATGGGTTAGGGGTTGGGAATTAGGGATTAGTGGGTTAGGGTTAAGGGTTTAGGGGGTTAGGGTTAAAAAGGGTTTAAGAGGTTTAGGTTTAGGGTTAAAAATGTGTTAGGGTTTAGAGGTTTAGGGGGTTAAATGGAACAGGGGTTTGAATTTAATATTTAATGGGTTAGGGGTTAATGGTTTAGAGAGGTTTAGGATTTAAGAGGTTGTTAATGGGTTACGGGTTTAGGGGTATATGGGGTTAAATGGGTTAGGGGTTGGGAATTAGGGTTTAAGGGGTTAGAGTTTAGGGGGTTAAATGGGTTAGAGGTTGGGAATTAGTGTTTAAGGGGTCATAGGTTTAGGGTTTAGGGGGTTAGGGGATTTAGCAGTTAAGGATTTTAAAGGGTTAGGGGTTAATGGGGTTATTGTTTAGGGGGTTAAATGGGTTAGGTTTTTAGGGGTTTAGGGCATTGAATTTGTTAGGTTTTGGGAATTAGGGTTTAAGGGGTTAGGGGTTAAGGGTTTAGAGGTTTAGGGTTTAGGGGGTTAATTTGGTTAGGGGTTTAGAGGTTCATGGGGTTAGGGGATTTAGTAGTGAAGGATTTTAGGGATTAGGGGTTAATGGGGTTAGGGTTTAGGGGGTTAAATGAGTTAGGGGTTTAGGGGTTAAATGGGTTAGGGGTTGTGAATTATGGTTTAAGGGGTTAGAGGTTTAGGGTTTAGGGGGTTTAATGGGTTACAGGTTTATAGGTTTCCCTGTCATATCCATATTTGTTTAATTTCATGATTAATTAGGCATTTTTAATGTCTCACTACTCGGTTAATTAGGATTAAGTAATAATGCAACTAAAGGATAAAATAAAGATCTATTTATAATATTGGGTTTATGAGTCATCTTTGAGTCTATAAACCCATCTCCTATATCATCAAGGCATTCGAGGAGTCTGTCCATGTCAAATTTTACTTCATACAGTAACAATTTGAAAAAAAAAATCACCTTTAAACAAAGATGCTCTAAATTTTATTTCAAAGAACAATATCTGATCTTTTTTCCCAATTATGGACAAACAAGTCATTTGAGTTGACATAATCAAATTATTGGTTAAATTTGTGTATGTACACAAACTTAAAACTAGACCTCAATACAAAGAAATGAGAGAAATAGCCATAAAACTAGTGCTCAACACATAAATAAAACAACTAACTCTAAAAAACACCCTATGTGGTCTACGATCTCAGCTTTGGAAGAACCATTGACTTTCATCTAAACATAGACATCGTTCCTGGTTGATATGCAAAAGCATCCCATTTTGATACAGTTGGGACCTAAAATATTCTATCTGAATGCTCTTGAACTCAATTATATACATAATTTAAATTGAGAAGTGCAAAGGAGTTGTAATAAGAAGTCATATTATACAAGATTGGTCGTTGCAACTTCTAAGTATTTTGAAATACATTTTTTCCCTTTTGAGTTTTGGTACAGATCAAGGCTTATAGCCCAAAGAGTTATCAATTCCCGTGATTTTTTATTGAACCATTTTATTTTTAGAATATTGGGTCATATGATAGCAAATGTTGGAACTGTAACTTTGGACCTAGCCAAAGGGACTGAGACTCTGATGTTGTCATGTTGATCTTGGGAACTTCTAAGTTTTTTGAAATATGTTATTGGCCTTTTGAGGTTTGGTATGACAAAGGCTTATATCCCAAATATTTATCAGTTCTCATTCCTTTCTATTGAACCATTTTAGTTTTGGAAGATTTTTTCATATGATAGCAGATGCTAGAAGTATAAATTTGGAGCTAGTGAAAGGGTTTGGTGTTGTCACATCTATGTTTGAATTTTTTGACAAAAATAATGTTATAGATCCAAAGGACCACAATGAGGTTAACCCTGAAAAATATCATGGCCCTTTAGCGTTTAATAATGTGGAATTTAATTATCCAGCTCATTTAAATACCATTATTTTGAGAAGTTTCAACCTTAGAATTAATGCAGGGAGTAGTGCCACACTAATTGGAAAGAGCGGGTGTGGTAATTCCACCATCGTCAAATTCACTGAGAGATTCTATGATCTAGTGAAAGGGATAGTACTCACATATGGAAAATATTTAAGGAGCTTCATTTTCCAGTCTCTGAGACAAAACATAGCTCTTGTAGGGAAGGAGAAAACTCTTTTTGTTAGGAGCATCTAGGATAACATTGTGTATGGTAAATATAATGCAACTGATGTGGAGATAATAGAGGCTGCCAATGCCCATGAATTTATTTTGTAATTTCACTAAAACAAATATTTAACTACAATTAGTCAGTAAGATTGTGAATTGAATGTTATTAATGAATGGTGTGCATTGTGAATATATACTACAAATGTTTAAAGGATGGATATGAATTGAACACATGGAAAAGGAACTTGGTCAACTTTCATTCCATGTGGATGGGACAAGTAATAGAGGCAAGAATGTGCAATGAAGTGGAGACTCAAGCTCGTGAATCAAATATTGTACAACATTTCAATTTTTAAAAGAGAAGGAAGAAAATAAATAATTTTTTAAAGGCCAATTCCATGAGAGAATTAAGGAACTTTGTGATGCTTCGGTTAGATTAGAGTGCACAAAAATGATAAAATGTAGTAGGTGGAATCTGAGAACGAATTGCTTAAGGCAGGATATATAAGTGATATAAGATTGTTGAGTTTCACAAGGAGGAAAGGCTTCTAAAAATGCACTGTAATGTGGGCTTAATGAGATGGAAGCTATCAATGACAAGATTCAAGAAGCAGGGAAACTTGAAACTCAAAATCTTGGTATAGAATTAAAAGGGAAATTGTAACTAGTAGTTTTTGATGATGATGGATTGGGAACTAGGGGTGGGCAGGTAAAAAAACTCCAAGCATCACACTTCAGAGGCATAGATATTAAAAACTCAATCAAAATGAAATCCCTAACTCTGGACACACACCATAACATCATCAACCTCTTGCTTTGACCAAGTTATTCAATAGTACATTCCTAGAAAAAATTTCTAATCACTAGAGGTTCATTGGTCCTTTGGAAAATATTAAACTCAACCATCATTCATGTATGGTCCCTTGATGAATCCAATGAGAAAAATCACTATAATTACAACAACAACCATTATATATATTGGCAGAGAGATTTACTCGCAACAACAACAAAATACATTAGTCACAGGGGGGGTTGAACCTATTTTACTAGTTTGACAATGACAACATCTATAAAAAAATACACGAAAATGACGTCAAACAAGTAGAAGCAATGAGTTTTTGAAAGTTAAATGTTGATGCATTTCAAAGTTGCACTAGTGTTGGAAAGAACACTTGAACAACTTAAGTAGAGCTACAAAGCTTGGGCCAATTTAATCTTCAAAAGTCATAATTAACAGTGCTTCATGAGAATGAATAGACAACATGAATAAACAACAATAACAGTCCCTTCACAAGAGAATCTATGCTTTAAGTGTCTTTGCGAGAATGAATGAGCAAAGAGAGAGAATTCCCCAACCATAAGTGATAAAATAACAAAGAGAAAAGAGAATGAGAATATGCCTATGGACCTGTGTGGAATAGTCTATGGACATGTGCAAGCATTAAATATCACGAGTTAGAGTGTTACATACCTCAAATTGACATATAATTTTTCAATACATAGCCTGATACTGGCAGAATGAAGGCTAAACATAACATAGTATGCATTGAAATAATAACATAATCTATTATTCCACTATAGTTACATAATCTCATAATCGAAATTGGAAGGCAGAGTAACTAATGTTAGAGATGAAGTTGCAAGAGCAGACTTGAGGTATAGGCTCTATAGTCAGAGTAGTTACAAAATGGTAATAACAATAGAGATTTTATGTATGTGGATGCCAAAACAAATAAATTTTCTCTACTTGTTGGCTTAAGTGTTGGACCTGTAAGGCAGAGTAGATGTCAGGGAACCTAGCCTATGGGCTATAGCAGTTACAAGTTACAAGTGTAGATGCCTGAGAGTCTTAAGTAATGAATGTGAAGACATTTCAAGCCATTTATATTGATTTCAAAGGGCGAGGTAATAAACAGTCTAAGAGAAATAAGGATAAATACCAAAGGGGGAGGACCAAATCAATAAGACTAAGCAATGTTTATGTTGCCATCAATGTCGGGGGGGGGGGGGGTGGTGTTGTTAGTGATGTTGATATTGATGTCTCAAGAGTTTTGATTTTGTGATGTACTGGAATTGATGAGGAAGTCTATTATTTTCCATGTGTATGTTATATGTCAATTATTTTCATATTTATTGATATTTTCAAGGTAGTAGAGAGTTTCTTAGCATTAATATTTCTCACAACTTGGGATACTCGAATTGCAATGGCAAGACAATATTTCGCAGGTCCTCCTTGTTTGGGTTTATTCTTATCCCAACAATTCCTCCTCCAAATATAGATGCGTTGTGAGTATATATTTGTGATTGTGGTAGGTGTTTTCGTTCCTATAGACAACCTAGAGTTGTGATAGACCAGTGCCTAGGACATATTATATAGCAAGGAGCATATGGTATAACAGAGGGAGTTATCATTAAAAATATCTCATGCTATATCTTGTAAAACAAAGAATAATAATCTAAATGGGACCAGGACATTCAGAAACTGACACAGGGAAAAGAATACTACAGAGGCAACATGCAAAACTCCAATATGAAAGCAATGTGACACCCGTATAACTCTATGAAGAAAGCGGCCAATTCAGAACACTTAAATAAGTTATCAGAAGGTGTATATAGTGAATGAAATATTGAGAAGATACTAGTTAACATTGAGATGATATCCAAATACACAATACCACCATGCATGGGCTTACCAATCTAGGAATCCATACATGATGATAGCATTTTAAAAACACCCTCCCAAAGAAACTAATATAGCAGAAACATGGTTTAGATGAATAGTGGAATAGAATATCATGCATGAGCCATATTTAAAGCGCTTGACTAATCTGAGTATGGGTATCAACTAGGATAAATCCATACCCGAAAATCAGTGAGCCACTCGCATTCCAAAACATGATGCAGGAAAGATGGATGAAATGAAATGATCTATTTAGATAACACACAAGAGAAAGTTACAGACCGTGAAATACCAAAGACCAGAATCCTCTTTAACAGATGGAACTCCTCCTCACCGAGACCCTATGGGCTCTGAGCCTTCATACAAGAGTTCAACAATAATTTATACGAAACTCGCTTTCACTGCATAATTTTCTGATAAAATATGGAACCCTAAATCATTTGTTCTTTGGGAGCTTTATATGAGAACAAGAAAACTCCAAAAAAGGGAGTAGGTGATGAACATTTAATTATCTCATTAAAACAAAATTGCAGAGACGTGCATGCCCATACTGCTCGATGACTTTGTAATGCTGTTTGTACTCTGTGGCCTGCTAACTGAAATAAATGCACTGGGTAGAAATCTCTCCAGGAACACGGCAAAGCAGGAAAATCACATAAACATTCCGTCCTTTCCTGAAAGAAAATGGTGCTGAAAAGAAAGCCTCGAGGTATTTTATCTGCGAGGGGTACCTTCTGCCTTCTAAACCATGAATTACGGTTTAAGATCTTCAATGCTGAACGTTGAATTCCTCGATCATTTGCTGATATTTCTCTGCTGCTCCATTAATGTTTTCATCTACTAAATCTGTGCTTTGAATGGCTCTGCAGGGTTTGACAGATTTGAACCCTGCTTCTTTAATGGAAGTCTTGTCAATTTACCTTCTCAGGCCATTCTCCATAATTACAGTCTCTGAAAAATCATCCTTTGATGTGCTCTGCTACTGAAATCAAGACTGTAAATCACAACAATATTTCATCACTGAAACCTTGCAAAACCCGCAAACTTGTTAAGAAAAACCATGCGTGGTGATGGAGATGCAGTGGGTATGACTGCGTAGTAATGCGGCATGATGAAATGGCAGAATAGTGCGAGGCGATGGTGAAAAGTGCAGAGAAATGGAGGAGAAATGTTTTGGCAAAGGTTGGAAGAATGTATGAAATTTAACATAGACAGTGGACGTTTGACCTTTGAATAGGAATATGTAGGGGAGACGGACGAATGTATGACAGGAGCACGTGGAATGATGGCGTGGAGATACGGGGTCAATGGCGCGGCGCGGGTTAAATCTAGACCGTTCGATCTCAGGAGGAGATCGACGGTGGAAAACGTATCGGAGGGCAATGAGACGGTGGGCCAGGGGCACTATTGGCTTGGATTAACTTCTGCACATCTTTGGAGTGCGATGACCGTTGGATGAAGAGCCCCATATCGAACGGTGGATATGAATATCGCGCCGTATCTTTTTCTGAACAATAACGTGCGATGGAGAGCGGTTTTTGAGCCGTACGCGGGGGCACGTGGCGCACGATGTATGGAATTTCTCCGATTTGAGAAATATCGCCTGCCTCCGAAAGGCGGTGCGATAGAAACCGAGCGGGTTTTGCACAAGAAGCGAGTGTGGGGACCACCGGGGCACATTGACTCCGGGCTGTTGATTTTACGATTTGATCGGACGGTAGTCAGGTGGGCTACGGGCGCGACGGAGATGAACGAACGCCGTCCGATCTGTATAGATTGACGGCTCATAATGCGCCCGACATACATTTGATAAGCGCCTTTTGGGCTGGCGCCTAGTCTAGCGCCCGGGTTACGTGGAGGAAAATATTTAAAGGGCTAGGGCCGAAGGGGGTAGGCCTTATATATTTTTCAAATGTGGACTTTCGGCCTTTTGTAATGTAATGTGGGGATATAGGAAGGTAACGATAAGCAGAGTATGGATTTCTCAGGGCAAAAAGGGGTTTTGGACGGTTTAAGCAAGGATGCTTATCGAAATTTTAATAGGATGCTGATATGATCAACATGGGCTCCGCCTGGGGACAAGACACCTATCCCCGGACGTGTCGAGAACTCTCCAGACCATCTGTTAGCCCTTGCGGATCCCCGTTTTTCAACACTTCTCCTTTCTTTTCATAATTCATCATGACACCCACATTATTCAATAAAGATAAACAAGAGACCAATATATAATATGATACATCAAGCTTTCGCCCTCGCATCAGAACTTGAATTAGTGTTTAAGAACCGACCATTTGCTGTGGGGTGTCGAGCAAGTCACCCCGTGAATTTTCCAACTTGAAAGTGTTGTTACCTCCCTGTTCCACAATTTTGAAGGGACCGAACCAAAGTGGATCGAATTTACCATGTTTTCCTTTTTCAGCCCTCTGGATGTCCCACCTGAGCACTAAATCACCAATCTGAAAATTCCTGTCCTTAGCATGCTGATCAAAAAGGCATTTCATCTTCTCCTCGCTATTCAAACAATCCTTTGACTTACCCTAAGCAGGTGTTTCTTCCAATCTCCACCTGTACCGATTTATTCTCCTAGTCATATCATCAAAGCTTTTGAATACGCATCAATTCCAAGCATCGGTAGGGCTAATTGAATAGGAAATACTGCCGCCCTCCCATATACCAATTCATATGGGGATTTTCCAGTTGCTCTCTTGCTGGTAATTCTATTGGCCCACAGAGAAAAATTTAACTGGGAATCCCAATTTTTCTGGTTTTCATTTATAACCTTCTTCAATTCTCTCACCAGGGTTTGATGTTGTCTGGGATTGACGGACGATAACGCACCTCAACTTCATATCTTAAACGAGGGTTCTAAGGTGGACGAAATGTACTAGCAGCCACAACAAGGGAATCAACCATCCTATTCTGTTCTCGGGGCATGAACTGGATATTGAATGCCAAGAAGAAATTCTCTACCATGTCCCAAACTTCATTCCTATAAGCCCTTAGCCGAGGATGTTTGGTCTGACACTGATTCCTGACTTGTCTAACCACCAGTTCTGAATCTCCCAGAACTTTTAAATTTTGTATGTTCATGTTCCTGGCTGTCTGCAATCCTAATAGAAGTGCTTCATATTCAGCCACATTATTAGTAGCTTCATATTCTAGCTTGAAAGACAATGGAACCCATTTTCCTGTAGGATAAATTAATAATATTTCGGCCCCATTACCTTCTTTTGAATTTTCTCCATCAAAATGAAGTGTCCAGATTCCTGCTTCATTACTCTCAGAGGGCTGATCAGTCTTGATCTGGCAGAAGGATGGTTCATGAGCATAATATTGATCTTATTCCAGCATCAAGCATGAGAAATATCCCTCTTTACTGTAGATTGGTGAATTTACAGAATTGTCAGCCTTAGTCACCATCTTGACGAATCTAGTCTCCCTGTACAATCTCCTCTCTTGGCCACCAAAAACTGGGATAGTGGCATATGTTAAATCCAACTTAATTGACCCACCAATTTTTGTTCCCCAGGATCTTGACAGTAACATGCCAAAGCGAGCTGGGATGTCAGCCACCATGATGTCCATTACCACACTTTTTGCTGGGATTTGGGCGAAATTGACCACCAAATCCTTGATCATTCCTAGGCATTTAACTCTTTTGGAATCAAATGAATAGAGGTCTTTGTATGGACGGGTGATTTGTAATCCTAGTTTTTCCATGACTGACAAAGGTAGTAGATTATGGGAAGCTCCAGAATCTAACATACAGTTATGTAATAGCAGGTCATGAATCACTAGAGACACATAGAAGGGAGGAGTAGAAGCATCTAACTCCTCAACATGTGGACCAAGACAACCATGGGTCTTTCTTCTTGAAGGTTGAGACTATCTGGAGTGAGTATAGCTTCTGGAGGGAGCATGAAAGAGGTGACTTGGGATTGATATGCAGGTTTCTTTAATAGTTCAGTCAAGGGGATTGGGATTTTGACTTTCTCAAGTTCCTTTTGCAGACTGAAAACAGGAGAGGACTTCTCTATTACAACCTCTTTTGACTCTTTATTTTCAGCCGAGGATTTAACTTCTTTAGACTCAGATTTGGTATTAGGGGGAATGACTACTTTTGAAGAGGAAGGAACTTTATCGTTAGATTGCAAAGGTTTGTTTAGAGGGCCCTTACCTTTTTCTGTGACTTTCTGCACTGTTGATTCCTTCTGAGCAGGTGCTTCCTTCTGGGGAGACTCCTCTTCTTGATCTTGAGTACGAGTCCTCTTCCTAGAAGATCTGAGATCATATCTTCTATTGAACTGTGCTTGCATGAAATCAACAAATTGTTTACAATAATGATCAATTTCTGCTTCTTCTATGTCTCTGGTCTTTTCTTCTTCTTGCAATGGGCACTCAGCTCCATCATTTCCCTGCAAAGGGAATTCTTCTCCATCACTATTTGAAAAAGCAAGATTTGCATCCTCCAGTCCATAGGCAGTGTCTTTAGTAGGATCATCTACTGGACCTTCCAAGTACAATGGGTGTGGTACTTGATCTTGTTGCTCTTTTGCTTCCCTTGGAAATATTTGCAGGGGTGGTTTCCTGTACTGAGGATTGTAACCTTTGTTTTGGGCATTGTGGAAATTCTTGGGGGCTGAATTCTTGGTCTCCAATTCAAGCTTGACCAGTTTACCAGAAAGGTTCTTAATCATTTTGCTCATTTCTTCAATTCTGTCATTGGCTGAGTCTCTATCTTGGTAGGAGGTAGATACCTCTTCTTTTCCCCTCCTTCTGGTATCTTGTTCAGATTTTCCCTTTGATTTGCCAGTGGAGGCAAATTTTTCCTCCAATTCTAGTGCATCTGACTGAGCATCATCCAGAGTAGCAGGCTTTCTTTCTCTGAGAGAGAAACCAAATTCTGAATCAAAAGCTGCTACAAAAACAACTCTAGCAGCAGTTTGATGAGGTTTCATATCAGCAGGAAGACCCAAATACAATTTATTAAATCTCTTGATAAATTCTGACACCCCTTCATTATGTCTCTTCTTGAGCGTATTAAACTCAGTCAGATAATGTCCGTGGTCTTTCTTCTCTCCCCATTTTCTGAGAAAAGTATCTTCCATTATTTCCCAAGTGGTAATAGAACGACCTGCCAATGTCTTAAACCATTTTCGAGCTTCACCATCAAGAGATTGGACAAAAAGCCTTAAGACCACATCTAAATGTTCCACATTAAAATTCTCTGCAAAAGCACAGAAGACCTCAAGATTTTTTTGAGCGTCAATCTCATTTTCCCCATTGAATCGGGGTAAAATATTCAAATAATCCTGTGGAAAATCATTCAACACTTGGGGTAATGCCAGAGGGGCATATTTATTTAGCAAGAAGCCTGGAACATTTGCCATTGGAGGGGGTGGAGGTAGTGCAATATTTTGATGAGCAAGAGGAGGAGAGGAGGTGGAAGTGGAGTATGGACAATAATAGGAATGTAATGAACAACAGGCTGAGGTGTTGAGGGGAATAATGGTCTGTTACCAGCTAATACTTCAGTGACTTCTTTAACCTCTTCAACCTCAGGAGTAGGGTGAAAACAATCTTTATTTTTGACACCTCCTCAGGGTGGGCTATCTAAATAGTAATAATCGGTATCTCCCACAGTGGAGTTGGGATATGGCACTTGAGCTTCTTGAGAAGAAGAGGATGGAAAGTCTTCTATAGATAATTCAGGGATTTCAGAGTGGACTGATTTTCTTTCCCTCCAATTTCTTCTATGTATGATCTTTTCAGGGTCAGACACTGAAGGTGTCTTTGGCTTATATGTATCTAACCTCAGGTGTGGATTTCTAGGAGCCAGGACTGCAAATAGATTTATCAAATAAGAAAATGTGGAGTCGTCAAGGTGAGGGATCTGCAACTCTCAACTCTCCATGCTCACCTACTTGAAGAGTGAATTATATTTTGTCGAGGCCCAGGGATTTATATTTTCTCAACTTCGATCCCCGGCAACGGTGCCAAAACGATGTTGTCATTCCTAAAGACAGCCTAGAGTTGTGATAGACCAGTGCCTAGGACATCTTATATAGCAAGGAGCATATAGTATAACAGAGGGAACTATCAATAACAAGCTCTCATGCTATCTCCTGTAAAACAAGGAAAATTCAACTAAATGGTACCAAGACCTTCAAAAACTGACAGAGAAATAGGGATATTGCAGAGACAACATGCAAAACTCCAATATTAAATCAACAGACAATTTAGAGATAGCTTACTGTAAAGAGGGCCAATTCAGAAATACCTCACAGAAATAAGTTATCAGAAGATGTATGTAGTGAATGAAATATTGAGAAGATATTAGTTAACATTGAGTTGATATCTAGATACACAATACCACCATGCATGGGCTTATCAATCTAAGAATCCATACATGACAATAGCGTTTTAAAAACACCCTCCCAAAGAAACTAATACAGCAGAAACATGGTTTAGATGAATAGTGGAACAGAATATCTTGCATGAGCCATATTTAAAGCGCTTGAATAATTCAAGCATGGGTATCAACTAGGATAAATCCATACCAAAAATCAGTGAGCCACTCGCATTCCAAAACATGATACAGGAAAGATGGGTGAAATGAAATGATCTATTTAAATAACACATAAGAGAAAGTTACAGACTATGAAATACCAAAGACCAGAATCCTCTTTGACAGATGGAACTCCTCCTCACTGAGACCCCATGGGCTCTGAGCCTTCATACAAGACGTTCCACAAAATGTATACAAAAAGCCTTTCACTGCATAAATTTCTGATAAAATCTGGAACCCCAAATCATCTGTTCTTTGGGAGATTTATAGGAGAACAAGAAAGCTCGAAAAAGGGAGTAGGTGATGAACATATAATTATCTCATTAAAAAAAAATGGCGGAGACTTGCATGCCCATACAGCTCGATGAATTTGTAATGTTGATTGTACTCTGTGGCCTGCTAACTGAAATAAATGCACTGGGTAGAAATCTCTCTAGGAACACGGCAAAGCAGTAAAATCACATGAACATTCCATCCTTTCTTGAAAGAAAATGGTGCTGAAAAGAAATCCTTGAGGTATTTTATCTGCGAGGGGTACCTTATGCCTTCTAACCCCTGAATTACGGCTGAAAATCTTCAATGCTGAACGTTGAATTCCTCGATCATTCACTGATATTTCTCTGCTGCTCCATTAATATCTTGATTTGCGAAATCGACGCCTTGAATGTCCCTGGGAGGTTTGACGGAGTTTAGATCTATTCTTTTAATGGAAATCATATCACAACAACTTCCCAAGCCTTCCCCATAGTTTCAGCCTCTGAAAAATGGTCCTTTGATGTGCTCCAGTTAGGGTAACATAGACTGAGTCATGGCAGTTTTTCGCTGCTGTAAACCTGCAAAACACAAAAACCTGTTAAGAAAATGATGCATGGGGTTGGTGGATGCAGGTGGTGGAATGACGGAATAGTGCGGGCCGATGGTGAAAAGTGCAGAGACATGGAAGAGAAATGCTTCAGCAAAGGTTGGAGGAGTGTATAAATTTAACATAGACAGTGGACGTTTGACCTTTGAATAGGAATATGTAGGGGAGATGGACAAATGTACGATGGGAGCACATGGAATGATGACGTGGAGATACGGGGTCAATGGTGTGGTGTGGGTTAAATCTAGACCATTCGATCTCAGGAGGAGATCGATGGTGGAAAACATATCGGAGGGCAATGAGATGGTGAGCCAGGGGCGCGATTGGCTTGGATTAACTTATGCACATCTTCGGAGTGCGATGACCGTTGGATGCAGAGCCCCAGATCGAACGGTGGATATGAATATCACGCTGTATCTTTTGCCAAACAATAATGTGCAATGGAGAGTGGTTTTTGAGCCATACACTGAGACACGCGGCAAGAAATGTATGGAATCACTCCAAATGGGGGAATACCGCCCACCTTAGAAAGGCGGTGCGATATATATAGGGCAGTTTTGAACAGTCGATGCGGGGCGGGGACCACCGAGACAGATAGACTCTTGGCCGTCGATTTTACGGTTTGATCAGACGGTAGTCAGGTGGGCTACGGGCGCGACGGAGGTGAACAGACGTCGTCCGATCTGTATAGATTGACGGCTCAAAATGGGCCCGATATACATTTGATAAGTGCCTTTCAGGCTGGCACCTAGTTTAGCGCCCAGGTTGCGTGGGGGAAAAGATTTAAAGGGCTAGGGCCGAAGGGGCTAGGCCTTATATATTTTTCAAACGTGGACTTTCGGCCTTTTATAATGCAATGTGGGGATATAGGAAGGTAACGATAAGCAGAAAAAAGATTTCTGAGGGCAAACCGAGGGGGTCTAAAAAGGTTTAAGCAGGATTTCTTGCCAAAAATTTAATGGAATGTTGACATTATGAATAGTAGGAAACCCCTAGAGGATCAAGTGATCCGAATGGATCCAACCAACATTTAATCAGGTCACTCACTCTTAACAAGGAAAATGTGGAATCTAAACCAAGGAGCGACAAAAGGAAGAGTGTAGATGAAAATGAGAAAGAAAAAGGTTTGCAGAAAGACTAATAGATGATAAGTTGCCAAAAAAAATATCCAATAATGCCACAGTTAGTTCATAGAAAGATGGAAGTTCAAACTGTTTGCTAAAAAGTGAACTTATATGCATATCAAGCTCCTGTAGACCATTTTTCTTCTCTTTTTGCGAGTAGTTTTGTTTTATTACGTGGAAGCACATCACAATTAATCTCACTATATTAAATTGTTTCTTCTAGAACTTCTTAAAGGCTATCCTATTGAAATTGTATCAAATAGGTTATGATTTTGTTACTACATAAAACAACAACAAAATCAGCCAAATTTAATCATAGAATTTCCCTCCTATTCTAAAAATATTAAGCAATATCATTCCTCATAGTATTTCAGCCTAGTCAATTAATTTATAGAGAAAGCGTTTCTAAAATATAAATTACATTAAAATTTTCCTCAAAACTACTTCCTTCATAGACAATAGAAGACAACACTATACACTTAAACAATTACATTGTTACCTTGGATTTGGAGATCCACGAATATTTATAGAATTTAATTTACATTCATAAATTAAGCCCATATTCTTTCAAAACTAGAGACAACAATTAGGACAACAATTTCAAAGTACCAAGTAATTAGTGTATTGCTAGTGTAGATGTGTAAGGCTATATATATTCAAGTGCATTGTTCACAGGCATGTGTATCCAAAGTTAGTTCTTATATAAGTATTATAGGATTTTGTCTTTCATAATTTGAACTTGTCCTAATATATGAAAGGCTTAGTTTACAATCTTTACATTCCCATGACTAATATATCAATGTTATGCTAGTTTGAACACCACATGGATATCATACATGGAATATAATGTGAGATCTTATACTCAAACTTTATTGCAGGAAAGACACAAGAAAAAATGAATTGAAGAATGTAATACATCAATGCTTACCTGAATTCCAAATCCAAAGGCATTTAATTGTGTTACGGTCCTCCTGTATTAACAAATTGATCGTGCATCTGACAAAGGAAGTTTTGAAATCTCATTGAACCTCACAATGTTTTAGAAGGCACTGGGTAAGATATTATCATAACCAACATGCTCTAAGATGTGTTCTTCCAAATTAGCATCTGAAGTTTGAAGGGCATAAAAAGGATGGATAACAAAGAAAAATGATTCTCTATCTTAATTCCACCAATCTTGCAAAAAAAATATAATGCCAAAATGGTTTATAAGGGCTTAGTTTCATGAGAGCCATTACAACAATGAACTGGTTGTTGGGACTCATGTTGACTACACTATTGTAACTCACTGTGGCCAAACAATGCTAGACGAAAATGCCAACAAACTCAGTAATTCCATCTATGTTTAGAGAGAGGGCTTCTTTCATTGTTGTGTCAGTGGAATCCATGAAATACCTTCCATTCTCTGTGGATTTCGGACAATAGGGAAACAATGTCTCTAACTGCTTACAAAAATATATAGAAGCGGCCGATAAGATTCAAGAGAAGACATCACATCCTATAACAACATGTAAAAAATGATTCACCCACCTCCTACAATGAACTCGTTGTGCCATAGTTTTGTCAGCAATGAAAGTGAAGCCAAATGTGATGCATAAAATAGATTTAGGCTTTCATGGATGCATATTTTTATACAATATGCATATCATGGCTAAAGAAGCAATAACCCCTCAAATGGATGACCCATAAACACCACAATTTTCCATGTTTCATATTCTAGGCGGGCCTACAATAATAATGAAAATATGAAATGAGGAGTATGATAGCTCTTGAGTAACGATCTATGTGTATTTGTGTGCAACTACACAATGTGCACTAATTACACAGTGTAGTGAGTGCATAGACAATTATCACAACTTAATGAAAATAAGGATTTGATATGAACCTAAGTTTGAAGATCGAACATACTCTCAACTTCAAACTTCACGCGCTTCATAATTAAATGGCCAAGCTAGAAATGCAGCCTTGCATATCAAATCATTTAAGGGTTTTGAATAAAACTAAAGTTTGTCTTTGTATTTTGATCTTCATTGCATATTTTGGAATATTTCAGAAATTTGATGGATAGTTCCTGTCCACTCGGCTTCCTGAATATGCAATCTAGTTTAGCTCAGGTTGCATGGGAAGGTTTTCATATCAAAAATTTGCAAAGGTTTTGAGAAAAACTAAAATTCTTGTTTGTGTGCATGTTTTTGTGGAAAATTAAAACCAAAGTTTGTGTGCCACTTCTTATTTTGTTTGTGTGTATTTCTTATTGGTATCTGCAAGGTTGAGTTCATTATATATCTTCACAAAACTACTCTGGTACAAGGACATGTTGTCTACCTTTGAACTCGTGTTATTTAGTCTCCACTTGTTGTACCAAAAAGTATGGTTTGACTCTCTGGCTTAAAACATTCACAAATCCACAACAAAAATTCCATTCAACATCACATTGGCATCATCACTAGTCGACTCCTTCTCTTGGAAGATATAAAGTATTCCATCAATGATTAATTTCTCCAGATGAGCATCATCAATATATGAATCTCCCAGGTTCAAAACTACCTTTTCAATTGTTCACTTCCATCTTTTAGATCTTCGACGGTGCTTCCCACAATATCAACAACTCCCACTTTGCTAGCTAGAGACTCAACCCAATCCTAAAAAGAAGAAATGCAACACAACCCGAACCTAAAAAGTAGATAAGCGTTTGACTTGATTAGTGTTCAAGTCTCAGACAAGGAACTCACCACTTGTGCTAATACTATCAACAAAAGAAATTTAGACCTTGTGTAAATACTAATTCAATGAAGAGAAAGAAAATGTTACACACGAGAAAATCAAATTTACATGACCTGTTAGTTTAGTATTATTACTGATAAGAGATAAAAGGTAGTATTGATTTTCCCATACTTGAATCCTACCATCTATGGATACCAAGGAGTGTTAGGATATCACCCCATGTCCATGTCCATGTCCATCGGTATTTATGGAAAAACTAGAATGATTGAGGATCCCCTATTCATGAAGATCCAAAATGTGACATATCCCTCTATGACTAACTATTAAATTCCATATCTATGTTTCCATATTTAACCAGTGTAAAGTCAACCTGATTATTTTCGAACATGTGAAGACCAACCTGCCAATGATTTTCTGGTGAGGGAGAAATTATTTTCAAAGTCTCCGAAGAATCTGCTTAGTTAGAGGCTATATCCAAAACTTCAACAAGGGAACACAATGTACATCAAGAAGAGTGAAAACTAGTTGTTGTAATTTAAGGAACATAACTTTAAAGTTGGAGCTCTGCTTCAAATTTTGCAGACTAACCAAGCAGCTTGTATCAAATTCCCTATCTCCTATTTAGAGGAAATAAATATTATGTAGCTTTTGTACATGATGATATATTACAACATGCATAATGTGACAAGCGTTGGGGAAAATGAACATCTTGAACAAACCTATAGGCATATTTTGTTTGTGACAAAAAACAAGATGTTGAGATAGACTTAGCTTAGCTTCAAATTTTGCAAACTAATCAAACTTGTATAAACTTCCCAATTTCCTATTAGAGGAAGCATATACACTATAGCTTTTGTACGTGATGATATCACACCTCGTGTAGAGTCACAGTTGCTGGGGAAAATTAATGTCTTGAACAATCTCATATACATATTTTATCACAACAAATAAGATGCTTAGATAGACTTTAAAAACTAAGGGTATGATATTTTTAGCTAGGACTCAGTTTTTTAGAGGAACTGGCTATGGGTCAATGATAGACAGGTTGTATCTAATTGTATCAATCGAGATCGAAGGGACATAAGAGGAATTGATGTCCGAGAAATCTTTCTAGGAAAAATTGCCGCGTACTTCAGAGACGACCACCCCACCAAAATGAAGAGCCCAACAAATCGTTTTCTTTATATAAGATAACGTGAATGGTAAGTGAAATAACAACCTCGGTATATGCACGAGACAATAGTAGCCTGCAAGTTGACAAACTTAGGGTGCACTATCAAAGTCAATTTTGCAAGTATTAGATAATATTGCCTTAAATTGATATGGTTTTGTCTTAATTGTTAATTGTCTTAAATGAGTTTTGTCTTAATTGTCATTGTGTAAAGTGGCCATTGTCTTAAAATATTTTTGTCTCAAACTGTTTTTTTCTTAAATATAAAGTCTCGTGTTAAAATATTTTCATCTTAAATTGTTTTTGTCTTACAATATTTTTGTCTCAAATTGTTTTTGTCTTAAATATAAAGTTTTGTCTTAAAATATGTCTGTCTTAAATTGTTTTTGTCTTAAAATATTTTTGTCTTAACCGGTTTTTGTCTTAAATATAAAGTTTTGTCTTAAAATATTTTTGTCTCAAATTACTTTTGTCTTAAATATAAAGTTTTGTCTTAAAATATTTTTGTCTCAAATTGTTTTTGTCTTAAATATGAAATTTTGTCTTAAAATATTTTTGTCTCAAATTATTTTGTCTTAAATTTTATATTTAAGACAATTAATTGATATTAAATTTTAATGTAAAATAATCTAAAATAAAAAGTAAATTTTTAAGACAAAATATTTCTTTTGTCTTAAACAAATGTTTTAAAATGCCCTTCATGCAATAGTGCGTTAAAATTCTCCAGAATAACCGAATGATTAAGTCCGTAATTTATTTCTTTGCTTGATCATTTGGATAACTTGTATTTTCAGATTCTTTCAACGATGGCCGCCTCCATTCTTCCTACTTGTGATTTGAATATCAAAGAAATGGTTTCTTTCCGAAGAGGTAACTGTAATTATGTGCAGTTTTCCCGTCCTATTATCTTTATCTTGTTGAAAAAGCAAACATTTGAAGTATGTATTATTTCAGTAAAGATCTGATATCATAAATATAATTTTGCAATTCCCAGAAGTCATTGGATTCGATGCATATTTGGCACATTCAGATGGCATAATGAGATACAATCAACACTCCCAACACGCTAGGTTTATTCATCGGTGAAATCCAATATGGATGATTCGCTGAGGCTGATGACCCGAACACATATTTCTGCAGCTACTGACCGCGACTCTGACTATGGATTCCCTGCCTGATTCGGTATGGTTAGAAATAATGAGAGTAAAGGTGTGAAATCCAAAGCAATGAAATAAAGACTATGATGCAACTTATTTAAAATTTTTATGATATGGTTTTTAGAGTTTTAATAATTTTCACAATTCTATAAGGATAGTTGAAATTGTTTGTATGAGTTTTGGAGTTGATGAAATTGCATGCCATACGATGAATTTTCAGGGTAAATCCGTTTATACAAGTTTACCACTATAATTATTATGTTAACATAATAATTATTATTTAAGTTGAAGATAATTATAAAAATATATTTAAAATGGTTTATATTATATAAATATTAATTTATTTGTTGATGTTATAAAAATAATTATAAATTGATATCAATGTTGATATAATATTTTATTAGATAGTTTTATTAATTTTTTTTTTTTAATTTAAAATTTTATTTCATGGTTATAAACAAAAGATTGTGTTGTCTTTTTTTATATTAATAAATAAAATTTTAAATATTAGTTATTTTATTTTTAAATATATATTTACTCTTTCACATTTATCTAATAAAATATGATTACAGTGTGTGGATATATCAATTTATAAAAAGAATAGTTGATACTTTGTCTTCGTGCTTTGTCATGAAATGTTTATTATTTTCTCTTTTTATGTTATTCAATAGTTCTTTATTTACTTGGCACATATGCTTATTGATATTCACGAGTAAGGCCTTAGCATGTTGTGCTAGTTTTTTTTTTTTTTTTTTTTTTAAATTTAAAATTTTCTATATAATTAACAAGATTGTGAGATTTTATTATTTAAATAAATTTTTGAATATAAAATAGATTTAGTCCACTTAAAATCTAAATATTTAAATTAGAGAAATTATATCTAATAAATATTTGCAGGCAGTGTTTAAAATAAAATTAATAAAAAATTAGGGAAAAATAAATTAAATTTAACCATAACTCAATATAAAATATAATGTAGGGGAAAAATAAACTAAAAATAACCATAACTCAATATAAAATATAATGTATCTTTTGACAGTTTTTTTGGGGAGGGGGGAAGGGTTGAAATCTGCATTTCAAAGTAATTATTGATTTGAAAACAATTATAAAATGTAAAAAAGCCAAAAGGAGTTAGTAAAATTTGTTATATGAAATATGCATTTTAGATTAGTTTGAAATCTCCCAGGAGCATTAGAATGATGTCCTTTGATAGCGAAGTTTTCCCGACTTCATAGTTCATGTTCTCTTGTTCTATTCGGCAACGTAAATATTTTTTGCATTTGGGGAAATGCAGTTTTAATTTATTTTCATTCATCTTGGAGGTTAGAATATAAGTATTATTTTAATATATTAAAAAATATATATTTTAATATTATTGGGTTGAAATATTTTATTTAAAAAATACTATAGATTTTTTAATTAATATAATATAATTATATTTATATGTATTGATAGTTTTTATTATTACAAAACAAGATTATGTTATGAGAGTAATAATTGAGCTAAAGATATTGATAAATATTAGAAGAAGAAACTACTATGAAATTGATAGATGAAGTCTTCCAAATCACTCTTCTTGTTTTTTTTTTTCACAACTTTGGTCGAGTCAATAGGAGGCGGATCAACCAAGGCAATTCATAGATTATTGTTGAGAGTTGAAAATTTTTCTTTGTCAGATATTGAAGAATAATTGTCATGAACACACATCAACATACTCGAAGAGACATCATTAGTAATCAATTCCCTATTTATAGGTTGAACTAGGATTTCAACTGAGTCCTCATAAAGTTGATGTGTAGTGACAGTTTGATCATGATCTCTCGAATGCATATCATCATCAGTGCCATCATCCACCTCATTAGAAGGAGAATAAATCTCACCCTCCATAGGGGTCAGTCACAAGGTTTCCAAACTTTTTATTTAGATATTATGTTGTGTTGCTTCTTGGTGCAGATTGACCGAGGGAAGGAATTCTTTAAATGCCCAGTTTGAAGACAAACATGACACTAAAATGTTGTATTCTCATAATCCAGAAACTAAAATGTTGTTTTCGCATAATCCAGAGATTGGGTCCAATGGTATTCAACGATTTTTAAATTTATTTTATCCAACAACCCTTCAATAATGTCCATTTCTACACAGATTCTCGTATAGGTGTACACTCCATACTATCCTTGGTAGTTCTTTGTGGTAAGATAACGACCCGAGGAATTACCAATTCCCTCAAAAACTGAAAAACCACATATATGGGCAAGAACATTAGGAAATCGGACCAAGATTTGAATTATGTAATGAATATTGTAGAGGTATTGAAATATGGAAACCAGTGGGTAGTAAATAGACTAGATTTACCCAAAAACCAAGGTCCACCAATTAGGGTATTTTGGTAACCCTCCAGTTCAACAAACAATATTATAAAAAAACCTTGAAAGTAAAAGATGACTTTTCATTTCGAAGTCAAGACCTCCTCTATCCACTTATAAAGGTCCATTTAATATGGCCATAACCCATTAAAGAGAAAAATGAGGTCATTCTCATAGTAGAGGTGAAGGAATTCCTCCACATTTCGGTGTGAAATTTCTACAAATGGAACATCCTCATATTTATCCACATGGAACTACCTAAGTGTTGCCTGGGCTTAGGTCTGTTGAGTGTTGGATGTTGGATTGAGAGCATCCTTCAAGGAAAGCATCTTTGAAGATGAATATTTCCCATCACCATTGGCACCACCATTTAGGCACACAACAACATATAAGGAGGCATCCTTTAGAATGCCATTATCTCTGAGCACTTGATCCATATGTAGTTGCCTTCCTTTGTAAATGAGCATGAAATAACCCACCTAAGTTCTTATCAAGCTTTAATATTATCTTTTAGAATGAATACACCATCAACTACATTCACCATGACACAGGGATTTACTATACAAAGATCAGAAAAAAAAAAAAAAAAAAAAAATTGGAAATCTTGGAGAGAAATATTTATGTCTTCTTCCCTATCTAATTGATGAAAATTTTCAAACACATTTCTTTCTTTCTCAATTGTTCCATTTCCCTCGTAGGTGCTTTATTTAGGTTTTTCAATAAACGTTTTGCATGTTTTCTTGCCTTCGATGAAAATCAAGAGTTGAAACCTCTAATCACAATAAATTGTTGTCATAAATCTATGAAAAACTGTAGTGAGAGGGTTGAAGGAATTGTTATCGAAACTCTACCAGAGATCGTAAATTTCAAAAGAGGCACTGTCAGTGTGGCCCTGTGGAAGAGTAAAGGCATGGAGTTTTCCCTCGAAAAGTCCCCAATTTTTTGAGGTACTTCTCGGGGACAACTTGGAAATCCCCATGTCAACAATGGAGTCCCCGACCAATTGGGGAATTTTCCGACGAGTTCCAAAGTATCCAAAATGTCGGGACGAAGGGAACACCATGAATTTTGGTGAGGACGGGTCTCGTGCAACATAGTATAAAACTTAAATTATTGGAATTATAAACCTTAACACTAATTAGAATTGATTATTTTTATTGTAATTTATTTATATTTAAACTAAGAAACTCTAAGATCCCAAACCTTAGTAATTTAGTCAGATTTAGCACATTCTAGTGTTCTCAATAAAATTACATTCAGTAAAAACCATGAACATAGATGGGATTTGGAAATGCAGCCTTTTTATTATATTAATAGCTGAAAATAGAATACATGCCCATACAATAAAAACTGACCTCCCGCACATGGCATGCTTAGCTGCTCGTTAAACAGAAAAACAACACTGAAGCACAATAGTGGAACTTGGATGTATCTACCATACAAAATTCACCACGGGGTTTTCATCCTGGGATCAATGCTAGAATTGGACGGGCCAGGTTCTCAACCCAAACATAATAAGATGGATAATACCAGAATGATTCTAAATGCCTAGCTTCTCTCCCCTTTTATAGGCTTGATGGACTTTCTAGAGACCTTATTTTATTATTTTTCTCGGAAACCGACAACAAATACCATGGCTTAATACCATGGGAAAATACCACGGTAAGTACCATGGATCGATTCTATCCACTTTGACTAGATCAAGAAAGGGAATATTACAAATCCTCTTGCCTAAAGATTGCTTGTCCTTAAGCGATCCACTTCTATCCACAACAGAAGCATTTGTACATTGATACCAGGATCCCATACAATCCTGTGCACCCTCCATGTTGAATGGTCCTGAATGGATCCTTCGATACCTGGATCCCAAACAATCCTTTGACCAGTCCTTTCCTCAATGGATTCTCCTGGATCCCAATACCACCTAAATCCTGGGACCTGTGGGTTATGGTACCATTTCAACTCTCCATCGTTGTCCGCACCAAGTGGTTCAAGCTGTAATTTTCCCTTGGCTATGGGTATCCTCCAAATAATCAGCCCATCAATAGAATACCAACTCATAATCTCTCGCCAATCCATACTTGGGAAAGAATGAATATTCGCAAATCTACTTTGTTGATGTTGTTCGATGCTCGATTCATGCTACTCTACTTGGTTACCCAACATGATGTATTTGGAGAACTCTTCCCTTCTCTTTCCAATGTATAAAGGTGGGTTCTTGGTGTTGCAAGATTTATCTATGCATTCATGTAGAGGGCTGCTCTGGAACTCTCAATCGTACTCCTCTTACTGCCTTCTGAGGGATTTGAGTCGTTCCTCAACACTAGACAACTTGGTATTTTCTTCGGCACATACCCCTATGAGTTCCTCAATTTTTGTATTCTCCTGTAAGGTAGTGTCTCGGACTATCCAGAATTTTTTCTTCAACAACATAAGATCTGTCTTGAAATTCTTGATCCTTTCTCGAAAGTCTTCTACTGGAAATTCTAGTGTCGTGTTGAATGTCTTTGTATTTGTTTGCACCCAATGCCCAACGACCACATCTTCAACTTGAGCCTTTGACCAACTCTCTAGGAATGATCCATTTTGCACATTATGTTTGTCATGTTTCTCCTCATGATCATACTCATGATGCTGGTTCACTATGGCTGGATCCTCACTGAAATCTCTCAGGTCTCCTTCATCTATGGAGACAATATGTTCATTGCTTTCAACTATCGAACATAGATGCATTGGTGGAATTTTATGAATACTTGATTGTTCATATTCTTCATGGATATTCCCCTAGGGATCTACGAACTCCATTGTATAGGAATCAACCTCATCAATGGCATTAGGTAGAATTTCCTCATGCACTTCCAAATGTTTGTTGTTCTGCAAGCCTCCCTGAATAATGTCATGATGTTTCTCACCATCCTATAGATCAATAGACCCATATACAAAATATTCCCCATGATTTGAACTCATCTCCTCTTGTTCTATCTTTGTTTCCTTCTTCTTATCACATGGACAGGAATGGTTAAGGGCCCAAGGTCCCTTGCAGATAAAGCATAGTCCTGTCCTCCTTAGTTCATTCTTGCTACAAATTTTGTTCTTGCTTTGATTATCATTTTGGTCTATGGAGATATGGCTACTTAAAGGACCATATAGCCTCACTAGTACATCAAGGTTTTTCTGGTTGTTTTTCAAAATTTCTTCAAGACGATCCATCTTCTCATATACCTAAGAAAGAATATATTAATTCTTCATAGGAATGTTTTTTTAACCATGCCTTTAAATATTTAACCCAGACCCTTAAATGATTTTCTCTTCACTTATGTCTCCCAATATTAAACCTGAGCTTTAAAAGAAATGACTTAATTTCAAATCCCTTGTAACACCCACAATTATAGCCTTATATTTCTAATGTTACTATATGACCAAATATCCTTCCATATGATTCCATCCAATGGGGAGGTACTGAAATGTATTCCCTCTTTGAATTGTTGTCGGTCACCCTCACGAATCATAAACCATAGATAATTGTTGTATTTTTACTCCAAATGATATATATATATATATATATATATATATATATTGCAAAATAAAACACCCCTTGCCCTCCTTTTATATATATATAATTAAACGCATTTTTAAATTGTTATATCTCCCAAATACCAAATTGTTATTTAAACCTAAACATTCCAACCTAATGACAACCAATAGCTAAGGGACATATCAGTCAACCCATAGGCAACCTTTATGAACGCTGGTCGGCTTCAACGTAGTTTTTGTAAATTGAGGGACACACACCGTATAGAGTATGGCTTCATGGTCCTACGATTGGTCCTACTGCATCATAATAATAACATCTCAGGAATTATTCGCCTCCCCCACTTGTCATTTGAAGAGGCCTTCTGGCCTTGATCTATGATGCCAATGGTGCGATGCCCTCTACAGCCTAGAAATTCTTCCACGGTGTTGTAGAAATTCTTCCATGGTAATTTTGAAGCTTCTTGGACTCAATGACCCTGATATGAATCCAAAATTTGATTCCTCAAGACTCTACGCTATATATAATGGCCTCACGACCTCATGATATTTCAGAGAACGTGATTTCCTTTGGTGAAATATAGGTGCATCTCGACACTTCAGTTAACACATAGATCTACCCCTAATATCTCAACATTGTACCTTAAAGAGATGAACTCGATCACTCTACAAATATGAAGTTGAGCTCGTGTAAGGTACCAAAGAAATTATGTTCACCACCTCAACTTTTCTTCGAAAATTTGGTGGAATCAATTTCCGAGCTAAGCAAGTGGGAAGGGAAATCTAAATCAGCCTCTCAATTCGACATAAGATTCACTGATACAACTGATTTCTGAACAATGAAAGGTTTCAGCCTTGATGGGATGGTTTAATTGAGTTCAGATCAATGCTCCCACTACGTGATCCGCTCCAGCCAAATAAATCTGAAATAAATTTTGCCTCTGCTACACGATTTAATTCAGCGCTTATTTTCCAATGTTGCCCTAGCCAAGAAATTTTGCATGTGCTACATAATTTAATTCGGCCTTTATTTTCCAATGGTTCCCCAGGAAGATATATAGACAAGTGAAATTATGTCTCTGCTACAGGATTTAATCTGTATTGAATGCCCATTTGCTTGGCCTATGATTTCTACCAGGGATTCATTTGCTGATGGCACACACTTTGGGCTCACATGCAAATGGCAGTCACCTCGCTGCAACCCCTGATTTCAAAGGGCTAACCCTCTTCTGTGCTCAAGACAAGGAATGATGGTGGTACGAATTGCAACCTTTTAAGGAATATCAACGTGTTGATGAGAAAATCGTTGTTGCTGTTGCCTTTAAAATTTATCTACATCAAAAAATCGTTACGCTTCCATCACAACTCTTTGCAGTGTTACGTAGTATCTCCGCTCTAGCACATGCTGGGGAGATATATCCCTTGGCGTCTGCAAAACATATCTCTTCAAAACAATCGATAAATTGTTCTAATTTAACGACCCAAAATCTCGAGCTCGGTGCTTGATGTGAAACCGTTGTTCAATATGATTTCACATCTTTCTCTAATGGTCTACCATCTACCACCTCCATAACACAATTCTTTAGGAGAATAACAAGAATAACTTCTCCTAGTGGCTTCCTTGAAGCAAACCCATAGTCTGAAGATGCCCTTAGATCCCCTGTCTTACCTTATTGCTGCCCAATGCAATGCCTTCTCTACATGAGGATTTTACATGACCCGCACAAGGAAAAAACGCTCTTTCAATTGACCTCGGCTCCTGAACTTGAATGTGAATAGGCAGATCTGGTGCAACTGACCAATATTGATCTAATAATCTCTGTAAGAAAATTAATAAATTCTCAACTTGAACATGGTCTTCTGTTTTCGACCCAGTCACCTCGACCCAATACCAATGAATGGCGTGGATCTGTTTTCATTGAGATAATCACACACTAATACAATTAATGTTGATGGTGTTGCAACTTATGCAAACCTACTTAACTCTAGGCCTTGGTATGGCCTTTTTCATTCTGAATTTTGAACAACAATGGCCTCATGGCCCTTTCTCCTATAGCCTCAACAAAGCGAATGCTTGTCCTTCATAGCCTTAAAAGAGGTAAAAATTAGGAAATCAACTAGGGTGCTATCAAATATCACCAAAGCTGGAAGATGTAGGCTTAGGGTGAGAATAAATCCCACCGAAGATCCCTACATAAAACACTCAGGCTGGCAGGATGCACAGCTCTGATACCACTGTAATATCTTGAACCTTAGTAATTTAGTCAGATCTAGCACATTCTAGTGTTCTCAATAAAATTACATTCAGTAAAAACCATGAACATAGATGGGATCTAGAAATGCAACATTTTTATTATATTATTAACTGAAAATAGAATACATGCCCATACAATAAAAATTGAGCTCTTGCACATGGCATGCTTGGCTTCTCATTAAATAGAAAAACAAAACTGAAGCATAATCATGGACCTTGGATGGATCCACCATACAAAATTCACCACAGGGTTTTCATCCCGGGATCAATGCTAGAACTGGCCAGACCAAGTTCTCAACCAAAACATAATAAGATAGATAATACCAGAATTATTCTAAATGCCTAGCTTCTCTCCCCTTTTATAGGCTTGATGGACTTTCTAGAGACCTTATTTTATTATTTTTCTCGGAAACCAACAACAAATACCATCTATCAATACCATGAGAAAATACCACTGTAAGTACCATGGGTAGATTCTATCCACTTTGACTGGATCAAGAAAAGGAATATTGCAGTAACAAGAATGAAAACCATGTAGAGGTAGTTTCTTTTATGACATTTCCTTGGGAAATTAAAATCACATCATATAGAATTTTATATTTTAGCATTCAACATTATTTTTCTAGGAGTGAATATTATGGTAAGCATACAAATATGCAACTTTTAGGGAACCATATTCTCTTTAGTATTTGCATGTGATAATTACGGGAAATTTTATTAACCCATTCTTTTCTCATGGCTACAAGTAACAATGAATTTCTGATGTGCACAAATATGAACAGGTGTAACAGTGCTAAATACTACCAAACATTGATTGAAACAAGTGGTTCTATAGCAATACAGAATTGGCCATTACTCTCCTTTCATATAGTGCTAGAAAGTGCTACTAGATCTCAACCTTATCGAGGCCTTGAATTTCCGCACCACGAAAAAGAGTTGTGTGTTTCCGACTGCATAGCTAGATAGTAGTTGGTGAAATTAGCTGGTGAAGTTGAATATCAATGGCTTCGTTTTCTAGAAATTATTAGACTTCTCCGAAGTTCGTCGAGATATGCTAAACGATATTCGATT